>JADEVD010000036.1:0-207829 GCA_019705995.1 Raphanus raphanistrum x Raphanus sativus
AAGTGCTTCAGCCAACAAAGCTCACTTTAAGCCAAGAGGAGGAGGAGACAAGTCAGTAACTTGTGAGCATTGCAAGTATAAAGGACACTCCAAGACCAACTGTTGGATCCTCCATCCTCACCTCAGGCCAGCTTCAGCAAACAAGTACAACCAGGCCAGAGCACATGAAGCAAGAGCTCAAGAGCATCCAGTATCAAACTCCATGCGCATAGGAGATGATGGGAGAGCCTTGGTCTCTACTGGTGGTTCCACCTCTCACGCCATGTCTCAGCCATCCCATGATGATGCATTTATCAGGAAGTCAGACATTGAGGCCTTGATCAAAGCCCTCAATGCAAATTCTGGTAACCAAAGTATTAATGCTTTAAATTCTATACACAATGCTTCTCACACTGCTAGGCCTTTAATCATTGATTCAGGAGCTTCTCACCATATGATTAGGGATGCTAGACTGATTAGTGATATTAAACCTGCTCTAGGTAGTGTTGTGATTGCAAATGGTGATAGAATTCCAATTGAGGGAGTAGGAAATCTGAACTTGTTTAACAAAGATTCTCAAGCTTTTTATATGCCTGCCTTCACATCAAATTTGTTATCTGTTAAAAGAGTTACTAATGACCTGGATTGCAATGTTATTTTCAGTCCTAATGATGTTTGTTTTCAGGATATTAAGACCAGTAAGATGCTGGGAAAAGGTGTGAGCAAGGGAGAGCTTTACTTGCTTGAAGATACCAATTTATCAGATTTATCTACTGCTTTTAATTCTGTTTTAGCTAGTAATGTGTTATGGCATGCTAGATTAGGCCATCCACACTCTAGAGCCTTAAGCTTGATGTTGCCTAATTTATCTTTTCAGAATGAATCTTGTGAGGCTTGTATTCTTGGCAAACATTGCAAATCTGTTTTTCCTCAATCTATGACTGTCTATGAAAATTGTTTTGATCTAGTTCACTCTGATGTGTGGACTGCTCCTTGTGCATCTAGAGAAAATCATAAATATTTTGTGACTTTCATAGATGAGAAATCAAAGTATACTTGGCTCACACTGATTAAAAGCAAGGATAGAGTTTTAGAAGCTTTTATTAACTTTCAAAACTATGTAACTAACCATTTCAATTGCAAGATCAAAATATTTAGGTCTGATAATGGTGGGGAGTACACTGGCAATACCTTCAAACAACACCTAGCAAAACATGGCATTATTCATCAAACAAGCTGCCCATACACTCCACAGCAAAATGGAGTTGCTGAGAGGAAGAACAGGCACCTTATGGAGGTTGCAAGGAGCATGATGTTTCATACAAATGTTCCAAAGAGGTTTTGGGGAGATGCTGTGATTACAGCTTGCTATCTGATCAACAGGATCCCCACAAAAGTTCTCAAAGATGTCTCTCCCTTTCAGGTATTAAACAAGATCACACCTCCATTAGATCACTTGCGTGTGTTTGGTTGTGTGTGCTATGTCTTGACACCAGGAGAACAGAGAAACAAGCTGGAAGCCAAGAGTGTCAAGGGAATGTTCATAGGCTATACCCACACACAGAAAGGGTACAAGTGCTATATTCCAGATTCAAGAAGAGTTATGGTCTCAAGGGATGTCAAGTTTGTGGAATCCAAGGGGTACTATGATGAAAAGAGCTGGGAAAATCTTAGAGATCTCTCACAAGGACCATCTGATAGAGCAAACAACCTGAGAACCATCTTGGAGAGTTTGGGGATCAGTGGTGTGGCGCCAGTACTAGCACCAGCACCATCACCAGCACCATCACCATCTACACCAGTTGCTGAGGATGATGCAGAAAGAGTACCAGTTGATACGCCAGACCATCCTGATCATGAGGGAGGCAGTGAGCATGAATCAACACCAGAAAATGATTCAGCATCAACACATGATCAAGATGGTGCAGAATCTGATGGTGATCAAGGACAGGAAGAAGCAGTGGTAGAAGAGCAGATTCAACCATTGAGAAGGAGTACCAGAGTGAAGAGAGATCCATCAAATTGGACCAACACCAGAGTATACTTCAACAGCAATGCAGTGGCTCATCCTATCCAAGCAACCTGCTCCTTTGCAAGCTTCCCTCAAGAGCATGTAGCTTTCATCACCAATCTGGATCAAGAATATATTCCAAAGACTTATGAAGAAGCTATGGAGGATGATGAGTGGAGAGAGTCTGTTGGAGATGAAGTTGGAGCCATGATCAGAAATGATACTTGGTATGAGACTGAGTTGCCTAAAGGGAAGAAAGCAGTCACAAGCCGCCTACTCTTCACCATCAAGTACTTAGCCAATGGGAAACCAGAAAGGAAAAAGACCAGGCTAGTTGCAAGAGGATACACCCAAGTATATGGAGAAGACTACCTGGATACTTTTGCACCAGTAGCTAAGCTCCACACCATCAGGATTGTCCTCTCCTTAGCTGTAAACTTGGAATGGGATTTATGGCAGATGGATGTCAAGAATGCCTTTCTACAAGGAGAGCTAGAGGATGAGGTTTACATGAGGCCACCTCCTGGTATGGAAGACATGGTCAAGCCAGGAAATGTTTTAAGATTAAAGAAGGCCATCTATGGACTAAAACAATCACCAAGAGCCTGGTATCACAAACTGAGTACAACTCTCAATGGAAGAGGGTTTGTAAAATCAGAAGCTGATCACACTCTCTTCACCCTCACAAGCAAGCAAGGAATTGTGGTGATTCTGATCTATGTGGATGATATCATCATCACAGGAAGCAACAAGGAAGGTATCATCTCTACCAAAGCTTTCCTTAAGTCTAGCTTTGATATTAAAGATTTGGGTGAGCTAAAGTACTTTCTATGTTGAAATAAAGAAGGAAATAAACAGAGGAAGAAGCTAGTTGATGATCAAAGCAATTGCAGCAAGACAAGACCTCGGATACTTGAAGAAGAAGTTATTCTGTACAGCCTTGCATTGTAAGCAACCAGCTCGTCCTAACCTACCTTGGAGAACAAGAACACGTCCAAGAAGAGTCAAGAAGTCAGAAATGACCGTTGGAGGGAAGCAAGAAGAGTTTAAATTTAAATAAGAAGGAGCTGACTTGATTCAGAATGAGAAGGTCACATGTGATGCATAAAGAAATGATCCGACCTGTCACTTTCATTCAGCCAGACTTTGCCATCTCTCTCCTGTCCCTTTCCACCCTCTCTGGTCGTGCCTCTCCTTGGCAGTTTCCTCTGTGATTCCTGTTATATTATTTCTTTAAGTAAACCCTTGTTTAGTATTATTTTAATGTGTGTGTTTGCCTTTATAAGGCATGGTTGTATCTCATTGAAAACTTAAGGAGAGCAAGTCTCTTTCTTCATATTCTGGATATCAAACTCTCTCATAAACTTATTCTCTCTATTCTCTCTTGCTTACCACGATCTCCACTATTCTCTCAGTCTCCCTTATACTCAGAAACTCTTGAAACACTTCATACTGTCATCATTCTCTCAGTACACTCCATTGCTCATCTGTGTTTCTGTCTGATTCATACAGAACCAGAAGCTCATTCCACCTCATTCTCACCATATATCTTCAAATTCTCACATGGTATCAGAGCTTAAAAGCTCTTGAGAAACATCTCACTTCCGCAAATCATTTTATTTCTTTAAAATCTCTGCAAACGTTTTTTTAGTGCATCCTTTATCCTCTGGTCCAAAGGTTTTCCAGGAGGGAAAAAAAAAAACCTCACCAGAACTCAAGATAAAGGAGCATTTCAGTATCTGGAACTCAAGGAAGCTTCAGCTTAAGCTCAGAAAGCTTCATCAAAGTCCAGTTCCAAACTCTGTCTCTCTCAAACCAGTAGAAGAACTCTGTTGTACACTGGTCCAAAAATCTTCAAGATGAAGAACACAAAACTATGGGCGAGTTTTCTGAGGCTCAGAGGTCCAAACTACTCCTACAAGGTCTTAGCTCATGTGAATGGATTGCGACCAGAAGCTGTTTTCCTATTCCACAAATCCTATTTCAAGATGGAAGAAAACAGAGGTCAGAAGAGTCCAAAAGGAAAGGGAGGACTTGCCAAGGATAGGTGCTGGATATTCAGTTCACACCTCAAACCAATGCTCTTCCAATAAGCCCCCATGGGCTGGAGATTCAAGAAACCAGCTCAGGTTTCTTGAGAGTAAGCTGTTTCTCCTTCTATAAGAGCATTGTGTGTTTCTGTTCTTATGTGTTAAAGTGTGTTAGGTTGCCTAGAACCTGCCTGCCTTAGGATGTTGTCAAGTGTCTTAGTGTTGTCTAGACCTTGCCTTTTATCTTTTGCCTTGTTGTGTGCTATTAGGGTGTTTTAAAATCTGCTATTTCTCGCTAGGGTGTTGTTTCTGTCTTATCTTTGTCTTCTGATTCTAGAAAATTAATCAAAATTGTCTAGAAGAGTTGTTTGATGTTGTTTAGATATTTGTCTTAAATATATTTTGCTTAGTCCTGGAATGTGCCGTGTCTTGTGTTAAGTTTCTTTTCTGGAGATCAGACTTGGTTAAGTCCATGTTCTGGTCTCTTGTGTGTCTACTGATGGTTTCCTTAGTTCAATCAACAGGTTACTCAACTCCTGGTGATTTCTCTTCACACACCAGCTCCTAGCTCACACCTTGAAGACTGCTCAAACCGATGTGCTCAAATTTACTTCAAGATGAAGTCAACTAGAGCCACGGTCCTCTCAGTCACTCTCAAGGGTCCTATCTTTTTCTACCAGTAGGACAGGAGGGGATACAAGGGTGAGCCTTGCAAAAGTTTTAGGCAATCAAGGAGAAGAAGGGGTTATGGACCCAAGCTTCAAACCTGCCAAGCTTAAATAGGCTATATGATTATGGAGGTTCAAGGAACCAGCTCAGGTTCCTTGGCTGTAAGTTGAATCTCCTAACTCTTAATAGCTTGTGTGATGCTCCTGGTATTGTTGAAAGGTGTTTGAGTGCCCAGGGATCCTTGTTGTGTCTTGTTCTTGTTTCATATTCTGTCTTGTCAGTAAAATAATCTTGTGTGTCATGAGTGATTTTATTTGTATCTTTGTGTCTCTTTAATCTAGAGGTGTTTGTCTCATAATTGCCTTATTAGGTTTGTTAGCAGTGATATCTCTGCTTTGTGATGGTTCAGCATCTAGATGTGCATTCTTTATTGCTGTTAATCCTGTTTATTGTCTAAGTGTGTTGCTTCGCTTAATTCTCTGTCATGATGCATTGTTGAGTGTTTAGGAATGTTCCTAGATATGTGTTGCATTCATGCTCAGGTTGAAAATTGTTTAGAGCTTTTATCTAGTCTTATCTAGAATCTGGATTGTGTTATTTGTGCATTCATATTGCATCTAAAGCTGTCATATGAGGTGATAAGCTGTTGTGCAGTCTGTGTTAAGCAGTGGCGACCAGTCATGATTTTATTCAATGATCTGGTCCCATGCTGTTGTTACTGATCTCTATCTGAGTTGCAATGGTGTGTAGGACACAAAGATGTGGCTAGTAGACCAGAAGCAGCAACAGAAACAAGGGATACTCATGTTGATCAGAGCCTGCACAAGATGCATATTCCTGATCATGGAAAAAAAAAAAAAAAAAAAAAAAAACGGCCCATGTTTTCAGAGCCTACACTTGGTGTATATTCCTGACAATGGAGAGACAGCTTGTGAGCAGAACCGGTTGGCTTAAGCGCAGGCGTTGGAGTTGTTGTGCTCCTGGTTCAAGAGGCTCACAAGGAAGGCCATCACTAAGTCATGAGGAGACTGGTGGTCCAAAGACGTTGGAACTGAAGGAAGATGGTGATCCAGTTGGCTTAAGCGCAGATGTTGGTATTGTTGTGCTCCTGGAATATGGTGAACTGGTTGGCTTAAGCGCAGGTGTCGGTACTGTTGTGCTCCCAGTTTCAAAGCTCACTAAAGCTCAAGTTCAAGCTTGTTCTTATACTCAGTCAAGCTTGAGGAGGGGAATATCAGTGAGCTACCAGAAGATCCATGAAGCTTTCAGTGTTCAGTGTCTCATCAAGAGGTTGGCAATTTAAGAGCTTCCAGAAGACCCATGGAGCTCCCAATGTCTCCTTCTTATAGTAAGCCAGCAAGAGGTTGGCAGTTTAAAGAGGGCTTAAGTGACCAGTATGAAGAAGCTGTCACTCCTCAATGTGCTCACCAGCCAGTCAGATACAAGGACATAAGGATTATTCATGAAGGGACATTCTTGGCTGAGCAATCATATGATGGTGGCAGATCATGGAGTTGCAAAGTCCCCCTACATGATTAAAATTCAAGAGAAAAATGCAAGGCTGGTTGGGAGAAGAAATGGCGTGGAGGATTCAAGTGCTAAGCACTCCTCATCAACATTCCAGAAACTGATGCAAGGGAAGTACCTAAAACCATTATTATTCTTATGTGTGAATAGGTTTGCCCCTTGAGAATTGATACATGCATTTTTTGTATTGTTGAAGCAGGTACCTATTGAGCTCATGAACAAAGGAAAGCTTTGTCTCAAACCCTAAATGGAGGCAAGAAGCCAGAACAAAGGGGGAGACAAGCTCAGATCATAAGAAGAAGCTCAAAGGTGATTTGATGGTGAAGCAATTGGCGCTATCAAGTTTGTTCTACATGTGACTGTGCAAGACCATTCAGAAAGGGTTGGAGTGGAGGATTAAAGTGAAAGCCAGGAGGGTAGACACTCCTCATTATCATCCCAAAGACATGTTGGCTTGATCTCAATCCAAGAAGAAAGCAAGAAGCCAGAAGCAAGGGGGAGACAAGCTGTTAAATAAGAAGAGTGTTCAAGAGGAACCATTTGAATCAAGAAGCAAGTGGCATCTTACTTGTCTATGAAAAGGGCAGGCCTAGTTTAAAAGTACTGATCAGCCTCACTGATGTGAAGAAGTTCTGGTCGCCTCATAGCCTTGAAGCTGATTGAGAAGGGGAGTCCCAAACCGGTTCCATAAGAGGTGAAGCTGAGTTGTGTGGTGTGTGCAACATCTCATTGGTGTTGTTGCACTTGTTTAGGCCGTGATCCAGAGCTTCTTGTGTCCAGCCACACTGGTTCTAAGGCACAAGAGCTCACTGGCCAATCCCTAGGCTGTGGAGAGCTCTACTCTTTTTCCTTTATGTGTTTTTGTCCCATTGGGTTTTGCACATAAAGGTTTTAATGAGGGAGCTTCTTCATAGTTCCAAGCTTGCCCAAGGATCTCCTATGGTCAAGCTTGAGGGGGAGTGTTGAAATAAAGAAGGAAATAAACAGAGGAAGAAGCTAGTTGATGATCAAAGCAATTGCAGCAAGACAAGACCTCGGATACTTGAAGAAGAAGTTATTCTGTACAGCCTTGCATTGTAAGCAACCAGCTCGTCCTAACCTACCTTGGAGAACAAGAACACGTCCAAGAAGAGTCAAGAAGTCAGAAATGACCGTTGGAGGGAAGCAAGAAGAGTTTAAATTTAAATAAGAAGGAGCTGACTTGATTCAGAATGAGAAGGTCACATGTGATGCATAAAGAAATGATCCGACCTGTCACTTTCATTCAGCCAGACTTTGCCATCTCTCTCCTGTCCCTTTCCACCCTCTCTGGTCGTGCCTCTCCTTGGCAGTTTCCTCTGTGATTCCTGTTATATTATTTCTTTAAGTAAACCCTTGTTTAGTATTATTTTAATGTGTGTGTTTGCCTTTATAAGGCATGGTTGTATCTCATTGAAAACTTAAGGAGAGCAAGTCTCTTTCTTCATATTCTGGATATCAAACTCTCTCATAAACTTATTCTCTCTATTCTCTCTTGCTTACCACGATCTCCACTATTCTCTCAGTCTCCCTTATACTCAGAAACTCTTGAAACACTTCATACTGTCATCATTCTCTCAGTACACTCCATTGCTCATCTGTGTTTCTGTCTGATTCATACAGAACCAGAAGCTCATTCCACCTCATTCTCACCATATATCTTCAAATTCTCACATTCTAGGGATAGAAATATGCCGCTCTAAAGAGGGGCTTTTCTTATCTCAAAGAAAGTACACACTTGATCTTTTAAATGAGGCAGGAAAGCTTGGAGCAAGAGTAGCTAAGACACCACTTGAAGAGGGTTACAAGATCTTGCGTGAGGGGGAGTTTGAAGATACACCATTTGGCGATTTCAAACTCTATAGAAGAATGGTGGGGAAGCTGATCTATCTCACCATCACAAGACCAGACATTTGCTTTGCTGTCAACCAAGTGAGCCAGCATATGCAAGCACCAAAGGTTCACCATTGGAACATGGTGGATAGGATCTTGAGATACCTAAGGGAGGCTCCTGGTCAAGGTGTTTGGATGGGTTGCAACAAGAGCACAGAGATTGTAGGGTATTGTGATGCAGATTGGGCTGGTGATAGAGTGGACAGGAGGTCTACTACTGGCTATTGCACCTTCATAGGAGGCAATTTGGTTACTTGGAAGAGCAAGAAACAGAAGGTGGTATCATGTTCAAGTGCTGAGGCAGAATATAGAGCCATGAGGAAGCTGACTAGTGAGCTGATTTGGATCAGGAACCTGCTGAGAGACTTGGGCATTGAAACAACAACACCAATCACCATGCACTGTGATAACCAGGCAGCCATTCACATAGCTTCAAACTCAGTGTTTCATGAGAGGACAAAGCATATTGAAGTGGATTGTCATAAGGTTAGACAAGCAGTGGAGCAGAAGATCATTCTACCTTGCTACACTAGAAGTGAAGACCAGCTAGCTGATATCTTCACCAAAGGAGCAAGCACCAAAGTCTGTGAGTTCATCCATCCAAGATTGGGACTCATAGACCTGCCTAGTTCATGATCCCCTTAGCCATGAAACATCTACTCTTTTTCCTTGGTGTGTTTTTGTCCCACTGGGTTTTGCACACAAAGGTTTTAATGAGGGATGTGTTCATGGTTCCCAAGCTCAACCATGCTGTATGGTTAAGCTTGAGGGGGAGTATTGACAAAGGAAATGAAATAGATAAGGTGGAAGAGAGGAGCTGATGATACTTGGAATAGAAGCAGTTCTGAACTTACTTAGAAGACAAGTCTATCCGTACAGTCCTTGTGATACAAGTCACCAAAGCATAACCTAACTTGCCTTAGAAGAGAAGGCAAGCTTAAACTCGCAAAGGAAGAGTTAAGGAAGGCAGGGAGCCGTTGACACAAGGAGACAAGGTGGAGGGATTGTTTAAAGTATTTGTCACATGTTCTACTTAAGGATCTGATGGCAAAAGAAACCGTTACTCACCTGTCACTTTCCAAGATCAGAAACATCTTAGTTTATTCTTTTCTTTGTTTAATAGTTTGTCATAGTTTATTATTTGTTGTCTTAGGCATCTTGCCTATTTATACTTGTAACACATCTCAGAATTAATAAAGGGAAATAGTTCTCTCTTCCTTACTCTCTCTCTCAAATTCGTCACCCTCTCTCTCTCTCTTTACTCTCTCACTTGTTCTTGAGTTCTTCACTCTGTTCTTATTATTTCTAACAAGATCGTGGTTCATCCTGGTTTGATAAGAATCATGAAGATATTGTCATATGTCCGAAAAGGCTAATCTGGAATCATTTGGATAGAAAGTGGGATATCTTCTTACTCACAACTCCTATGATATTTATTTAACTTCCTGGTTATTTTCCACTGAATATTGGTTCCAAATAAAGCTTCTTAGATCGTGGTTCATCCTGGTTTGATAAGAATCATGAAGATAATGCCATATGTCCGAACACGCTAATCTGGAATCATCTGGATAGAAAGTGGGATATCTTCTTACTCACAACTCCTATGAGATTTATTCAACTTCCTTGCTATTCTACACTGATAAGTGGTTCCAAATAAAGCTTCTTAGATCGTGGTTCATCCTGGTTTGATAAGAACCATGAAGATATTGCCATATGTCCGAACAGGCTAATCTGGAATCATCTGGATAGAAGGTGGGATATCTTCTTGCTCACAATACTTATGAGATTTATTCAACTTCCTGGTTATTCTCCACTGATTAGTGGTTCCAAATAAAGCTTCTTAGATCGTGGTTCATCCTGGTTTGATAAGAATCATGAAGATAATGGCATATGTACGAACAGGTTAATCTGGAATCATCTGGATAGAAGGTGGGATATCTTCTTGCTCACAACACTTATGAGATTTATTCAACTTCCTGGTTATTCTCCACTGATTAGTGGTTCCAAATAAAGCTTCTTAGATCGTGGTTCATCCTGGTTTGATAAGAATCATGAAGATATTGCCATATGTCCGAACATGCTAATCTGGAATCATCTGGATAGAAAGTGGGATATCTTCTTACTCACAATTCCTATGATATTTAATTAACTACCTGGTTATTCTCCACTGAATAGTGGTTCCAAATAAAGCTTCTTAGATCGTGGTTCATCCTGGTTTGATAGGAATCATGAAGATATTGCCATATGTCCGAACAGGCTAATCTGGAATCATCTGGATAGAAAGTGGGATATCTTCTTACTCACAACTCCTATGAGATTTATTCAACTTCCTGGGTATTCTCCACTGATTAGTGGTTCCAAATAAAGCTTCTTATATCTTGGTTCATCCTGGTTTGATAAGAATCATGAAGATAATGGCATATGTCCGAACAGGCTAATCTGGAATCATCTGGATAGAAGGTGGGATATCTTGTTGCTCATAACACTTATGAGATTTATTCAACTTCCTGGTTATTCTCCACTGATTAGTGTTTCCAAATAAAACTTTCTAGATCGTGGTTCATCCTGGTTTGATAAGAATCATGAAGATAATGGCATATGTCCGAACATGCTAATCTGGAATCATCTGGATAGAAAGTGGGATATCTTCTTACTCACAACTCCTATGATATTTATTTAACTTCCTGGTTATTCTCCACTGAATAGTGGTTCCAAATAAAGCTTCTTAGATTGTGGTTCATCCTGGTTTGATAAGAATCATGAAGATAATGGCATATGTCCGAACAGGCTAATCTGGAATCATCTGGATAGAAGGTGGGATATCTTCTTACTCACAACTCCTATGATATTTATTCAACTTCCTGGTTATTCTCCACTGATTAGTTGTTCCAAATAAAGCTTCTTAGATAGTGGTTCATCCTGGTTTGATAAGAATCATGAAGATAATGGCATATGTCCGAACACGCTAATCTGGAATCATCTGAATAGAAGGTGGGATATCTTCTTGCTCACAACACTTATGAGATTTATTCAACTTCCTGGTTATTCTCCACTGTTTAGTGTTTCCAAATAAAGCTTCTTAGATCGTGGTTCATCCTGGTTTGATAAGAAACATGAAGATATTGCCATATGTCCGAAAAGGCTAATCTGGAATCATTTGGATAAAAAGTGGGATATCTTCTTACTCACAACTCCTACGATATTTATTTAACTTCCTGGTTATTTTCCACTGAATAGTGGTTCCAAATAAAGCTTCTTAGATCGTGGTTCATCCTGGTTTGATAAGAATCATGAAGATATTGCCATATGTCCGAACAGGCTAATCTGGAATCATCTGGATAGAAAGTGGGATATCTTCTTACTCACAACTCCTATGAGATTTATTCAACTTCCTGGTTATTCTACACTGATTAGTGGTTCGAAATAAAGCTTCTTAGATCGTGGTTCATCCTGGTTTGATAAGAATCATGAAGATATTGCCATATGTCCGAACAGGCTAATCTGGAATAACTGGATAGAAGGTGGGATATCTTTTTGCTCACAATACTTATGAGATTTATTCAACTTTCTGGTTATTCTCCACTGATTAGTGGTTCCAAATAAAGCATCTTAGATCGTGGTTTATCCTGGTTTGATAAGAATCATGAAGATAATGGCATATGTACGAACATGTTAATCTGGAATCATCTGGATAGAAGGTGGGATATCTTCTTGCTCACAACACTTATGAGATTTATTCAACTTCCTGGTTATTCTCCACTGATTAGTGGTTCCAAATAAAGCTTCTTAGATCGTGGTTCATCCTGGTTTGATAAGAATTATGAAGATATTGCCATATGTCCGACTAGGCTAATCTGAAATCATCTGGATAGAAAGTGGGATATCTTCTTACTCACAACTCCTATGAAATTTATTAACATTCCTGGTTATTCTCCACTGATTAGTGGTTCCAAATAAAGCTTCTTAGATCGTGGTTCATCCTAGTTTGATAGGAATCATGAAGATATTGCCATATGTCCGAACAGGCTAATCTGGAATCATCTGGATAGAAAGTGGGATATCTTCTTACTCACAACTCCTATGAGATTTATTCAACTTCCTGGTTATTCTCCACTGATTAGTGGTTCCAAATAAAGCTTCTTATATCGTGGTTCATCCTGGTTTAATAAGAATCATGAAGATATTGCCATATGTCCGAACATGCTAATCTGGAATCATCTGGATAGAAAGTGGGATATCTTCTTGCTCACAACACTTATGAGATTTATTCAACTTCCTGGTTATTCTACACTGATTAGTGGTTCCAAATAAAGCTTCTTAGATCGTGGTTCATCCTGGTTTGATAAGAATCATGAAGATATTGCCATATGTCCGAACATGCTAATCTGGAATCATCTGGATAGAAAGTGGGATATCTTCTTACTCACAACTCCTATGATATTTAATTAACTACCTGGTTATTCTCCACTGAATAGTTGTTCCAAATAAAGCTTCTTAGATCGTGGTTCATCCTGGTTTGATAGGAATCATGAAGATATTGCCATATGTCCGAACAGGCTAATCTGGAATCATCTGGATAGAAAGTGGGATATCTTCTTACTCACAACTCCTATGAGATTTATTCAACTTACTGGTTATTCTCCACTGATTAGTGGTTCCAAATAAAGCTTCTTATATCTTGGTTCATCCTGGTTTGATAAGAATCATGAAGATAATGGCATATGTCCGAACAGGCTAATCTGGAATCATCTGGATAGAAGGTGGGATATCTTGTTGCTCATAACACTTATGAGATTTATTCAACTTCCTGGTTATTCTCCACTGATTAGTGTTTCCAAATAAAACTTTCTAGATCGTGGTTCATCCTGGTTTGATAAGAATCATGAAGATAATGGCATATGTCCGAACATGCTAATCTGGAATCATCTGGATAGAAAGTGGGATATCTTCTTACTCACAACTCCTATGATATTTATTTAACTTCCTGGTTATTCTCCACTGAATAGTGGTTCCAAATAAAGCTTCTTAGATCGTGGTTCATCCTGGTTTGATAGGAAACATGAAGATATTGCCATATGTCCGAACAGGCTAATCTGGAATCATCTGGATAGAAAGTGGGATATCTTCTTACTCACAACTCCTATGAGATTTATTCAACTTCCTGGTTATTCTCCACTGAATAGTGGTTCCAAATAAAGCTTCTTAGATCGTGGTTCATCCTGGTTTGATAGGAATCATGAAGATATTGCCATATGTCCGAACAGGCTAATCTGGAATCATCTGGATAGAAAGTGGGATATCTTCTTACTCACAACTCCTATGAAATTTATTAACCTTCCTGGTTATTCTCCACTGATTAGTGGTTCTAAATAAAGCTTCTTATATCGTGGTTCATCCTGGTTTAATAAGAATCATGAAGATATTGCCATATGTCCGAACATGCTAATCTGGAATCATCTGGATAGAAAGTGGGATATCTTCTTGCTCACAACACTTATGAGATTTATTCAACTTCCTGGTTATTCTCCACTGATTAGTGTTTCCAAATAAAGCTTCTTAGATCGTGGTTCATCCTTGTTTGATAATAATCATGAAAATATTGCCATATGTCCGAAAAGGCTAATCTGGAATCATTTGGATAGAAAGTGGGATATCTTCTTACTCACAACTCCTATGATATTTATTTAACTTCCTGGTTATTCTCCACTGAATATTGGTTCCAAATAAAGCTTCTTAGATCGTGGTTCATCCTGGTTTGATAAGAATCATGAAGATATTGCCATATGTCCGAACAGGCTAATCTGGAATCATCTGGATAGAAAGTGGGATATCTTCTTACTCACAACTCCTATGATATTTATTTAACTTCCTGGTTATTCTCCACTGAATATTGGTTCCAAATAAAGCTTCTTAGATCGTGGTTCATCCTGGTTTGATAAGAATCATGAAGATAAAGGCATATGTCCGAACAGGCTAATCTGGAATCATCTGGATAGAAAGTGGGATATCTTCTTACTAACAACTCCTATGATATTTATTTAACTTCCTGGTTATTCTCCACTGAATAGTGGTTCCAAATAAAGCTTCTTAGATCGTGGTTCATCCTGGTTTGATAAGAATCATGAAGATATTTCCATATGTCCGAACATGATAATCTGGAATCATCTGGATAGAAAGTGGGATATCTTCTTACTCACAACTCCTATGAAATTTATTAACCTTCCTGGTTATTCTCCACTGATTAGTGGTTCCAAATAAAGCTTCTTATATCGTGGTTCATCCTGGTTTAATAAGAATCATGAAGATATTGCCATATGTCCGAACATGCTAATCTGGAATCATCTGGATAGAAAGTGGGATATCTTCTTGCTCACAACACTTATGAGATTTATTCAACTTCCTGGTTATTCTACACTGATTAGTGGTTCCAAATAAAGCTTCTTAGATCGTGGTTCATCCTGGTTTGATAAGAATCATGAAGATATTGCCATATGTCCGAACAGGCTAATCTGGAATCATCTGGATAGAAAGTGGGATATCTTCTTACTCACAACTCCTATGAGATTTATTCAACTTACTGGTTATTCTCCACTGATTAGTGGTTCCAAATAAAGCTTCTTATATCTTGGTTCATCCTGGTTTGATAAGAATCATGAAGATAATGGCATATGTCCGAACAGGCTAATCTGGAATCATCTGGATAGAAGGTGGGATATCTTCTTGCTCACAACACTTATGAGATTTATTCAACTTCCTGGTTATTCTCCACTGATTAGTGTTTCCAAATAAAGCTTCTTAGATCGTGGTTCATCCTTGTTTGATAATAATCATGAAGATATTGCCATATGTCCGAACAGGCTAATCTGGAATCATCTGGATAGAAAGTGGGATATCTTCTTACTCACAACTCCTATGATATTTATTTAACTTCCTGGTTATTCTCCACTGAATATTGGTTCCAAATAAAGCTTCTTAGATCGTGGTTCATCCTGGTTTGATAAGAATCATGAAGATAATGGCATATGTCCGAACAGGCTAATCTGGAATCATCTGGATAGAAAGTGGGATATCTTCTTCCTAACAACTCCTATGATATTTATTTAACTTCCTGGTTATTCTCCACTGAATAGTGGTTCCAAATAAAGCTTCTTAGATCGTGGTTCATCCTGGTTTGATAAGAATCATGAAGATATTGCCATATGTCCGAACAAGCTAATCTGGAATCATCTGGATAGAAAGTGGGATATCTTCTTACTCACAACTCCTATGAAATTTATTAACCTTCCTGGTTATTCTCCACTGATTAGTGGTTCCCAATAAAGCTTCTTATATCGTGGTTCATCCTGGTTTAATAAGAATCATGAAGATATTGCCATATGTCCGAACATGCTAATCTGGAATCATCTGGATAGAAAGTGGGATATCTTCTTGCTCACAACACTTATGAGATTTATTCAACTTCCTGGTTATTCTACACTGATTAGTGGTTCCAAATAAAGCTTCTTAGATCGTGGTTCATCCTGGTTTGATAAGAATCATGAAGATATTGCCATATGTCCGAATATGCTAATCTGGAATCATCTGGATAGAAGGTGGGATATCTTCTTGCTCACAATACTTATGAGATTTATTCAACTTCCTGGTTATTTTCCACTGATTAGTGGTTCCAAATAAAGCTTCTTAGATCGTGGTTCATCCTGGTTTGATAAGAATCATGAAGATAATGGCATATGTACGAACAGGTTAATCTGGAATCATCTGAATAGAAGGTGAGATATCTTCTTGCTCACAACACTTATGAGATTTATTCAACTTCCTGGTTATTCTCCACTGATTAGTGGTTCCAAATAAAGCTTCTTAGATCGTGGTTCATCCTGGTTTGATAAGAATCATGAAGATATTGCCATATGTCCGAACATGCTAATCTGGAATCATCTGGATAGAAAGTGGGATATCTTCTTACTCACAACTCCTATGATATTTAATTAACTACCTGGTTATTCTCCACTGAATAGTGGTTCCAAATAAAGCTTCTTAGATCGTGGTTCATCCTGGTTTGATAGGAATCATGAAGATATTGCCATATGTCCGAACAGGCTAATCTGGAATCATCTGGATAGAAAGTGGGATATCTTCTTACTCACAACTCCTATGAGATTTATTCAACTTCCTGGTTATTCTCCACTGATTAGTGGTTCCAAATAAAGCTTCTTATATCTTGGTTCATCCTGGTTTGATAAGAATCATGAAGATAATGGCATATGTCCGAACAGGCTAATCTGGAATCATCTGGATAGAAGGTGGGATATCTTGTTGCTCATAACACTTATGAGATTTATTCAACTTCCTGGTTATTTTCCACTGATTAGTGTTTCCAAATAAAACTTTCTAGATCGTGGTTCATCCTGGTTTGATAAGAATCATGAAGATAATGGCATATGTCCGAACATGCTAATCTGGAATCATCTGATAGAAAGTGGGATATCTTCTTACTCACAACTCCTATGATATTTATTTAACTTCCTGGTTATTCTCCACTGAATAGTGGTTCCAAATAAAGCTTCTTAGATTGTGGTTCATCCTGGTTTGATAAGAATCATGAAGATAATGGCATATGTCCGAACAGGCTAATCTGGAGTCATCTGGATAGAAGGTGGGATATCTTCTTACTCACAACTCCTATGATATTTATTCAACTTCCTTGTTATTCTCCACTGATTAGTTGTTCCAAATAAAGCTTCTTAGATAGTGGTTCATCCTGGTTTGATAAGAATCATGAAGATAATGGCATATGTCCGAACACGCTAATCTGGAATCATCTGAATAGAAGGTGGGATATCTTCTTGCTCACAACACTTATGAGATTTATTCAACTTCCTGGTTATTCTCCACTGATTAGTGTTTCCAAATAAAGCTTCTTAGATCGTGGTTCATCCTGGTTTGATAAGAAACATGAAGATATTGCCATATGTCCGAAAAGGCTAATCTGGAATCATTTGGATAGAAAGTGGGATATCTTCTTACTCACAACTCCTATGATATTTATTTAACTTCCTGGTTATTTTCCACTGAATAGTTGTTCCAAATAAAGATTCTTAGATCGTGGTTCATCCTGGTTTGATAAGAATCATGAAGATATTGCCATATGTCCGAACAGGCTAATCTGGAATCATCTGGATAGAAAGTGGGATATCTTCTTACTCACAACTCCTATGAGATTTATTCAACTTCCTGGTTATTCTCCACTGATTAGTGGTTCCAAATAAAGCTTCTTATATATTGGTTGTCCTGGTTTGATAAGAATCATGAAGATAATGGCATATGTCCGAACATGCTAATCTGGAATCATCTGGATAGAAGGTGGTATATCTTCTTACTCACAACTCCTATGATATTTATTCAACTTCCTGGTTATTCTCCACTGATTAGTTGTTCCAAATAAAGCTTCTTAGATAGTGGTTCATCCTGGTTTGATAAGAATCATGAAGATAATGGCATATGTCCGAACAGGCTATTCTGGAATCATCTGGATAGAAGGTGGGATATCTTCTTGCTCACAACACTTATGAGATTTATTCAACTTCCTGGTTATTCTCCACTGATTAGTGTTTCCAAATAAAGCTTCTTAGATCGTGGTTCATCCTTGTTTGACAATAATCATGAAGATATTGCCATATGTCCGAAAAGGCTAATCTGGAATCATTTGGATAGAAAGTGGGATATCTTCTTACTCACAACTCCTATGATATTTATTAACCTTCCTGGTTATTTTCCACTGATTAGTGGTTCCAAATAAAGCTTCTTATATCGTGGTTCATCCTGGTTTAATAAGAATCATGAAGATATTGCCATATGTCCGAACATGCTAATCTGGAATCATCTGGATAGAAAGTGGGATATCTTCTTGCTCACAACACTTATGAGATTTATTCAACTTCCTGGTTATTCTACACTGATTAGTGGTTCCAAATAAAGCTTCTTAGCTCGTGGTTCATCCTTGTTTGATAAGAATCATGAAGATATTGCCATATGTCCGAACATGCTAATCTGGAATCATCTGGATAGAAGGTGGGATATCTTCTTGCTCACAATACTTATGAGATTTATTCAACTTCCTGGTTATTCTCCACTGATTAGTGGTTCCAAATAAAGCTTCTTAGATCGTGGTTCATCCTGGTTTGATAAGAATCATGAAGATAATGACATATGTACGAACAGGTTAATCTGGAATCATCTGGATAGAAGGTGGGATATCTTCTTGCTCACAACACTTATGAGATTTATTCAACTTCCTGGTTATTCTCCACTGATTAGTGGTTCCAAATAATGCTTCTTAGATCGTGGTTCATCCTGGTTTGATAAGAATCATGAAGATATTGCCATATGTCCGAACATGCTAATCTGGAATCATCTGGATAGAAGGTGGGATATCTTCTTGCTCACAATACTTATGAGATTTATTCAACTTCCTGGTTATTCTCCACTGATTAGTGGTTCCAAATAAAGCTTCTTAGATCGTGGTTCATCCTGGTTTGATAAGAATCATGAAGATAATGGCATATGTACGAACAGGTTAATCTGGAATCATCTGGATAGAAGGTGGGATATCTTCTTGCTCACAACACTTATGAGATTTATTCAACTTCCTGGTTATTCTCCACTGATTAGTGGTTCCAAATAATGCTTCTTAGATCGTGGTTCATCCTGGTTTGATAAGAATCATGAAGATATTGCCATACTAGAGTAAACCCGCCCTACGGGCGGACGTGTAAATAAATTTTTAATATACTTATATTTTAAATGTTTACTTTACTTTTAACTAATATTAGTATCAAAGTGCTTAATTCTTTTACAAAAGTTTTAACTATTCATTAAAAAAATTATAGATTTGTTGTCAAAGGATTAGATACTTTAATTTATAAAAAAGTTCCATGTGTTGCTTGTCATGCAATGTTACAGTTAGAGGACATGTACTACGTTATTTTATTATGCACTGAGCCTTTGTGTGTTCCAGAAATTAGACTCTTTAATATTGTTTTATTTCTGAAACTGGTTTAGTGCATTCATTTGTGGTCAGATACTTCTCGGCCACTGTAAATTTTGAAATAACTTGTCTGTATATAACGAAGAAGCTCAGGTTTTAATTGATATGATTAAAGCTGGTTTGATTGTCCGAATGTACTTCTAATAAAAAAGGATGCAAGACGTGTATGTACAACTCAATGCACCCTAATAATTCATTCAAGGTGTGATTATTTTATCCGTTGTCCGTTACACTTCTTTGTTTAATAAGTATTCTAATCTAATAGTAACAGAAACTATGAGGGATGAATTTTGAGGAATCTTGTAAGGGTTATTCATTGTGAACCCTATGATTTCAAAAACCAGGATACGGTTATCCTTGCAAAAACTGTGTTGTTGGAGCTCAGGCAAGTGTTTTTGATATATGCTGAGTGTCTTAATCATTCAGCTAAAGGGTCGTTACATACCCGATATCATAATCTTAAATGGCTGAAGTTGATAGTTCATGTCGAAGATCTAATAGATATGTCTGATGTGCAACATTCTTCATCTTCGTTTCTCATGTGAGGATAATACATTGGTTTTCATAGTTATTTGGAATATAACGCATGTGTTACACTATTTTCTAATAAAACTCAATATTTTGAACTGGCATAAAGTAAGTACATTGATATTGTTTGACTATCTGTAACTACTTGTCTGTGTGACCAGTAATAGTTAGAAAACAAAAAAAGAGTTCTCGGAACAAAATTCATGGTTTCTGCAAATACAATTCCTTGCTTTCACTGAGTTATTTCTTCAAAAGTTCATATGTTGTTTTCCTTGTAGGTGAACACTCCTGTCATTTCCTGCACAGCAACAGCACCAAAAACATATGTTTTCATGATAATCTAAATTTAAAACATCTCTCTGATCCAAAGAAGGCGAGGTGTAGCACCTGTTGAGGATAAGTGTATGTTTTCTAAATGTGAATCGATGATCAGATTCCCAAGGCAGTGAAGACGCAATAAATCTCTCTCGGCCTGCTTAAACAAATAATATGTTTGGAAAACCTGTCTAGTTTGAATCAGACCCATCAATGCCCAAGAGGTTCGCACCGGGTTTGATCTTCGATCCTCCTTCTAATTCTATGTATCTCTGCATATCCAAGAACACTCAAGAGTTATGGAAAGAGATTTTAAGGAACTTAAATCTTTAGAACTGATTATAGAAGAGACATTACCTTTTCTAAGACACATAGCTTTCTCCTCAACCTCCATTGCTGTTTAGTTTCTTGAGAAGGAAGACAACACCTTCACGCATACCTAAATAGTTTTCATATGTTTTACCAGTTCGTGCCAATCCTCCAAGAGCAAACCATGTTGCATATGTGTAGCAATCTACCTAACTTCCATACCTGCCAATCGTAGAGAAACACTTCTTACACATCAGTAACTTCTCCTGACCATGCTCTGCCTTAGTTGTACACTCTTTAAGTTTTAAGGGATCGTACGTACCATGAACCACTACCTCTTCAATCTCGAGTGCTGTTTATGAACTGCACCGCCTTTTCAATGGTGGCTGGAATGAGAGTCACCTGAAACACATGTGCAAAAAGAAAACATAATTAATAAGCGGTATTGAAACTAACTACTAAAGAGTCAGAAGAAAGCGGAGTTTGAATAAAAACTGAGATTAAAGAACGGGTAACCTGAGAATCGACAAAGAGCATGTTAACACCCATTAACTCGCCACCGATTCTGGCTTCCAAGAACCTGAGCAGCCACACCTCCACTGTGGAAAGAAATCAGCAAATAGAAACAGAGGAGTAAGCCATTAAAGTGAGAAAGAAATTTATATTGCTATTGAAATTGTGAGGATGATTCCAAAGGCATTAGGAGCTTACCTTTTCATAGGTGGAGATATATTGGATGAAAGAAGGGTTAGAATCATTGAATGAGCTATTAGCGATTTTGAGGAGATGAGACGATATCAAAGCACACAGAACTGACATAGAACCGGCGATTACTGATGGAGACACCTCTCTCTCTCTCTCTCTCTCTCTCTCTGAGACTTTCAGAACTTCATGATGCTATGCCAAATAAGCTTTCGCAGGCGACCATGAACCTCTTTGAGTTAGCAATCTGAAGAAGTCTACTAAGAAGGAAATCGAAGATGATTTCGAGATGAAGATTGCTGACCTTTTTATAGTCTTAGATAGACCGACTTGGCGAAGAAAGATCGCATTGAAGGCTAGATGGTGGTTGTCGAAATTAATAAGGGATTAAACACGAAGAAAAGAAAACTGGGAGCGTTTCAACGATTCAGATGAAGATAAGAAGTCACCGCAGACAAAGAGGAGAGACGCACCCTAGACCCCAATCTTCGCGTAAAACGCATCGCATCCCGTCAGAGCCCAGATGACAGCGACATAAAAATAAAGGAAATAAGCCCAAACCCTACACATTGACTTAATGAAACGCCGAGTTTAGTATGGCTGGACACGTGTCGACGCGAGAACAAACGAATTTCCAGGCTGGATGGGGACGTGGATAGGCTCAGGAGTGATTAAAGTGTACTTTATATAAATAGAAGATGTCCGAACATGCTAATCTGGAATCATCTGGATAGAAAGTGGGATATCTTCTTACTCACAACTCCTATGATATTTAATTAACTACATGGTTATTCTCCACTGAATAGTGGTTCCAAATAAAGCTTCTTAGATCGTGGTTCATCCTGGTTTGATAGGAATCATGAAGATATTGCCATATGTCCGAACAGGCTAATATGGAATCATCTGGATAGAAAGTGGGATATCTTCTTACTCACAACTCCTATGAGATTTATTCAACTTCCTGGTTATTCTCCACTGATTAGTGGTTCCAAATAAAGCTTCTTATATCTTGGTTCATCCTGGTTTGATAAGAATCATGAAGATAATGGCATATGTCCGAACAGGCTAATCTGGAATCATCTGGATAGAAGGTGGGATATCTTGTTGCTCATAACACTTATGAGATTTATTCAACTTCCTGGTTATTCTCCACTGATTAGTGTTTCCAAATAAAACTTTCTAGATCGTGGTTCATCCTGGTTTGATAAGAATCATGAAGATAATGGCATATGTCCGAACACGCTAATCTGGAATCATCTGGATAGAAAGTGGGATATCTTCTTACTCACAACTCCTATGATATTTATTTAACTTCCTGGTTATTCTCCACTGAATAGTGGTTCCAAATAAAGCTTCTTAGATTGTAGTTCATCCTGGTTTGATAAGAATCATGAAGATAATGGCATATGTCCGGACAGGCTAATCTAGAATCATCTGGATAGAAGGTGGGATATCTTCTTACTCACAACTCCTATGATATTTATTCAACTTCCTGGTTATTCTCCACTGATTAGTTGTTCCAAATAAGGCTTCTTAGATAGTGGTTCATCCTGGTTTGAGAAGAATCATGAAGATAATGGCATATGTCCGAACACGCTAATCTGGAATCATCTGAATAGAAGGTGGGATATATTCTTGCTCACAACACTTATGAGATTTATTCAACTTCCTGGTTATTCTCCACTGATTAGTGTTTCCAAATAAAGCTTCTTAGATCGTGGTTCATCCTGGTTTGATAAGAAACATGAAGATATTGCCATATGTCCGAAAAGGCTAATCTGGAATCATTTGGATAGAAAGTGGGATATCTTCTTACTCACAACTCCTATGATATTTATTTAACTTCCTGGTTATTTTCCACTGAATAGTTGTTCCAAATAAAGCTTCTTAGATCGTGGTTCATCCTGGTTTGATATGAATCATGAAGATATTGCCATATTTCCGAACAGGCTAATCCGGAATCATCTGGATAGAAAGTGGGATATCTTCTTACTCACAACTCCTATGAGATTTATTCAACTTCCTGGTTATTCTCCACTGATTAGTGGTTCCAAATAAAGCTTCTTATATATTGGTTCATCCTGGTTTGATAAGAATCATGAAGATAATGGCATATGTCCGAACATGCTAATCTGGAATCATCTGGATAGAAGGTGGTATATCTTCTTACTCACAACTCCTATGATATTTATTCAACTTCCTGGTTATTCTCCACTGATTAGTTGTTCCAAATAAAGCTTCTTAGATAGTGGTTCATCCTGGTTTGATAAGAATCATGAAGATAATGGCATATGTCCGAACAGGCTATTCTGGAATCATCTGGATAGAAGGTGGGATATCTTCTTGCTCACAACACTTATGAGATTTATTCAACTTCCTGGTTATTCTCCACTGATTAGTGTTTCCAAATAAAGCTTCTTAGATCGTGGTTCATCCTTGTTTGATAATAATCATGAAGATATTGCCATATGTCCGAAAAGGCTAATCTGGAATCATTTGGATAGAAAGTGGGATATCTTCTTACTCACAACTCCTATGATATTTATTTAACTTCCTGGTTATTTTCCACTGAATAGTGGTTCCAAATAAAGCTTCTTAGATCGTGGTTCATCCTGGTTTGATAAGAATCATGAAGATATTGCCATATGTCCGAACAGGCTAATCTGGAATCATCTGGATAGAAAGTGGGATATCTTCTTACTCACAACTCCTATGAGATTTATTCAACTTCCTGGTTATTCTACACTGATTAGTGGTTCCAAATAAAGCTTCTTAGATCGTGGTTCATCCTGGTTTGATAAGAATCATGAAGATATTGCCATATGTCCGAACAGGCTAATCTGGAATCATCTGGATAGAAGGTGGGATATCTTCTTGCTCACAATACTTATGAGATTTATTCAACTTTCTGGTTATTCTCCACTGATTAGTGGTTCCAAATAAAGCATCTTAGATCGTGGTTCATCCTGGTTTGATAAGAATCATGAAGATAATGGCATATGTACGAACATGTTAATCTGGAATCATCTGGATAGAAGGTGGGATATCTTCTTGCTCACAACACTTATGAGATTTATTCAACTTCCTGGTTATTCTCCACTGATTAGTGGTTCCAAATAAAGCTTCTTAGATCGTGGTTCATCCTGGTTTGATAAGAATCATGAAGATATTGCCATATGTCCGAACAGGCTAATCTGGAATCATCTGGATAGAAAGTGGGATATCTTCTTACTCACAACTCCTATGAGATTTATTCAACTTCCTGGTTATTCTCCACTGATTAGTGGTTCCAAATAAAGCTTCTTATATATTGGTTCATCCTGGTTTGATAAGAATCATGAAGATAATGGCCTATGTCCGAACATGCTAATCTGGAATCATCTGGATAGAAGGTGGTATATCTTCTTACTCACAACTCCTATGATATTTATTCAACTTCCTGGTTATTCTCCACTGATTAGTTGTTCCAAATAAAGCTTCTTAGATAGTGGTTCATCCTGGTTTGATAAGAATCATGAAGATAATGGCATATGTCCGAACAGGCTATTCTGGAATCATCTGGATAGAAGGTGGGATATCTTCTTGCTCACAACACTTATGAGATTTATTCAACTTCCTGGTTATTCTCCACTGATTAGTGTTTCCAAATAAAGCTTCTTAGATCGTGGTTCATCCTTGTTTGATAATAATCATGAAGATATTGCCATATGTCCGAAAAGGCTAATCTGGAATCATTTGGATAGAAAGTGGGATATCTTCTTACTCACAACTCCTATGATATTTATTTAACTTCCTGGTTATTTTCCACTGAATAGTGGTTCCAAATAAAGCTTCTTAGATCGTGGTTCATCCTGGTTTGATAAGAATCATGAAGATATTGCCATATGTCCAAACAGGCTAATCTGGAATCATCTGGATAGAAAGTGGGATATCTTCTTACTCACAACTCCTATGAGATTTATTCAACTTCCTGGTTATTCTACACTGATTAGTGGTTCCAAATAAAGCTTCTTAGATCGTGGTTCATCCTGGTTTGATAAGAATCATGAAGATATTGCCATATGTCCGAACAGGCTAATCTGGAATCATCTGGATAGAAGGTGGGATATCTTCTTGCTCACAATACTTATGAGATTTATTCAACTTTCTGGTTATTCTCCACTGATTAGTGGTTCCAAATAAAGCATCTTAGATCGTGGTTCATCCTGGTTTGATAAGAATCATGAAGATAATGGCATATGTACGAACATGTTAATCTGGAATCATCTGGATAGAAGGTGGGATATCTTCTTGCTCACAACACTTATGAGATTTATTCAACTTCCTGGTTATTCTCCACTGATTAGTGGTTCCAAATAAAGCTTCTTAGATCGTGGTTCATCCTGGTTTGATAAGAATCATGAAGATATTGCCATATGTCCGAACAGGCTAATCTGGAATCATCTGGATAGAAAGTGGGATATCTTCTTACTCACAACTACTATGATATTTATTTAACTTCCTGGTTATTCTCCACTGAATATTGGTTCCAAATAAAGCTTCTTAGATCGTGGTTCATCTTGGTTTGATAAGAATCATGAAGATAATGGCATATGTCCGAACAGGCTAATCTGGAATCATCTGGATAGAAAGTGGGATATCTTCTTACTAACAACTCCTATGATATTTATTTAACTTCCTGGTTATTCTCCACTGAATAGTGGTTCCAAATAAAGCTTCTTAGATCGTGGTTCATCCTGGTTTGATAAGAATCATGAAGATAATGGCATATGTCCGAACAGGCTAATCTGGAATCATTTGGATAGAAGGTGGGATATCTTCTTGCTCACAACACTTATGAGATTTATTCAACTTCCTGGTTATTCTCCACTGACTAGTGGTTCCAAATAAAGCTTCTTAGATCGTGGTTCATCCTGGTTTGATAAGAATCATGAAGATATTGCCATATGTCCGAACAGGCTAATCTGGAATCATTTGGATAGAAAGTGGGATATCTTCTTACTCACAACTCCTATGAGATTTATTCAACTTCCTGGTTATTCTCCACTGATTAGTGGTTCCAAATAAAGCTTCTTATATCGTGGTTCATCCTGGTTTAATAAGAATCATGAAGATATTGCCATATGTACGAACATGCTAATCTGGAATCATCTGGATAGAAAGTGGGATATCTTCTTGCTCACAACACTTATGAGATTTATTCAACTTCCTGGTTATTCTACACTGATAAGTGGTTCCAAATAAAGCTTCTTAGATCGTGGTTCATCCTGGTTTGATAAGAATCAGGAAGATATTGCCATATGTCCGAACATGCTAATCTGGAATCATCTGGATAGAAAGTGGGATATCTTCTTACTCACAACTCCTATGATATTTATTTAACTTCCTGGTTATTCTCCACTGAATAGTGGTTCCAAATAAAGCTTCTTAGATCGTGGTTCATCCTGGTTTGATAGGAATCATGAAGATATTGCCATATGTCCGAACAGGCTAATCTGTAATCATTTGGATAGAAAGTGGGATATCTTCTTACTCACAACTCCTATGAGATTTATTCAACTTCCTGGTTATTCTCCACTGATTAGTGGTTCCAAATAAAGCTTCTTAGATCGTGGTTCATCCTGGTTTGATAAGAATCATGAATATAATGGCATATGTCCGAACAGGCTAATATGGAATCATCTGGATAGAAGGTGGGATATCTTGTTGCTCATAACACTTATGAGATTTATTCAACTTCCTGGTTATTCTCCACTGATTAGTGTTTCCAAATAAAACTTTCTAGATCGTGGTTCATCCTGGTTTGATAAGAATCATGAAGATAATGGCATATGTCCGAACATGCTAATCTGGAATCATCTGGATAGAAAGTGGGATATCTTCTTACTCACAACTCCTATGATATTTATTTAACTTCCTGGTTATTCTCCACTGAATAGTGGTTCCAAATAAAGCTTCTTAGATCGTGGTTCATCCTGGTTTGATAGGAATCATGAAGATATTGCCATATGTCCGAACAGGCTAATCTGGAATCATCTGGATAGAAAGTGGGATATCTTCTTACTCACAACTCCTATGAGATTTATTCAACTTCCTGGTTATTCTACACTGATTAGTGGTTCCAAATAAAGCTTCTTAGATCGTAGTTCATCCTGGTTTGATAAGAATCATGAAGATATTGCCATATGTCCGAACAGGCTAATCTGGAATCATCTGGATAGAAGGTGGGATATCTTCTTGCTCACAATACTTATGAGATTTATTCAACTTTCTGGTTATTCTCCACTGATTAGTGGTTCCAAATAAAGCATCTTAGATCGTGGTTCATCCTGGTTTGATAAGAATCATGAAGATAATGGCATATGTACGAACATGTTAATCTGAAATCATCTGGATAGAAGGTGGGATATCTTCTTGCTCACAACACTTATGAGATTTATTCAACTTCCTGGTTATTCTCCACTGATTAGTGGTTCCAAATAAAGCTTCTTAGATCGTGGTTCATCCTGGTTTGATAAGAATCATGAAGATATTGCCATATGTCCGAACAGGCTAATCTGGAATCATCTAGATAGAAAGTGGGATATCTTCTTACTCACAACTACTATGATATTTATTTAACTTCCTGGTTATTCTCCACTGAATATTGGTTCAAAATTAAGCTTCTTAGATCGTGGTTCATCCTGGTTTGATAAGAATCATGAAGATAATGGCATATGTCCGAACAGGCTAATCTGGAATCATCTGGATAGAAAGTGGGATATCTTCTTACTAACAACTCCTATGATATTTATTTAACTTCCTGGTTATTCTCCACTGAATAGTGGTTCCAAATAAAGCTTCTTAGATCGTGGTTCATCCTGGTTTGATAAGAATCATGAAGATAATGGCATATGTCCGAAAAGGCTAATCTGGAATCATTTGGATAGAAGGTGGGATATCTTCTTGCTCACAACACTTATGAGATTTATTCAACTTCCTGGTTATTCTCCACTGACTAGTGGTTCCAAATAAAGCTTCTTAGATCGTGGTTCATCCTGGTTTGATAAGAATCATGAAGATATTGCCATATGTCCGAACAGGCTAATCTGGAATCATTTGGATAGAAAGTGGGATATCTTCTTACTCACAACTCCTATGAGATTTATTCAACTTCCTGGTTATTCTCCACTGATTAGTGGTTCCAAATAAAGCTTCTTATATCGTGGTTCATCCTGGTTTAATAAGAATCATGAAGATATTGCCATATGTCCGAACATGCTAATCTGGAATCATCTGGATAGAAAGTGGGATATCTTCTTGCTCACAACACTTATGAGATTTATTCAACTTCCTGGTTATTCTACACTGATTAGTGGTTCCAAATAAAGCTTCTTAGATCGTGGTTCATCCTGGTTTGATAAGAACATGAAGATATTGCCATATGTCCGAACATGCTAATCTGGAATCATCTGGATAGAAAGTGGGATATCTTCTTACTCACAACTCCTATGATATTTATTTAACTTCCTGGTTATTCTCCACTGAATAGTGGTTCCAAATAAAGCTTCTTAGATCGTGGTTCATCCTGGTTTGATAGGAATCATGAAGATATTGCCATATGTCCGAACAGGCTAATCTGGAATCATTTGGATAGAAAGTGGGATATCTTCTTACTCACAACTCCTATGAGATTTATTCAACTTCCTGGTTATTCTCCACTGATTAGTGGTTCCAAATAAAGCTTCTTATATCTTGGTTCATCCTGGTTTGAACAGGCTAATATGGAATCATCTGGATAGAAGGTGGGATATCTTGTTGCTCATAACATTTATGAGATTTCACTACAAGAAAACATGTCTGTTGCAAGAGAAAATAGCATCGCAATTCCGTTGCAAATCGCGATTTGCAACGGAATTGCAAGAAAAGTCAGTTCCTCGCAAATCCTTGCTTGCAAATCAAAAACGCTCGCAATTCTCTCGCAAATTTGCAACGGAATGATTTTCCTCGCAAATTTGCAACGGAACTATTTTTCTCGCAAATTTGAAACGGAAAAACATTCCTCGCAAATTTGCAACGGAAAAACATTCCTCGCAAAATTGCAATAGATTTGCAAAAAAAAATTCCCTCGCAAATTTGTCTCAGGATATTAAAAAAAAATACAAAATAAAAAATATAAATAAATATATATAACGAAACTGGTATTTATATATACATACAGATACATATTTAAATACATGAATATATTAAAAACCTAAAAAACTTATAACAAACTGGTTTAGTTAATTGAACCGGTTTAACAAAACCTAATTAAGTGTAATCTAACTAAACTTAACCAAACCTAATTCTAAAAAAAAATTTAACCCTACAAAATAAATCAGCCGACTCCTTCCCTCCTCCGCCGCACCACCACCACAGTGACCACCGCTGGTTGTCCCTTACACATCAAGCTTCTTCTCAATCCTTCACCTCCCTTTACCAAAACAAAAAAAAATCAGATATAAACAGGGGGAGAGACAAAGAGATAGAGAAAGAGAGAGAGGACGAACCATGGCGGGTTCCGTCCTATTTTGCCTTGCTTCCTCCAGCCTGAAAACAAACATATTCAGTTCAAAACAGAGAGACAGAGACAGAGACGGGTGGACAGAGAGAGAGAGAGAGAGGTCGAACCATGGTGGTGAGGCGTGCGATAAAGTAGATCTGGCGGTGTGTGTGAGAGAGAGAGAGAGGAGAGCTGGCGGCGAGGATAGCTTGAGAGAACTGGATTCGGCGAGGAGAGAGACGAGAAAGTGAGATCCAGCGAGGAGATAGATTTGAGAGTGGGAGAAGACACAAGGTCAGCGAGAAAGAGAATCCGAGAGATGGTGGATAAAAAAATCTCTTGTTTCTTTTTTTTTTCTGACGGCACGAACAAAAGAGTGAATTAGGTTTATGTCATTATATACGGTCCCCATTATATACTAACCCTAGTCTGGAAACTCTTTTTTTTTTTTTTTTTTTTTTGGGAAAATAGTTTTGCAACGGAATTGCAACGGAGTCCTCGCAAGTTCCTCGCAAATTGCAACGGAATTTAATCCCTTGCAAATTTGCAATAGATTTGCGAGGGAGCCATTGCAATTTCCTTGCAAATTTATAGTTAAAGTGTTTTAGGGTTTTGTTATGTTTTCTATACACTAATATTTTTCTTTATATTTACTTTTTGAAATTTACTATATAGAAGTTAAATAATAAAAAAATATTAGTTTTAAGACTGTAGTTAGAGTTTATGGTATTGGTTAATTTGGAGTATAATATATATAGGGTTTAAGGGTTAAAAGTTTGGGGTATTGATTTAAGATTTTAAGCTAAAGTTTGAAAATAAATTTGAATTTATTTTAAGAATTATAATTACGTTTGAAAAGCTTTTATTTAGAGTTTTGATTTAAAGTTATCTATTTAGAATAGAGGTTGAGTATAAGGTTAAAGGTTTAGAGTATTGAGATTTGAGATTGATTTTTGAAAAAGAAATAATTTTGAGTTTAAATTAAATATTTTAAGTTAAATTTAAGATTTGGTGTTAGAATATTAAAGTTTGAAGTTTGTGTTTGGATTTTAGGGTTTAAAAATCATTTAGGGTTTAGGGATTTAAAAAGACAAACTAAAGATTGAAAACATGGATTTGCAAGGAAATTGCAACGAGTCTCTCGCAAAACCATTGCAAATATGCAAGGGAAATTAGATTCTCTCGCAAATTAGCAAGGGAATTGCGAGGGGATCTTTGCAAATTCCTTGCAAACTCCTTGCAAATCAAATAACTTTAGAGTTTCATTTGGGGGTTTGGTATATTTTTGATGGATTACTATGTATTTGTATTTGTTTAAAAATTAATTAATGTGATTTTTTTTTGGAAATTTACTTGATGTGTATTTATTGTATAAATTATAAAATTTTGATATTTAGTACTTACTAATATTAGTTCAAGTTTCGAATTGTGAGAAAACAAGATAAACATATAAAGTTTTTATTTAGAGTTTAGATTTAAAGTTATGAACTTAGAATAGAGGTTGAGTATAAGGTTAAAGATTTAGAGTATTGAGATTTGAGATTGATTTTTGAAAAAGAAATAATTTTTGAATTTATATTTAATATTTTAAGTTAAATTTAAGATTTGGTGTTAGAATATTAAAGTTTGAAGTTTGTGTTTGGATGTTAGGGTTTAAAAAATCATTTAGGGTTTAGGGATTTAAAAAGACAAACTAAAGCTTGAAAACATAGATTTGCAAGGAAATTGCAACGAGTCTCTCGCAAAACCCTTGCAAATTTGCAAGGGAAATTAGATTCTCTCGCAAATTAGCAAGGGAATTGCGAGGGAATCTCTACAAATTCCTTGCCAATTCCTTGCAAACTCCTTGCAAATCAAATAACTTTAGGGTTTCATTTGGGGGTTTGGTATATTTTTGGTGGATTACTATGTATTTGTATTTGTTGTTTAAAAAATTAATTAATGTGATTTTTTTTTTTGAAATTTACTTGATGTGTATTTATTGTAAGTTATAAAATTTTGATATTTAGTACTTACTAATATTAGTTCAAGTTTCGAATTGTGAGAAAACAAGATAAACATATAAAGTTCTTGCAAATCCCTTGCAAATTTGCAAGAGAATTTTTTTCCTTGCAAATTTGCAAAGGATTTGCAAAAAAGATGTAACTACCATCGCAAATCTCTTGCAAATTTGTGAGAGAAACGTTTTCCTCGCAAATTTCTTGCAAATTTGCAAGCGAAACGTTTCTCTCGCAAATTTGCAAGAGACTTGCGAGGATTATATATTTTCTTGCAATTTCGTTGCAAATACGTTGCAAATTTGGGAGGAAAATTTTCCCTTGCAAATTTCCATTGCAATAGGCTTGTTTTCTTGTAGTGTTTATTCAACTTCCTGGTTATTCTCCACTGATTAGTGTTTCCAAATAAAACTTTCTAGATCGTGGTTCATCCTGGTTTGATAAGAATCATGAAGATAATGGCATATGCCCGAACATGCTAATCTGGAATCATCTGGATAGAAAGTGGGATATCTTCTTACTCACAACTCCTATGATATTTATTTAACTTCCTGGTTATTCTCCACTGAATAGTGGTTCCAAATAAAGCTTCTTAGATCGTGGTTCATCCTGGTTTGATAAGAATCATGAAGATAATGGCATATGTCCGAACAGGCTAATCTGGAATCTTCTGGATAGAAGGTGGGATATCTTCTTACTCACAACTCATATGATATTTATTCAACTTCCTGGTTATTCTCCACTGATTAGTGGTTCCAAATAAAGCTTCTTATATCTTGGTTCATCCTGGTTTGATAAGAATCATGAAGATAATGGCATATGTCCGAACAGGCTAATCTGGAATCATCTGGATAGAAGGTGGGATATCTTGTTGCTCATAACACTTATGAGATTTATTCAACTTCCTAGTTATTCTCCACTGATTAGTGTTTCCAAATAAAACTTTCTAGATCGTGGTTCATCCTGGTTTGATAAGAATCATGAAGATAATGGCATATGTCCGAACATGCTAATCTGGAATCATCTGGATAGAAAGTGGGATATCTTCTTACTCACAACTCCTATGATATTTATTTAACTTCCTGGTTATTTTCCACTGAATAGTGGTTCCAAATAAAGCTTCTTAGATTGTGGTTCATCCTGGTTTGATAAGAATCATGAAGATATTGCCATATGTCCGAACAGGCTAATCTGGAATCATCTGGATAGAAAGTGGGATATGTTCTTACTCACAACTCCTACGAGATTTATTCAACTTCCTGGTTATTCTCCACTGATTAGTGGTTCCAAATAAAACTTTCTAGATCGTGGTTCATCCTGGTTTGATAAAAATCATGAAGATAATGGCATATGTCCGAACATGCTAATCTGGAATCATCTGGATAGAAAGTGGGATATCTTCTTACTCACAACTCCTATGATATTTATTTAACTTCCTGGTTATTCTCCACTGAATAGTGGTTCCAAATAAAGCTTCTTAGATCGTGGTTCATCCTGGTTTGATCGGAATCATGAAGATATTGCCATATGTCCGAACAGGCTAATCTGGAATCATCTGGATAGAAAGTGGGATATCTTCTTACTCACAACTCCTATGAGATTTATTCAACTTCCTGGTTATTCTCCACTGATTAGTGGTTCCAAATAAAGCTTCTTATATCTTGGTTCATCCTGGTTTGATAAGAATCATGAAGATAATGGCATATGTCCGAACAGGCTAATCTGGAATCATCTGGATAGAAGGTGGGATATCTTGTTGCTCATAACACTTATGAGATTTATTCAACTTCCTGGTTATTCTCCACTGATTAGTGTTTCCAAATAAAACTTTCTAGATCGTGGTTCATCCTGGTTTGATAAAAATCATGAAGATAATGGCATATGTTCGAACATGCTAATCTGGAATCATCTGGATAGAAACTGGGATATCTTCTTACTCACAACTCCTATGATATTTATTTAACTTCCTGGTTATTCTCCACTGAATAGTGGTTCCAAATAAAGCTTCTTAGATTGTGGTTCATCCTGGTTTGATAAGAATCATGAAGATAATGGCATATGTCCGAACAGGCTAATCTGGAATCATCTGGATGGAAGGTGGGATATCTTCTTACTCACAACTCCTATGATATTTATTCAACTTCCTGGTTATTCTCCACTGATTAGTTGTTCCAAATAAATCTTCTTAGATAGTGGTTCATCATGGTTTGATAAGAATCATGAAGATAATGGCATATGTCCGAACAGGCTAATCTGGAATCATCTGAATAGAAGGTGGGATATCTTCTTGCTCACAACACTTATGAGATTTATTCAACTTCCTGGTTATTCTCCACTGATTAGTATTTCCAAATAAAGCTTCTTAGATCGTGGTTCATCCTGGTTTAATAAGAAACATGAAGATATTGCCATATGTCCGAAAAGGCTAATCTGGAATCATTTGGATAGAAAGTGGGATATCTTCTTACTCACAACTCCTATGATATTTATTTAACTTCCTGGTTATTTTCCACTAAATAGTTGTTCAAAATAAAGCTTCTTAGATCGTGGTTCATCCTGGTTTGATAAGAATCATGAAGATATTGCCATATGTCCGAACAGGCTAATCTGGAATCATCTGGATAGAAAGTGGGATATCTTCTTACTCACAACTCCTATGAGATTTATTCAACTTCCTGGTTATTCTCCACTGATTAGTGGTTCCAAATAAAGCTTCTTATATATTGGTTCATCCTGGTTTGATAAGAATCATGAAGATAATGGCATATGTCCGAACATGCTAATCTGGAATCATCTGGATAGAAGGTGGTATATCTTCTTACTCACAACTCCTATGATATTTATTCAACTTCCTGGTTATTCTCCACTGATTAGTTGTTCCAAATAAAGCTTCTTAGATAGTGGTTCATCCTGGTTTGATAAGAATCATGAAGATAATGGCATTCGTCCGAACAGGCTAATCTGGAATCATCTAGATAGAAGGTGGGATATCTTCTTGCTCACAACACTTATGATATTTATTCAACTTCCTGGTTATTCTCCACTGATTAGTGTTTCCAAATAAAGCTTCTTAGATCGTGGTTCATCCTTGTTTGATAATAATCATGAAGATATTGCCATATGTCCGAAAAGGCTAATCTGGAATCATTTGGATAGAAAGTGGGATATCTTATTACTCACAACTCCTATGATATTTATTTAACTTCCTGGTTATTTTCCACTGAATAGTGGTTCCAAATAAAGCTTCTTAGATCGTGGTTCATCCTGGTTTGATAAGAATCATGAAGATATTGCCATATGTCCGAACATGCTAATCTGGAATCATCTGGATAGAAAGTGGGATATCTTCTTACTCACAACTCCTATGAGATTTATTCAACTTCCTGGTTATTCTACACTGATTAGTGGTTCCAAATAAAGCTTCTTAGATCGTGGTTCATCCTGGTTTGATAAGAATCATGAAGATATTGCCATATGTCCGAACAGGCTAATCTGGAATCATCTGGATAGAAGGTGGGATATCTTCTTGCTCACAATACTTATGAGATTTATTCAACTTTCTGGTTATTCTCCACTGATTAGTGGTTCCAAATAAAGCATCTTAGATCGTGGTTCATCCTGGTTTGATAAGAATCATGAAGATAATGGCATATGTACGAACATGTTAATCTGGAATCATCTGGATAGAAGGTGGGATATCTTCTTGCTCACAACACTTATGAGATTTATTCAACTTCCTGGTTATTCTCCACTGATTAGTGGTTCCAAATAAAACTTCTTAGATCGTGGTTCATCCTGGTTTGATAAGAATCATGAAGATATTGCCATATGTCCGAACAGGCTAATCTGGAATCATCTGGATAGAAAGTGGGATATCTTCTTACTCACAACTCCTATGATATTTATTTAACTTCCTGGTTATTCTCCACTGAATATTGGTTCCAAATAAAGCTTCTTAGATCGTGGTTCATCCTGGTTTGATAAGAATCATGAAGATAATGGCATATGTCCGAACAGGCTAATCTGGAATCATCTGGATAGAAAGTGGGATATCTTCTTACTAACAACTCTTATGATATTTATTTAACTTCCTGGTTATTCTCCACTGAATAGTGGTTCCAAATAAAGCTTCTTAGATCGTGGTTCATCCTGGTTTGATAAAAAACATGAAGATATTGCCATATGTCCGAACAGGCTAATCTGGAATCATCTGGATAGAAAGTGGGATATCTTCTTACTCACAACTCCTATGAGATTTATTAACCTTCCTGGTTATTCTCCACTGATTAGTGGTTCCAAATAAAGCTTCTTATATCGTGGTTCATCCTGGTTTAATAAGAATCATGAAGATATTGCCATATGTCCGAACATGCTAATCTGGAATCAGCTGGATAGAAAGTGGGATATCTTCTTGCTCACAACACTTATGAGATTTATTCAACTTCCTGGTTATTCTACACTGATTAGTGGTTCCAAATAAAGCTTCTTAGATTGTGGTTCATCCTGGTTTGATAAGAATCATGAAGATAATGGCATATGTCCGAACAGGCTAATCTGGAATCATCTGGATAGAAGGTGGGATATCTTCTTACTCACAACTCCTATGATATTTATTCAACTTCCTGGTTATTCTCCACTGATTAGTGGTTCCAAATAAAGCTTCTTATATCTTGGTTCATCCTGGTTTGATAAGAATCATGAAGATAATGGCATATGTCCGAACAGGCTAATCTGGAATCATCTGGATAGAAGGTGGGATATCTTGTTGCTTATAACACTTATGAGATTTATTCAACTTCCTAGTTATTCTCCACTGATTAGTGTTTCCAAATAAAACTTTCTAGATCGTGGTTCATCCTGGTTTGATAAGAATCATGAAGATAATGGCATATGTCCGAACATGCTAATCTGGAATCATCTGGATAGAAAGTGGGATATCTTCTTACTCACAACTCCTATGATATTTATTTAACTTCCTGGTTATTTTCCACTGAATAGTGGTTCCAAATAAAGCTTCTTAGATTGTGGTTCATCCTGGTTTGATAAGAATCATGAAGATATTGCCATATGTCCGAACAGGCTAATCTGGAATCATCTGGATAGAAAGTGGGATATGTTCTTACTCACAACTCCTACGAGATTTATTCAACTTCCTGGTTATTCTCCACTGATTAGTGGTTCCAAATAAAGCTTCTTAGATCGTGGTTCATCCTGGTTTGATAAGAATCATGAAGATATTGCCATATGTCCGAACATGCTAATCTGGAATCATCTGGAAAGAAAGTGGGATATCTTCTTACTCACAACTCCTATGATATTTATTTAACTTCCTGGTTATTCTCCACTGAATAATGGTTCCAAATAAAGCTTCTTAGATCGTGGTTCATCCTGGTTTGATCGGAATCATGAAGATATTGCCATATGTCCGAACAGGCTAATCTGGAATCATCTGGATAGAAAGTGGGATATCTTCTTACTCACAACTCCTATGAGATTTATTCAACTTCCTGGTTATTCTCCACTGATTAGTGGTTCCAAATAAAGCTTCTTATATCTTGGTTCATCCTGGTTTGATAAGAATCATGAAGATAATGGCATATGTCCGAACAGGCTAATCTGGAATCATCTGGATAGAAGGTGGGATATCTTGTTGCTCATAACACTTATGAGATTTATTCAACTTCCTGGTTATTCTCCACTGATTAGTGTTTCCAAATAAAACTTTCTAGATCGTGGTTCATCCTGGTTTGATAAGAATCATGAAGATAATGGCATATGTCCGAACATGCTAATCTGGAATCATCTGGATAGAAAGTGAGATATCTTCTTACTCACAACTCCTATGATATTTATTTAACTTCCTGGTTATTCTCCACTGAATAGTGGTTCCAAATAAAGCTTCTTAGATTGTGGTTCATCCTGGTTTGATAAGAATCATGAAGATAATGGCATATGTCCGAACAGGCTAATCTGGAATCATCTGGATAGAAGGTGGGATATCTTCTTACTCACAACTCCTATGATATTTATTCAACTTCCTGGTTATTCTCCACTGATTAGTTGTTCCAAATAAAGCTTCTTAGATAGTGGTTCATCATGGTTTGATAAGAATCATGAAGATAATGGCATATGTCCGAACAGGCTAATCTGGAATCATCTGAATAGAAGGTGGGATATCTTCTTGCTCACAACACTTATGAGATTTATTCAACTTCCTGGTTATTCTCCACTGATTAGTGTTTCCAAATAAAGCTTCTTAGATCGTGGTTCATCCTGGTTTAATAAGAAACATGAAGATATTGCCATATGTCCGAAAAGGCTAATCTATAATCATTTGGATAGAAAGTGGGATATCTTCTTACTCACAACTCCTATGATATTTATTTAACTTCCTGGTTATTTTCCACTAAATAGTTGTTCAAAATAAAGCTTCTTAGATCGTGGTTCATTCTGGTTTGATAAGAATCATGAAGATATTGCCATATGTCCGAACAGGCTAATCTGGAATCATCTGGATAGAAAGTGGGATATCTTCTTACTCACAACTCCTATGAGATTTATTCAACTTCCTGGTTATTCTCCACTGATTAGTGGTTCCAAATAAAGCTTCTTATATATTGTTTCATCCTGGTTTGATAAGAATCATGAAGATAATGGCATATGTCCGAACATGCTAATCTGGAATCATCTGGATAGAAGGTGGTATATCTTCTTACTCACAACTCCTATGATATTTATTCAACTTCCTGGTTATTCTCCACTGATTAGTTGTTCCAAATAAAGCTTCTTAGATAGTGGTTCATCCCTGGTTTGATAAGAATCATGAAGATAATGGCATATGTCCGAACAGGCTAATCTGGAATCATCTGGATAGAAGGTGGGATATCTTCTTGCTCACAACACTTATGATATTTATTCAACTTCCTGGTTATTCTCCACTGATTAGTGTTTCCAAATAAAGCTTCTTAGATCGTGGTTCATCCTTGTTTGATAATAATCATGAAGATATTGCCATATGTCCGAAAAGGCTAATCTGGAATCATTTGGATAGAAAGTGGGATATCTTCTTACTCACAACTCCTATGATATTTATTTAACTTTCTGGTTATTTTCCACTGAATAGTGGTTCCAAATAAAGCTTCTTAGATCGTGGTTCATCCTGGTTTGATAAGAATCATGAAGATATTGCCATATGTCCGAACATGCTAATCTGGAATCATCTGGATAGAAAGTGGGATATCTTCTTACTCACAACTCCTATGAGATTTATTCAACTTTCTGGTTATTCTTCACTGATTAGTGGTTCCAAATAAAGCATCTTAGATCGTGGTTCATCCTGGTTTGATAAGAATCATGAAGATAATGGCATATGTACGAACATGTTAATCTGGAATCATCTGGATAGAAGGTGGGATATCTTCTTGCTCACAACACTTATGAGATTTATTCAACTTCCTGGTTATTCTCCACTGATTAGTGGTTCCAAATAAAGCTTCTTAGATCGTGATTCATCCTGGTTTGATAAGAATCATGAAGATATTGCCATATGTCCGAACAGGCTAATCTGGAATCATCTGGATAGAAAGTGGGATATCTTCTTACTCACAACTCCTATGATATTTATTTAACTTCCTGGTTATTCTCCACTGAATATTGGTTCCAAATAAAGCTTCTTAGATCGTGGTTCATCCTGGTTTGATAAGAATCATGAAGATAATGGCATATGTCCGAACAGGCTAATCTGGAATCATCTGGATAGAAAGTGGGATATCTTCTTACTAACAACTCCTATGATATTTATTTAACTTCCTGGTTATTCTCCACTGAATAGTGGTTCCAAATAAAGCTTCTTAGATCGTGGTTCATCCTGGTTTGATAAGAATCATGAAGATATTGCCATATGTCCGAACAGGCTAATCTGGAATCATCTGGATAGAAAGTGGGATATCTTCTTACTCACAACTCCTATGAGATTTATTAACCTTCCTGGTTATTCTCCACTGATTAGTGGTTCCAAATAAAGCTTCTTATATCGTGGTTCATCCTGGTTTAATAAGAATCATGAAGATATTGCCATATGTCCGAACATGCTAATCTGGAATCATCTGGATAGAAAGTGGGATATCTTCTTGCTCACAATACTTATGAGATTTATTCAACTTCCTGGTTATTCTACACTGATTAGTGGTTCCAAATAAAGCTTCTTAGATCGTGGTTCATCCTGGTTTGATAAGAATCATGAAGATATTGCCATATGTCCGAACATGCTAATCTGGAATCATCTGGATAGAAAGTGGGATATCTTCTTACTCACAACTCCTATGATATTTATTTAACTTCCTGGTTATTCTCCACTGAATAGTTGTTCCAAATAAAGCTTCTTAGATCGTGGTTCATCCTGGTTTGATAGGAATCATGAAGATATTGCCATATGTCCGAACAGGCTAATCTGGAATCATTTGGATAGAAAGTGGGATATCTTCTTACTCACAACTCCTATGAGATTTATTCAACTTCCTGGTTATTCTCCACTGATTAGTGGTTCCAAATAAAGCTTCTTATATCTTGGTTCATCCTGGTTTGATAAGAATCATGAAGATAATGGCATATGTCCGAACAGGCTAATATGGAATCATCTGGATAGAAGGTGGGATATCTTGTTGCTCATAACACTTATGAGATTTATTCAACTTCCTGGTTATTCTCCACTGATTAGTGTTTCCAAATAAAACTTTCTAGATCGTGGTTCATCCTGGTTTGATAAGAATCATGAAGATAATGGCATATGTCCGAACATGCTAATCTGGAATCATCTGGATAGAAAGTGGGATATCTTCTTACTCACAACTCCTATGATATTTATTTAACTTCCTGGTTATTCTCCACTGAATAGTGGTTCCAAATAAAGCTTCTTAGATCGTGGTTCATCCTGGTTTGATAAGAATCATGAAGTTAATGGCATATGTCCGAACAGGCTAATCTGGAATCATCTGGATAGAAGGTGGGATATCTTCTTACTCACAACTCCTATGATATTTATTCAACTTCCTGGTTATTCTCCACTGATTATTTGTTCCAAATAAAGCTTCTTAGATAGTGGTTCATCCTGGTTTGATAAGAATCATGAAGATAATGGCATATGTCCGAACAGGCTAATCTGGAATCATCTGAATAGAAGGTGGGATATCTTCTTGCTCACAACACTTATGAGATTTATTCAACTTCCTGGTTATTCTCCACTGATTAGTGTTTCCAAATAAAGCTTCTTAGATCGTGGTTCATCCTGGTTTGATAAGAAACATGAAGATATTGCCATATGTCCGAAAAGGCTAATCTGGAATCATTTGGATAGAAAGTGGGATATCTTCTTACTCACAACTCCTATGATATTTATTTAACTTCCTGGTTATTTTCCACTGAATAGTTGTTCCAAATAAAGCTTCTTAGATCGTGGTTCATCCTGGTTTGATAAGAATCATGAAGATATTGCCATATGTCCGAACAGGCTAATCTGGAATCATCTGGATAGAAAGTGGGATATCTTCTTACTCACAACTCCTATGAGATTTATTCAACTTCCTGGTTATTCTCCACTGATTAGTGGTTCCAAATACAGCTTCTTATATATTGGTTCATCCTGGTTTGATAAGAATCATGAAGATAATGGCATATGTCCGAACACGCTAATCTGGAATCATCTGGATAGAAGGTGGTATATCTTCTTACTCACAACTCCTATGATATTTATTCAACTTCCTGGTTATTCTCCACTGATTAGTTGTTCCAAATAAAGCTTCTTAGATAGTGGTTCATCCTGGTTTGATAAGAATCATGAAGATAATGGCATATGTCCGAACAGGCTAATCTGGAATCATCTAGATAGAAGGTGGGATATCTTCTTGCTCACAACACTTATGAGATTTATTCAACTTCCTGGTTATTCTCCACTGATTAGTGTTTCCAAATAAAGCTTCTTAGATCGTGGTTCATCCTTGTTTGATAATAATCATGAAGATATTGCCATATGTCCGAAAAGGCTAATCTGGAATCATTTGGATAGAAAGTGGGATATCTTCTTACTCACAACTCCTATGATATTTATTTAACTTCCTGGTTATTTTCCACTGAATAGTGGTTCCAAATAAAGCTTCTTAGATCGTGGTTCATCCTGGTTTGATAAGAATCATGAAGATATTGCCATATGTCCGAACAGGCTAATCTGGAATCATCTGGATAGAAAGTGTGATATCTTCTTACTCACAACTCCTATGAGATTTATTCAACTTCCTGGTTATTCTACACTGATTAGTGGTTCCAAATAAAGCTTCTTAGATCGTGGTTCATCTTGGTTTGATAAGAATCATGAAGATATTGCCATATGTCCGAACAGGCTAATCTGGAATCATCTGGATAGAAGGTGGGATATTTTCTTGCTCACAATACTTATGAGATTTATTCAACTTTCTGGTTATTCTCCACTGATTAGTGGTTCCAAATAAAGCATCTTAGATCGTGGTTCATCCTGGTTTGATAAGAATCATGAAGATAATGGCATATGTACGAACATGTTAATCTGGAATCATCTGGATAGAAGGTGGGATATCTTCTTGCTCACAACACTTATGAGATTTATTCAACTTCCTGGTTATTCTCCACTGATTAGTGGTTCCAAATAAAGCTTCTTAGATCGTGGTTCATCCTGGTTTGATAAGAATCATGAAGATATTGCCATATGTCCGAACAGGCTAATCTGGAATCATCTGGATAGAAAGTGGGATATCTTCTTACTCACAACTCCTATGATATTTATTTAACTTCCTGGTTATTCTACACTGAATAGTGGTTCCAAATAAAGCTTCTTAGATCGTGGTTCATCCTGGTTTGAAGGGAATCATGAAGATATTGCCATATGTCCGAACAGGGTAATCTAGAATCATTTGGATGGAAAGTGGGATATCTTCTTACTCACAACTCCTATGAGATTTATTCAACTTCCTGGTTATTCTCCACTGATTAGTGGTTCCAAATAAAGCTTCTTATATCTTGGTTCATCCTGGTTTGATAAGAATCATGAAGATAATGGCATATGTCCGAACAGGCTAATATGGAATCATCTGGATAGAAGGTGGGATATCTTGTTGCTCATAACACTTATGAGATTTATTCAACTTCCTGGTTATTCTCCACTGATTAGTGTTTCCAAATAAAACTTTCTAGATCGTGGTTCATCCTGGTTTGATAAGAATCATGAAGATAATGGCATATGTCCGAACATGCTAATCTGGAATCATCTGGATAGAAAGTGGGATATCTTCTTACTCACAACTCCTATGATATTTATTTAACTTCCTGGTTATTCTCCACTGAATAGTGGTTCCAAATAAAGCTTCTTAGATCGTGGTTCATCCTGGTTTGATAAGAATCATGAAGATAATGGCATATGTCCGAACAGGCTAATCTGGAATCATCTGGATAGAAGGTGGGATATCTTCTTACTCACAACTCCTATGATATTTATTAAACTTCCTGGTTATTCTCCACTGATTAGTTGTTCCAAATAAAGCTTCTTAGATAGTGGTTCATCCTGGTTTGATAAGAATCATGAAGATAATGGCATATGTCCGAACAGGCTAATCTGAAATCATCTGAATAGAAGGTGGGATATCTTCTTGCTCACAACACTTATGAGATTTATTCAACTTCCTGGTTATTCTCCACTGATTAGTGTTTCCAAATAAAGCTTCTTTGATCGTGGTTCATCCTTGTTTGATAAGAATCATGAAGATATTGCCATATGTCCGAAAAGGCTAATCTGGAATCATTTGGATAGAAAGTGGGATATCTTCTTACTCACAACTCCTATGATATTTATTTAACTCCTATGATATTTATTTAACTTCCTGGTTATTTTCCACTGAATAGTGGTTCCAAATAAAGCTTCTTAGATCGTGGTTCATCCTGGTTTGATAAGAATCATGAAGATATTGCCATATGTCCGAGCAGGCTAATCTGGAATCATCTGGATAGAAAGTGTGATATCTTCTTACTCACAACTCCTATGAGATTTATTCAACTTCCTGGTTATTCTACACTGATTAGTGGTTCCAAATAAAGCTTCTTAGATCGTGGTTCATCTTGGTTTGATAAGAATCATGAAGATATTGCCATATGTCCGAACAGGCTAATCTGGAATCATCTGGATAGAAGGTGGGATATTTTCTTGCTCACAATACTTATGAGATTTATTCAACTTTCTGGTTATTCTCCACTGATTAGTGGTTCCAAATAAAGCATCTTAGATCGTGGTTCATCCTGGTTTGATAAGAATCATGAAGATAATGGCATATGTACGAACATGTTAATCTGGAATCATCTGGATAGAAGGTGGGATATCTTCTTGCTCACAACACTTATGAGATTTATTCAACTTCCTGGTTATTCTCCACTGATTAGTGGTTCCAAATAAAGCTTCTTAGATCGTGGTTCATCCTGGTTTGATAAGAATCATGAAGATATTGCCATATGTCCGAACAGGCTAATCTGGAATCATCTGGATAGAAAGTGTGATATCTTCTTACTCACAACTCCTATGAGATTTATTCAACTTCCTGGTTATTCTACACTGATTAGTGGTTCCAAATAAAGCTTCTTAGATCGTGGTTCATCTTGGTTTGATAAGAATCATGAAGATATTGCCATATGTCCGAACAGGCTAATCTGGAATCATCTGGATAGAAGGTGGGATATTTTCTTGCTCACAATACTTATGAGATTTATTCAACTTTCTGGTTATTCTCCACTGATTAGTGGTTCCAAATAAAGCATCTTAGATCGTGGTTCATCCTGGTTTGATAAGAATCATGAAGATAATGGCATATGTACGAACATGTTAATCTGGAATCATCTGGATAGAAGGTGGGATATCTTCTTGCTCACAACACTTATGAGATTTATTCAACTTCCTGGTTATTCTCCACTGATTAGTGGTTCCAAATAAAGCTTCTTAGATCGTGGTTCATCCTGGTTTGATAAGAATCATGAAGATATTGCCATATGTCCGAACAGGCTAATCTGGAATCATCTGGATAGAAAGTGGGATATCTTCTTACTCACAACTCCTATGATATTTATTTAACTTCCTGGTTATTCTACACTGAATAGTGGTTCCAAATAAAGCTTCTTAGATCGTGGTTCATCCTGGTTTGAAGGGAATCATGAAGATATTGCCATATGTCCGAACACGGTAATCTAGAATCATTTGGATGGAAAGTGGGATATCTTCTTACTCACAACTCCTATGAGATTTATTCAACTTCCTAGTTATTCTCCACTGATTAGTGGTTCCAAATAAAGCTTCTTATATCTTGGTTCATCCTGGTTTGATAAGAATCATGAAGATAATGGCATATGTCCGAACAGGCTAATATGGAATCATCTGGATAGAAGGTGGGATATCTTGTTGCTCATAACACTTATGAGATTTATTCAACTTCCTGGTTATTCTCCACTGATTAGTGTTTCCAAATAAAACTTTCTAGATCGTGGTTCATCCTGGTTTGATAAGAATCATGAAGATAATGGCATATGTCCGAACATGCTAATCTGGAATCATCTGGATAGAAAGTGGGATATCTTCTTACTCACAACTCCTATGATATTTATTTAACTTCCTGGTTATTCTCCACTGAATAGTGGTTCCAAATAAAGCTTCTTAGATCGTGGTTCATCCTGGTTTGATAAGAATCATGAAGATAATGGCATATGTCCGAACAGGCTAATCTGGAATCATCTGGATAGAAGGTGGGATATCTTCTTACTCACAACTCCTATGATATTTATTAAACTTCCTGGTTATTCTCCACTGATTAGTTGTTCCAAATAAAGCTTCTTAGATAGTGGTTCATCCTAGTTTGATAAGAATCATGAAGATAATGGCATATGTCCGAACAGGCTAATCTGAAATCATCTGAATAGAAGGTGGGATATCTTCTTGCTCACAACACTTATGAGATTTATTCAACTTCCTGGTTATTCTCCACTGATTAGTGTTTCCAAATAAAGCTTCTTTGATCGTGGTTCATCCTTGTTTGATAAGAATCATGAAGATATTGCCATATGTCCGAAAAGGCTAATCTGGAATCATTTGGATAGAAAGTGGGATATCTTCTTACTCACAACTCCTATGATATTTATTTAACTCCTATGATATTTATTTAACTTCCTGGTTATTTTCCACTGAATAGTGGTTCCAAATAAAGCTTCTTAGATCGTGGTTCATCCTGGTTTGATAAGAATCATGAAGATATTGCCATATGTCCGAGCAGGCTAATCTGGAATCATCTGGATATAAAGTGGGATATCTTCTTACTCACAACTCCTATGAGATTTATTCAACTTCCTGGTTATTCTACACTGATTAGTGGTTCCAAATAAAGCTTCTTAGATCGTGGTTCATCCTGGTTTGATAACAATCATGAAGATATTGCCATATGTCCGAACAGGCTAATCTGGAATCATCTGGATAGAAGGTGGGATATTTTCTTGCTCACAATACTTATGAGATTTATTCAACTTTCTGGTTATTCTCCACTGATTAGTGGTTCCAAATAAAGCATCTTAGATCGTGGTTCATCCTGGTTTGATAAGAATCATGAAGATAATGGCATATGTACGAACATGTTAATCTGGAATCATCTGGATAGAAGGTGGGATATCTTCTTGCTCACAACACTTATGAGATTTATTCAACTTCCTGGTTATTCTCCACTGATTAGTGGTTCCAAATAAAGCTTCTTAGATCGTGGTTCATCCTGGTTTGATAAGAATCATGAAGATATTGCCATATGTCCGAACAGGCTAATCTGGAATCATCTGGATAGAAAGTGGGATATCTTCTTACTCACAACTCCTATGATATTTATTTAACTTCCTGGTTATTCTACACTGAATAGTGGTTCCAAATAAAGCTTCTTAGATCGTGGTTCATCCTGGTTTGAAGGGAATCATGAAGATATTGCCATATGTCCGAACAGGGTAATCTAGAATCATTTGGATGGAAAGTGGGATATCTTCTTACTCACAACTCCTATGAGATTTATTCAACTTCCTGGTTATTCTCCACTGATTAGTGGTTCCAAATAAAGCTTCTTATATCTTGGTTCATCCTGGTTTGATAAGAATCATGAAGATAATGGCATATGTCCGAACATGCTAATATGGAATCATCTGGATAGAAGGTGGGATATCTTGTTGCTCATAACACTTATGAGATTTATTCAACTTCCTGGTTATTCTCCACTGATTAGTGTTTCCAAATAAAACTTTCTAGATCGTGGTTCATCCTGGTTTGATAAGAATCATGAAGATAATGGCATATGTCCGAACATGCTAATCTGGAATCATCTGGATAGAAAGTGGGATATCTTCTTACTCACAACTCCTATGATATTTATTTAACTTCCTGGTTATTCTCCACTGAATAGTGGTTCCAAATAAAGCTTCTTAGATCGTGGTTCATCCTGGTTTGATAAGAATCATGAAGATAATGGCATATGTCCGAACAAGCTAATCTGGAATCATCTGGATAGAAGGTGGGATATCTTCTTACTCACAACTCCTATGATATTTATTAAACTTCCTGGTTATTCTCCACTGATTAGTTGTTCCAAATAAAGCTTCTTAGATAGTGGTTCATCCTGGTTTGATAAGAATCATGAAGATAATGGCATATGTCCGAACAGGCTAATCTGAAATCATCTGAATAGAAGGTGGGATATCTTCTTGCTCACAACACTTATGAGATTTATTCAACTTCCTGGTTATTCTCCACTGATTAGTGTTTCCAAATAAAGCTTCTTTGATCGTGGTTCATCCTTGTTTGATAAGAATCATGAAGATATTGCCATATGTCCGAAAAGGCTAATCTGGAATCATTTGGATAGAAAGTGGGATATCTTCTTACTCACAACTCCTATGATATTTATTTAACTCCTATGATATTTATTTAACTTCCTGGTTATTTTCCACTGAATAGTGGTTCCAAATAAAGCTTCTTAGATCGTGGTTCATCCTGGTTTGATAAGAATCATGAAGATATTGCCATATGTCCGAGCAGGCTAATCTGGAATCATCTGGATATAAAGTGGGATATCTTCTTACTCACAACTCCTATGAGATTTATTCAACTTCCTGGTTATTCTACACTGATTAGTGGTTCCAAATAAAGCTTCTTAGATCGTGGTTCATCCTGGTTTGATAACAATCATGAAGATATTGCCATATGTCCGAACAGGCTAATCTGGAATCATCTGGATAGAAGGTGGGATATCTTCTTGCTCACAATACTTATGAGATTTATTCAAGTTTCTGGTTATTCTCCACTGATTAGCGGTTTCAAATAAAGCATCTTAGATCGTGGTTCATCCTGGTTTGATAAGAATCATGAAGATATTGCCATATGTCCGAACAGGCTAATCTGGAATCATCTGGATAGAAAGTGGGATATCTTCTTACTCACAACTCCTATGATATTTATTTAACTTCCTGGTTATTCTCCACTGAAAATTGGTTCCAAATAAAGCTTCTTAGATCGTGGTTCATCCTGGTTTGATAAGAATCATGAAGATAATGGCATATGTCCGAACCGGCTAATCTGGAATCATCTGGATAGAAAGTGGGATATCTTCTTACTAACAACTCCTATGATATTTATTTAACTTCCTGGTTGTTATCCACTGAATAGTGGTTCCAAATAAAGCTTCTTAGATCGTGGTTCATCCTCGTTTGATAAGAATCATGAAGATATTGCCATATGTCCGAACAGGCTAATCTGGAATCATCTGGATAGAAAGTGGGATATCTTCTTACTCACAACTCCTATGAGATTTATTAACCTTCCTGGTTATTCTCCACTGATTAGTGGTTCCAAATAAAGCTTCTTATATCGTGGTTCATCCTGGTTTAATAAGAATCATGAAGATATTGCCATATGTCCGAACATGCTAATCTGGAATCATCTGGATAGAAAGTGGGATATCTTCTTGCTCACAACACTTATGAGATTTATTCAACTTCCTGGTTATTCTACACTGATTAGTGGTTCCAAATAAAGCTTCTTAGATCGTGGTTCATCCTGGTTTGATAAGAATCATGAAGATATTGCCATATGTCCGAACACGCTAATCTGGAATCATCTGGATAGAAAGTGGGATATCTTCTTGCTCACAACACTTATGAGATTTATTCAACTTCCTGGTTATTCTACACTGATTAGTGGTTCCAAATAAAGCTTCTTAGATCGTGGTTCATCCTGGTTTGATAAGAATCATGAAGATATTGCCATATGTCCGAACAGGCTAATCTGGAATCATCTGGATAGAAAGTGGGATATCTTCTTGCTCACAACACTTATGAGATTTATTCAACTTCCTGGTTATTCTACACTGATTAGTGGTTCCAACTAAAGCTTCATAGATCGTGTTTCATCCTGGTTTGATAAGAATCATGAGATAATTGCCATATGTCCGAACAGGCTAATCTAGAATCATCTGGATAGAAGGTGAGATATCTTCTTGCTCACAATACTTATGAGATTTATTCAATTTCTTGGTTATTCTCCACTGATTAGTGGTTCCAAATAAAGCTTCTTAGATCGTGGTTCATCCTGGTTTGATAAGAATCATGAAGATATTGCCATATGTCCGAACAGGCTAATCTGGAATCATCTGGATAGAAAGTGGGATATCTTCTTACTCACAACTCCTATGATATTTATTTAACTTCCAGGTTATTCTCCACTGAATAGTGGTTCCAAATAAAGCTTCTTAGATCGTGGTTCATCCTGGTTTGATAAGAATCATGAAGATATTGCCATATGTCCGAACAGGCTAATCTGGAATCATATGGATAGAAAGTGGGATATTTTCTTACTCACAACTCCTATGAGATTTATTCAACATCCTGGTTATTCTCCACTGATTAGTGGTTCCAAATAAAGCTTCTTATATCTTGGTTCATCCTGGTTTGATAAGAATCATGAAGATAATGGCATATGTCCGAACAGGCTAATCTGGAATCATATGGATAGAAGGTGGGATATCTTGTTGCTCATAACACTTATGAGATTTATTCAACTTCCTAGTTATTCTCCACTGATTAGTGGTTCCAAATAAAGCTTCTTAGATCGTGGTTCATCCTGCTTTGATAAAAATCATGAAGATAATGGCATATGTACGAACAGGTTAATCTGGAATCATCTGGATAGAAGGTGGGATATCTTCTTGCTCACAACTCCTATGATATTTATTTAACTTCCTGGTTATTCTCCACTGAACAGTGGTTCCAAATAAAAATTCTTAGATCGTGGTTCATCCTGGTTTGATAAGAATCATGAAGATAATGGCATATGTCCGAACAGGCTAATCTGGAATCATCTGGATAGAAGGTGGGATATCTTCTAACTCACAACTCCTATGATATTTATTCAACTTCCTGGTTATTCTACACTGATTTGTTGTTCCAAATAAAGCTTCTTAGAGAGTGGTTCATCCTGGTTTGATAAGAATCATGAAGATAATGGCATATGTCCGAACAGGCTAATCTGGAATCATCTGAATAGAAGGGGGGATATCTTCTTGCTCACAACACTTATGAGATTTATTCAACTTCCTGGTTATTCTCCACTGATTAGTGTTTCCAAATAAAGCTTCTTAGATCGTGGTTCATCCTGGTTTGATAAGAAACATGAAGATATTGCCATATGTCCGAAAAGGCTAATCTGGAATCATTTTGATAGAAAGTGGGATATCTTCTTACTCACAACTCCTATGATATTTATTTAACTTCCAGGTTATTCTCCACTGAATAGTGGTTCCAAATAAAGCTTCTTAGATCGTGGTTCATCCTGGTTTGATAAGAATCATGAAGATATTGCCATATGTCCGAACAGGCTAATCTGGAATCATCTGGATATAAAGTGGGATATCTTCTTACTCACAACTCCTATGAGATTTATTCAACTTCCTGGTTATTCTCCACTGATTAGTGGTTCCAAATAAAGCTTCTTATATATTGGTTCATCCTGGTTTGATAATAATCATGAAGATAATGGCATATGTCCGAACATGCTAATCTGGAATCATCTGGATAGAAGGTGGGATATCTTCTTACTCACAACTCCTATGATATTTATTCAACTTCCTGGTTATTCTCCACTGATTAGTTGTTCCAAATAAAGCTTCTTAGATAGTGGTTCATCCTGGTTTGATAAGAATCATGAAGATAATGGCATATGTCCGAACAGGCTAATCTGGAATCATCTGGATAGAAAGTGGGATATCTGTTGACATGAAGAATAAAACCACACATACTGATGAAGAGAATGCAAGGAGATGTCTCGGCTAAGATATGAAGAAGTTTGATCACTTCCGTACAGGATTTGAATCTAGGCGCCATTGGTAACTTCAGGATCAAGCCATCTATGTTCCTTGTAGTGTAAACAAGAGAGGAGAATATTTAAACCTTATTGATGTCGGCAAGAGGGAAGAGAGCCGTTGGGGCTTAGTTGACCGTGAAGGAAGATCACATGTGATCACTTGTGCTGTCACTATCACTCGCCTGAACGAGCCATGCTGTCTCTAGTGTCGATTCCCTTTGTTTAATGTTTTGTCTCTCTGATGTTTTCTCTATATATGTAATGTGTCCATGAACTAAATCAAGTAAGGAATAAGAGAATCCTTCCATTCTTATTGTCTCTCTTTCTCGATCTCTCTTCTCTTAACTCATCCGCAAACATTAATCTCACTTTAATCTCACATTTAAAGTTGCAATCCTGGTATATGTGGATGATATCATCATCACTGGTAGTGATAAGGAGGGGATTATCTCAACCAAGACCTTCCTTAAGGCTACATTTGACATCAAGGACCTAGGAGAGCTAAGATACTTCCTCGGCATTGAGATATGTAGATCAAAAGAGGGATTATTTCTGTCTCAAAGAAAGTATACCTTGGATATCTTAAAGGAGGCAGGCGATCTTGGAGGAAGACAAGCAAAGACACCACTTGAGGAGGGCTACAAAGTACTACGAGAGGGGGAGTATGAAAATACTCCATTCCAAGATGTCAAGAAGTATAGGAGGATGGTTGGAAAGCTGATTTACCTGACCATCACTCGTCCAGACTTGTGCTTTGCGGTTAACCAAGTAAGCCAGCAGATGCAAAGCCCAAAGATTCATCACTGGCACATGGTAGAGAGGATCTTAAGATACTTAAGAGAAGCTCCGGGTCAGGGTGTGTGGATGGCTTGCAACAAAAGCACTGAGGTTGTTGGATACTGTGATGCTGATTGGGCTGGAGATAGAGTTGATAGGAGATCAACTACTGGCTATTGCACATTCATAGGAGGAAATCTAGTTACATGGAAGAGCAAGAAGCAAAAGGTGGTATCATGCTCAAGTGCTGAAGCTGAGTATAGAGCCATGAGGAGGCTGACGAGTGAGCTCATATGGATCAAGGGTCTGCTCAAGGATTTTGGTATTGAGATCACCACACCCATGACAATGCATTGTGACAACCAAGCGGCCATACACATTGCCTCAAACTCAGTGTTCCATGAAAGGACCAAACACATAGAGGTGGATTGTCACAAAGTAAGGCAAGCCGTGGAGCAACAAGTGATTCTTCCATGCTTTACAAGAAGTGAGGATCAACTGGCTGACATCTTCACAAAGGCAGCTAGCAGTAAGGTCTGTGAGTACATACTTCCCAAACTTGGACTCATAGATCTCTCATGTCACTAGACTCTCCTCCATGGAGTTCTCTACTCTTTTTCCTTAGTCGGAGTTTTATCCCATGTGGTTTTCTCTTGCTAAGGTTTTAATGAGGGAGTACTTCATGGCTTCCAAGCTTGACTTGTTCCACATGGTCAAGCTTGAGGGGGAGTGTTGACATGAAGAATAAAACCACACATACTGATGAAGAGAATGCAAGGAGATGTCTCGGCTAAGATATGAAGAAGTTTGATCACTTCCGTACAGGATTTGAATCTAGGCGCCATTGGTAACTTCAGGATCAAGCCATCTATGTTCCTTGTAGTGTAAACAAGAGAGGAGAATATTTAAACCTTATTGATGTCGGCAAGAGGGAAGAGAGCCGTTGGGGCTTAGTTGACCGTGAAGGAAGATCACATGTGATCACTTGCGCTGTCACTATCACTCGCCTGAACGAGCCATGCTGTCTCTAGTGTCGATTCCCTTTGTTTAATGTTTTGTCTCTCTGATGTTTTCTCTATATATGTAATGTGTCCATGAACTAAATCAAGTAAGGAATAAGAGAATCCTTCCATTCTTATTGTCTCTCTTTCTCGATCTCTCTTCTCTTAACTCATCCGCAAACATTAATCTCACTTTAATCTCACATTTAATCTCTAAAACTCTCATGGTATCAGAGCAACTTTGCTCTTGAGACCTAAATCTCTTTCTTTCTTTTTATTACTTCCGCAAATCTCTGTTCTTAAGTTTCTATTTTTGGCAAATTTCTTTGTGTTCTTGAGCTGTTCTTCATTTTCAGTTCCAGTTTTTGCCAAAAATGGAAAAGTCTTCTAAAGTTTCTATTCCGGTGAATCTAACCGGTGTTAACTACCTGCTGTGGTCAAGACTGGCCAAGACAGCTCTTGGAGGTAGGGGCTTATGGAACCATGTGTCCGGAGAAGCCCCAACTAAAACCATTCAAGATGAAGGTGGCGTGTCAATGGTGGTAGCTGCGGATGACAAATGGGATCAGGAGGATCTTATGGTGTTGTCCATCATCCAAAACAGCCTAGAGCCATCTATCTTGGAAGCTTACTCCTACTGTGAAAGCTCCAAAGAACTGTGGAACACTTTAGAGAAAGTGTTTGGCAACATTTCCAACCTTAGCCGTGTGTTTGAAGTCAAGAAGGCAATTAGTACTCTACACCAAGAAAGCATGGACTTCAATCAACACTTTGGGAAGTTCAGAGCTCTGTGGGCTGAGTTAGAAATGCTGAGACCAAGCACCTTGGACCCTAACGTTCTCAACGACCGAAGAGAACAAGATAAGGTCTTTGCGCTTCTCCTTACCCTTCACCCGGGTTACAATGACCTCATCAAGCACCTGCTCAGGGCTGAGAAGCTGCCAACTCTTGAGGAAGTCTGTGCTCAGATTCAGAAGGAAGTGGGGTCAGTGGGGCTGTTTGGAGGCAAAAGCGAGTTGGTTCTAGCAAACCAAGTGGAAGGAAGTGCTAACAAGAGCAACTTCAAGCCGGAGGATAAGAAGCTGTGGATTTGTGACCATTGCAAGAAGAAAGGCCATGGGAAGGACAAGTGCTGGGTTCTCCACCCACATCTCAAACCTATGAAGTTTAGGAACAACCCCAACGAGTTGAGAGCTAACTTCTCGGGTGATATGGGTGAGCCATCTAACCGCAATGGACAAGGGATGGGAGACCTCAAGGCTATGGCCACCAGTATCCACACTCCAATAAGGAACAACCAAGATGAGGGTATCAAGCGCTCAGACCTTGAGGCTCTCATCAAGGCTCTCAAGGAGAACTCTGGTAACACTCTTGGTCTCTCATTACATGCTTCGGCTAATGGTATAGCTCTAGAAAGTTTAACTATGATAAAACCATTAGTAATTGATTCCGGGGCTAGCCACCATATGATTAGTGATCTAAGCCTGATTAAAAACGTGACTCCTGCCTTAGGAAATGTTATTGTTGCTGATGGTAACAAAGTTCCAATCAAAGGCATAGGAGATCTCAAATTATTTGAAAAAGACTCCAAAGCGTTTTACATGCCTAGCTTCACTTCAAATTTGTTATCTGTTAAGAAAGTAACAAATGACTTGAAATGCAATGTTATATTCACTCCTGATGATGTCTACTTTCAGGATATTGACTCTTGTAGGTTGCTTGGCAAAGGTGTGGGCAAGGGAAACTTATACTTGCTAGAAGACACTAAGCTTGCATCCGATTTATCTATTGCTTTCAATTCAAGTTTTAATTTCCCTAAAGATGTAATGTGGCATGCTAGATTAGGTCATCCTCACTCTCGTGCTTTGAACATCATGTTGCCTAGTATTTCTTTTCAAAAAGATTGTGAAGCTTGTATCCTAGGAAAGCATTGTAAAAGTGTCTTTCCTAAATCAACTACAATCTATGAACACTGCTTTGATTTAATCCACTCGGATGTATGGACTGCACCTTGCCTATCTAGGGAGCATCATAAGTATTTTGTGACATTTATAGATGAAAAATCCAAGTATACTTGGATCACGCTCTTGCAATCAAAGGATAGAGTCTTAGATGCATTCATAAACTTTCAAACATATGTTTCTAACCATTACAATGCAAAGATTAAAATCTTAAGATCAGATAATGGAGGGGAATATACAAGCAATGCATTCAAAGCTCATCTAGCAAAACATGGTGTGATCCAACAAACAAGTTGTCCATATACTCCACAACAAAATGGAGTGGCCGAAAGGAAGAATAGACACCTCATGGAGGTCACCAGGAGCATGATGTTTCATACAAATGTTCCAAAGAAGTATTGGGGAGATGCTGTCCTAACAGCATGCTATTTGATCAACCGGATTCCTACAAGAGTTCTCCAAGACCAATCACCATTTGAGGTACTGAACAAACACAAACCATCTATTGATCATATGCGTGTGTTTGGGTGTATTTGTTTTGTCTTGAGACCAGGAGAACTAAGGAACAAGCTAGAGGCTAAAAGTACAAAAGCAATGTTCATCGGCTACTCACCTAACCAGAAGGGTTATAAGTGCTATGAACCAGAGACTAGGAGAGTCCTGGTATCAAGAGACGTCAAGTTTGTAGAAACAAGAGGATACTACAACAACAAGGACTGGAATGAGCTAGAAAATCTGTCTCAATCCGCATCAGATAGAGCTGAGAACCTCCGGAGGGTTATGCAGAGACTTGGAGTCAGTGTTCCTGTGAGAAGACCAGATCCCGCCTCGGAGTCACCACGGCATGACCAGGAAGACAATGGACCTCCACATTCAACAGAAACAACCACTGATGAAGTTGTGGTACAAGAAGTTACTCCTTCTGATCCTGCGGGGGGAAGTGAGGAAGAGTCAGTACCAGAAGGTGGTGTTCATGATCAAGAGGAGCAACAGTATGAAGAAGAGACACTGATGGACCAAAGTCAAGAAGAAGGAGGTCAGAATGAAGATATACAGCCAGTTCTAAGACGAAGTACTAGGAGTAAGAAACCGGCATCAAACTGGAGCAACACTAGAGTCTACTTCAATGCAAAGGCAGTAGCTCATCCAACCAGTGCTGTGTGCTCTCTAGCATGTTATCCAGAGGATCACCAAGCGCTTATCATCTCCTTGGATCAAGAGTGGATACCAAGAACATATGAAGAGGCTATGGAGGATGATGAGTGGAGAGAATCAGTAACTGATGAGATGGGAGCCATGGAAAGGAACAACACCTTCTATGAGACTGAACTCCCAAAGGGAAAGAAAGCTGTAACCAGTAGACTTATCCATACCATCAAGTACCTGGCGAATGGAAAGCCAGAGAGGAAGAAGACAAGATTGGTAGCTAGAGGATACACACAAGTGTATGGTGAAGACTATCTAGACACGTTTGCTCCTGTGGCCAAGCTCCATACCATCAGGGTCCTACTCTCATTGGCAGTAAACTTAGAGTGGGATCTATGGCAAATGGATGTAAAGAACGCCTTCCTACAAGGAGAACTAGAAGATGAAGTGTACATGAGGCCTCCTCCGGGTATGGAAGGGATGGTGAAGCCAGGAAACGTGTTGAGACTCAGAAAAGCAATATATGGGTTAAAACAATCACCAAGAGCTTGGTACCACAAGCTAAGCACTACACTGAATGGGAGAGGGTTTGTGAAGTCTCAAGCCGATCACACACTATTCACACTCACCAGCAAGCAAGGGATAGTTGCAATCCTGGTATATGTGGATGATATCATCATCACTGGTAGTGATAAGGAGGGGATTATCTCAACCAAGACCTTCCTTAAGGCTACATTTGACATCAAGGACCTAGGAGAGCTAAGATACTTCCTCGGCATTGAGATATGTAGATCAAAAGAGGGATTATTTCTGTCTCAAAGAAAGTATACCTTGGATATCTTAAAGGAGGCAGGCGATCTTGGAGGAAGACAAGCAAAGACACCACTTGAGGAGGGCTACAAAGTACTACGAGAGGGGGAGTATGAAAATACTCCATTCCAAGATGTCAAGAAGTATAGGAGGATGGTTGGAAAGCTGATTTACCTGACCATCACTCGTCCAGACTTGTGCTTTGCGGTTAACCAAGTAAGCCAGCAGATGCAAAGCCCAAAGATTCATCACTGGCACATGGTAGAGAGGATCTTAAGATACTTAAGAGAAGCTCCGGGTCAGGGTGTGTGGATGGCTTGCAACAAAAGCACTGAGGTTGTTGGATACTGTGATGCTGATTGGGCTGGAGATAGAGTTGATAGGAGATCAACTACTGGCTATTGCACATTCATAGGAGGAAATCTAGTTACATGGAAGAGCAAGAAGCAAAAGGTGGTATCATGCTCAAGTGCTGAAGCTGAGTATAGAGCCATGAGGAGGCTGACGAGTGAGCTCATATGGATCAAGGGTCTGCTCAAGGATTTTGGTATTGAGATCACCACACCCATGACAATGCATTGTGACAACCAAGCGGCCATACACATTGCCTCAAACTCAGTGTTCCATGAAAGGACCAAACACATAGAGGTGGATTGTCACAAAGTAAGGCAAGCCGTGGAGCAACAAGTGATTCTTCCATGCTTTACAAGAAGTGAGGATCAACTGGCTGACATCTTCACAAAGGCAGCTAGCAGTAAGGTCTGTGAGTACATACTTCCCAAACTTGGACTCATAGATCTCTCATGTCACTAGACTCTCCTCCATGGAGTTCTCTACTCTTTTTCCTTAGTCGGAGTTTTATCCCATGTGGTTTTCTCTTGCTAAGGTTTTAATGAGGGAGTACTTCATGGCTTCCAAGCTTGACTTGTTCCACATGGTCAAGCTTGAGGGGGAGTGTTGACATGAAGAATAAAACCACACATACTGATGAAGAGAATGCAAGGAGATGTCTCGGCTAAGATATGAAGAAGTTTGATCACTTCCGTACAGGATTTGAATCTAGGCGCCATTGGTAACTTCAGGATCAAGCCATCTATGTTCCTTGTAGTGTAAACAAGAGAGGAGAATATTTAAACCTTATTGATGTCGGCAAGAGGGAAGAGAGCCGTTGGGGCTTAGTTGACCGTGAAGGAAGATCACATGTGATCACTTGCGCTGTCACTATCACTCGCCTGAACGAGCCATGCTGTCTCTAGTGTCGATTCCCTTTGTTTAATGTTTTGTCTCTCTGATGTTTTCTCTATATATGTAATGTGTCCATGAACTAAATCAAGTAAGGAATAAGAGAATCCTTCCATTCTTATTGTCTCTCTTTCTCGATCTCTCTTCTCTTAACTCATCCGCAAACATTAATCTCACTTTAATCTCACATTTAATCTCTAAAACTCTCAATATCTTCTTGCTCACAACACTTATGAGATTTATTCAACTTCCTGGTTATTCTCCACTGATTAGTGTTTCCAAATAAAGCTTCTTAGATCGTGGTTCATCCTTGTTTGATAAGAATCATGAAGATATTGTCATATGTCCGAAAAGGCTAATCTGGAATCATTTGGATAGAAAGTGCGATATCTTCTTACTCACAACTCCATTTTCCACTGAATAGTCGTTCCAAATAAAGCTTCTTAGATCGTGGTTCATCCTGGTTTGATAAGAATCATGAAGATATTGCCATATGTCCGAACAGGCTAATCTGGAATCATCTGGATAGAAAGTGGGATATCTTCTTACTCAGAACTCCTATGAGATTTATTCAACTTCCTGGTTATTCTACACTGATTAGTGGTTCCAAATAAAGCTTCTTAGATCGTTTTTCATCCTGGTTTGATAAGAATCATGAAGATATTGCCATATGTCCGAACAGGCTAATCTGGAATCATCTGGATAGAAGGTGGGATATCTTCTTGATCACAATACTTATGAGATTTATTCAACTTCCTGGTTATTCTCCACTGATTAGTGGTTCCAAATAAAGCATCTTAGATCGTGGTTCATCCTGGTTTGATAAGAATCATGAAGATAATGGCATATGTACGAACAGGTTAATCTGGAATCATCTGGATAGAAGGTGGGATATCTTTTTGCTCACAACATTTATGAGATTTATTCAACTTCCTGGTTATTCTCCACTGATTAGTGGTTCCAAATAAAGCTTCTTAGATCGTGGTTCATCCTGGTTTGATAAGAATCATGAAGATATTGCCATATGTCCGAACAGGCTAATCTGGAATCATCTGGATAGAAAGTGGGATATCTTCTTACTCACAACTCCTATGAGATTTATTTAACTTCCTGGTTATTCTACACTGATTAGTGGTTCCAAATAAAGCTTCTTAGATCGTGGTTCATCCTGGTTTGATAAGAATCATGAAGATATTGCCATATGTCCGAACAGGCTAATCTGGAATCATCTGGATAGAAAGTGGGATATCTTCTTGCTCACAACACTTATGAGATTTATTCAACTTCCTGGTTATTCTACACTGATTAGTGGTTCCAACTAAAGCTTCTTAGATCGTGTTTCATCCTGGTTTGATAAGAATCATGAAGATATTGCCATATGTCCGAACAGGCTAATCTGGAATCATCTGGATAGAAGGTGAGATATCTTCTTGCTCACAATACTTATGAGATTTATTCAATTTCTTGGTTATTCTCCACTGATTAGTGGTTCCAAATAAAGCTTCTTAGATCGTGGTTCATCCTGGTTTGATAAGAATCATGAAGATATTGCCATATGTCCGAACAGGCTAATCTGGAATCATCTGGATAGAAAGTGGGATATCTTCTTACTCACAACTCCTATGATATTTATTTAACTTCCAGGTTATTCTCCACTGAATAGTGGTTCCAAATAAAGCTTCTTAGATCGTGATTCATCCTGGTTTGATAAGAATCATGAAGATATTGCCATATGTCCGAACAGGCTAATCTGGAATCATATGGATAGAAAGTGGGATATTTTCTTACTCACAACTCCTATGAGATTTATTCAACTTCCTGGTTATTCTCCACTGATTAGTGGTTCCAAATAAAGCTTCTTATATCTTCGTTCATCCTGGTTTGATAAGAATCATGAAGATAATGGCATATGTCCGAACAGGCTAATCTGGAATCATATGGATAGAAGGTGGGATATCTTGTTGCTCATAACACTTATGAGATTTATTCAACTTCCTGGTTATTCTCCACTGATTAGTGGTTCCAAATAAAGCTTCTTAGATCGTGGTTCATCCTGCTTTGATAAAAATCATGAAGATAATGGCATATGTACGAACAGGTTAATCTGGAATCATCTGGATAGAAGGTGGGATATCTTCTTGCTCACAACTCCTATGATATTTATTTAACTTCCTGGTTATTCTCCACTGAACAGTGGTTCCAAATAAAAATTCTTAGATCGTGGTTCATCCTAGTTTGATAAGAATCATGAAGATAATGGCATATGTCCGAACAGGCTAATCTGGAATCATCTGGATAGAAGGTGGGATATCTTCTAACTCACAACTCCTATGATATTTATTCAACTTCCTGGTTATTCTCCACTGATTTGTTGTTCCAAATAAAGCTTCTTAGATAGTGGTTCATCCTGGTTTGATAAGAATCATGAAGATAATGGCATATGTCCGAACAGGCTAATCTGGAATCATCTGAATAGAAGGGGGGGATATCTTCTTGCTCACAACACTTATGAGATTTATTCAACTTCCTGGTTATTCTCCACTGATTAGTGTTTCCAAATAAAGCTTCTTAGATCGTGGTTCATCCTTGTTTGATAAGAATCATGAAGATATTGTCATATGTCCGAAAAGGCTAATCTGGAATCATTTGGATAGAAAGTGCGATATCTTCTTACTCACAACTCCATTTTCCACTGAATAGTGGTTCCAAATAAAGCTTCTTAGATCGTGGTTCATCCTGGTTTGATAAGAATCATGAAGATATTGCCATATGTCCGAACAGGCTAATCTGGAATCATCTGGATAGAAAGTGGGATATCTTCTTACTCACAACTCCTATGAGATTTATTCAACTTCCTGGTTATTCTACACTGATTAGTGGTTCCAAATAAAGCTTCTTAGATCGTGGTTCATCCTGGTTTGATAAGAATCATGAAGATAATGGCATATGTCCGAACAGGCTAATCTGGAATCATCTGAATAGAAGGGGGGGGATATCTTCTTGCTCACAACACTTATGAGATTTATTCAACTTCCTGGTTATTCTCCACTGATTAGTGTTTCCAAATAAAGCTTCTTAGATCGTGGTTCATCCTTGTTTGATAAGAATCATGAAGATATTGTCATATGTCCGAAAAGGCTAATCTGGAATCATTTGGATAGAAAGTGCGATATCTTCTTACTCACAACTCCATTTTCCACTGAATAGTGGTTCCAAATAAAGCTTCTTAGATCGTGGTTCATCCTGGTTTGATAAGAATCATGAAGATATTGCCATATGTCCGAACAGGCTAATCTGGAATCATCTGGATAGAAAGTGGGATATCTTCTTACTCACAACTCCTATGAGATTTATTTAACTTCCTGGTTATTCTACACTGATTAGTGGTTCCAAATAAAGCTTCTTAGATCGTGGTTCATCCTGGTTTGATAAGAATTATGAAGATATTGCCATATGTCCGAACAGGCTAATCTGGAATCATCTGGATAGAAAGTGGGATATCTTCTTGCTCACAACACTTATGAGATTTATTCAACTTCCTGGTTATTCTACACTGATTAGTGGTTCCAACTAAAGCTTCTTAGATCGTGTTTCATCCTGGTTTGATAAGAATCATGAAGATATTGCCATATGTCCGAACAGGCTAATCTGGAATCATCTGGATAGAAGGTGAGATATCTTCTTGCTCACAATACTTATGAGATTTATTCAATTTCTTGGTTATTCTCCACTGATTAGTGGTTCCAAATAAAGCTTCTTAGATCGTGGTTCATCCTGGTTTGATAAGAATCATGAAGATATTGCCATATGTCCGAACAGGCTAATCTGGAATCATCTGGATAGAAAATGGGATATCTTCTTACTCACAACTCCTATGATATTTATTTAACTTCCAGGTTATTCTCCACTGAATAGTGGTTCCAAATAAAGCTTCTTAGATCGTGATTCATCCTGGTTTGATAAGAATCATGAAGATATTGCCATATGTCCGAACAGGCTAATCTGGAATCATATGGATAGAAAGTGGGATATTTTCTTACTCACAACTCCTATGAGATTTATTCAACTTCCTGGTTATTCTCCACTGATTAGTGGTTCCAAATAAAGCTTCTTATATCTTCGTTCATCCTGGTTTGATAAGAATCATGAAGATAATGGCATATGTCCGAACAGGCTAATCTGGAATCATATGGATAAAAGGTGGGATATCTTGTTGCTCATAACACTTATGAGATTTATTCAACTTCCTGGTTATTCTCCACTGATTAGTGGTTCCAAATAAAGCTTCTTAGATCGTGGTTCATCCTGCTTTGATAAAAATCATGAAGATAATGGCATATGTACGAACAGGTTAATCTGGAATCATCTGGATAGAAGGTGGGATATCTTCTTGCTCACAACTCCTATGATATTTATTTAACTTCCTGGTTATTCTCCACTGAACAGTGGTTCCAAATAAAAATTCTTAGATCGTGGTTCATCCTAGTTTGATAAGAATCATGAAGATAATGGCATATGTCCGAACAGGCTAATCTGGAATCATCTGGATAGAAGGTGGGATATCTTCTAACTCACAACTCCTATGATATTTATTCAACTTCCTGGTTATTCTCCACTGATTTGTTGTTCCAAATAAAGCTTCTTAGATAGTGGTTCATCCTGGTTTGATAAGAATCATGAAGATAATGGCATATGTCCGAACAGGCTAATCTGGAATCATCTGAATAGAAGGGGGGGATATCTTCTTGCTCACAACACTTATGAGATTTATTCAACTTCCTGGTTATTCTCCACTGATTAGTGTTTCCAAATAAAGCTTCTTAGATCGTGGTTCATCCTTGTTTGATAAGAATCATGAAGATATTGTCATATGTCCGAAAAGGCTAATCTGGAATCATTTGGATAGAAAGTGCGATATCTTCTTACTCACAACTCCATTTTCCACTGAATAGTGGTTCCAAATAAAGCTTCTTAGATCGTGGTTCATCCTGGTTTGATAAGAATCATGAAGATATTGCCATATGTCCGAACAGGCTAATCTGGAATCATCTGGATAGAAAGTGGGATATCTTCTTACTCACAACTCCTATGAGATTTATTCAACTTCCTGGTTATTCTACACTGATTAGTGGTTCCAAATAAAGCTTCTTAGATCGTGTTTCATCCTGGTTTGATAAGAATCATGAAGATATTGCCATATGTCCGAACAGGCTAATCTGGAATCATCTGGATAGAAGGTGGGATATCTTCTTGATCACAATACTTATGAGATTTATTCAACTTCCTGGTTATTCTCCACTGATTAGTGGTTCCAAATAAAGCATCTTAGATCGTGGTTCATCCTGGTTTGATAAGAATCATGAAGATAATGGCATATGTACGAACAGGTTAATCTGGAATCATCTGGATAGAAGGTGGGATATCTTCTTGCTCACAACACTTATGAGATTTATTCAACTTCCTGGTTATTCTCCACTGATTAGTGGTTCCAAATAAAGCTTCTTAGATCGTGGTTCATCCTGGTTTGATAAGAATCATGAAGATATTGCCATATGTCCGAACAGGCTAATCTGGAATCATCTGGATAGAAAGTGGGATATCTTCTTACTCACAACTCCTATGATATTTATTTAACTTCCTGGTTATTCTCCACTGAATAGTGGTTCCAAATAAAGCTTCTTATATCGTGGTTCATCCTGGTTTAATAAGAATCATGAAGATATTGCCATATGTCCGAACATGCTAATCTGGAATCATCTGGATAGAAAGTGGGATATCTTCTTGCTCACAACACTTATGAGATTTATTCAAATTCCTGATTATTCTACACTGAACAGTGGTTCCAAATAAAAATTCTTAGATCGTGGTTCATCCTGGTTTGATAAGAATCATGAAGATAATGGCATATGTCCGAACAGGCTAATCTGGAATCATCTGGATAGAAGGTGGGATATCTTCTAACTCACAACTCCTATGATATTTATTCAACTTCCTGGTTATTCTCCACTGATTTGTTGTTCCAAATAAAGCTTCTTAGATAGTGGTTCATCCTGGTTTGATAAGAATCATGAAGATAATGGCATATGTACGAACAGGTTAATCTGGAATCATCTGGATAGAAGGTGGGATATCTTCTTGCTCACAACACTTATGAGATTTATTCAACTTCCTGGTTATTATCCACTGATTAGTGGTTCCAAATAAAGCTTCTTAGATCGTGGTTCATCCTGGTTTGATAAGAATCATGAAGATATTGCCATATGTCCGAACAGGCTAATCTGGAATCATCTGGATAGAAAGTGGGATATCTTCTTACTCACAACTCCTATGATATTTATTTAACTTCCTGGTTATTCTCCACTGAATAGTGGTTCCAAATAAAGCTTCTTATGTCGTGGTTCATCCTGGTTTAATAAGAATCATGAAGATATTGCCATATGTCCGAACATGCTAATCTGGAATCATCTGGATAGAAAGTGGGATATCTTCTTGCTCACAACACTTATGAGATTTATTCAACTTCCTGGTTATTCTACACTGATTAGTGGTTCCAAATAAAGCTTCTTAGATCGTCGTTCATCCTGGTTTGATAAGAATCATGAAGATATTGCCATATGTCCGAACAGGCTAATCTGGAATCATCTGGATAGAAAGTGGGATATCTTCTTGCTCACAACACTTATGAGATTTATTCAACTTCCTGGTTATTCTACACTGAATAGTGGTTCCAAATAAAGCTTCTTAGATCGTGGTTCATCCTGGTTTGATAAGAATCATGAAGATATTGCCATATGTCTGAACAGGCTAATCTGGAATCATCTGGATAGAAAGTGGGATATCTTCTTGCTCACAACACTTATGAGATTTATTCAACTTCCTGGTTATTCTACACTAATTAGTGGTTCCAACTAAAGCTTCTTAGATCGTGGTTCATCCTGGTTTGATAAGAATCATGAAGATATTGCCATATGTCCTAACAGGCTAATCTGGAGTCATCTGGATGGAAGGTGGGATATCTTCTTGCTCACAATACTTATGAGATTTATTCAACTTCCTGGTTATTCTCCACTGATTAGTGGTTCCAAATAAAGCTTCTTAGATCATGGTTCATCCTGGTTTGATAAGAATCATGAAGATAATGGCATATGTACGAACAGGTTAATTTGGAATCATCTGGATAGAAGGTGGGATATCTTCTTTCTCACAACACTTATGAGATTTATTCAACTTCCTGGTTATTCTCCACTGATTAGTGGTTCCAAATAAAGCTTCTTAGATCGTGGTTCATCCTGGTTTGATAAGAATCATGAAGATATTGCCATATGTCCGAACAGGCTAATCTGGAATCATCTGGATAGAAAGTAATATATCTTCTTACTCACAACTCCTATGATATTTATTTAACTTCCTGGTTATTCTCCACTGAATAGTGGTTCCAAATAAAGCTTCTTAGATCGTGGTTCATCCTGGTTTGATAAGAATCATGAAGATATTGCCATATGTCCGAACAGGCTAATCTGGAATCATCTGGATAGAAAGTGGGATATCTTCTTACTCACAAGTCCTATGAGATTTATTCAACTTCCTGGTTATTCTCCACTGATTAGTGGTTCCAAATAAAGCTTCTTATATCTTCGTTCATCCTGGTTTGATAAGAATCATGAAGATATTGCCATATGTCCGAACAGGCTAATCTGGAATCATCTGGATAGAAAGTGGGATATCTTCTTGCTCACAACACTTATGAGATTTATTCAACTTCCTGGTTATTCTACACTGAATAGTGGTTCCAAATAAAGCTTCTTAGATCGTGGTTCATCCTGGTTTGATAAGAATCATGAAGATATTGCCATATGTCTGAACAGGCTAATCTGGAATCATCTGGATAGAAAGTGGGATATCTTCTTGCTCACAACACTTATGAGATTTATTCAACTTCCTGGTTATTCTACACTAATTAGTGGTTCCAACTAAAGCTTCTTAGATCGTGGTTCATCCTGGTTTGATAAGAATCATGAAGATATTGCCATATGTCCTAACAGGCTAATCTGGAGTCATCTGGATGGAAGGTGGGATATCTTCTTGCTCACAATACTTATGAGATTTATTCAACTTCCTGGTTATTCTCCACTGATTAGTGGTTCCAAATAAAGCTTCTTAGATCGTGGTTCATCCTGGTTTGATAAGAATCATGAAGATAATGACATATGTACGAACATGTTAATTTGGAATCATCTGGATAGAAGGTGGGATATCTTCTTTCTCACAACACTTATGAGATTTATTCAACTTCCTGGTTATTCTCCACTGATTAGTGGTTCCAAATAAAGCTTCTTAGATCGTGGTTCATCCTGGTTTGATAAGAATCATGAAGATATTGCCATATGTCCGAACAGGCTAATCTGGAATCATCTGGATAGAAAGTAATATATCTTCTTACTCACAACTCCTATGATATTTATTTAACTTCCTGGTTATTCTCCACTGAATAGTGGTTCCAAATAAAGCTTCTTAGATCGTGGTTCATCCTGGTTTGATAAGAATCATGAAGATATTGCCATATGTCCGAACAGGCTAATCTGGAATCATCTGGATAGAAAGTGGGATATCTTCTTACTCACAAGTCCTATGAGATTTATTCAACTTCCTGGTTATTCTCCACTGATTAGTGGTTCCAAATAAAGCTTCTTATATCTTCGTTCATCCTGGTTTGATAAGAATCATGAAGATATTGCCATATGTCCGAACAGGCTAATCTGGAATCATCTGGATAGAAAGTGGGATATCTTCTTACTCACAACTCCTATGAGATTTATTCAACTTTCTGGTTATTATACACTGATTAGTGGTTCCAAATAAAGCTTCTTAGATCTTGTTTCATCCTTGTTTGATAAGAATCATGAAGATATTGCCATATGTCCGAACATGCTAATCTGGAATCATCTGGATAAAAGGTGGGATATCTTCTTACTCACAACTCCTATGATATTCAACTTCCTGGTTATTCTCCACTGATTAGTTGTTCCAAATAAAGCTTCTTAGATAGTGGTTCATCCTGGTTTGATAAGAATCATGAAGATAATGGCATATGTCCGAACAGGCTAATCTGGAATCATCTGGATAGAAGGTGGGATATCTTCTTGCTCACAACACTTATGAGATTTATTCAACTTCCTGGTTATTCTCCACTGATTAGTGTTTCCAAATAAAGCTTCTTAGATCGTGGTTCATCCTTGTTTGATAAGAATCATGAAGATATTGTCATATGTCCGAAAAGGCTAATCTGGAATCATTTGGATAGAAAGTGCGATATCTTCTTACTCACAACTCCATTTTCCACTGAATAGTGGTTCCAAATAAAGCTTCTTAGATCGTGGTTCATCCTGGTTTGATAAGAATCATGAAGATATTGCCATATGTCCGAACAGGCTAATCTGGAATCATCTGGATAGAAAGTGGGATATCTTCTTGCTCACAACTCCTATGAGATTTATTCAACTTCCTGGTTATTATACACTGATTAGTGGTTCCAAATAAAGCTTCTTAGATCTTGTTTCATCCTGGTTTGATAAGAATCATGAAGATATTGCCATATGTCCGAACAGGCTAATCTGGAATCATCTGGATAGAAGGTGGGATATCTTCTTACTCACAACTCCTATGATATTTATTTAACTTCCTGGTTATTCTCCACTGAATAGTGGTTCCAAATAAAGCTTCTTATGTCGTGGTTCATCCTGGTTTAATAAGAATCATGAAGATATTGCCATATGTCCGAACATGCTAATCTGGAATCATCTGGATAGAAAGTGGGATATCTTCTTGCTCACAACACTTATGAGATTTATTCAACTTCCTGGTTATTCTACACTGATTAGTGGTTCCAAATAAAGCTTCTTAGATCGTCGTTCATCCTGGTTTGATAAGAATCATGAAGATATTGCCATATGTCCGAACAGGCTAATCTGGAATCATCTGGATAGAAAGTGGGATATCTTCTTGCTCACAACACTTATGAGATTTATTCAACTTCCTGGTTATTCTACACTGAATAGTGGTTCCAAATAAAGCTTCTTAGATCGTGGTTCATCCTGGTTTGATAAGAATCATGAAGATATTGCCATATGTCCGAACAGGCTAATCTGGAATCATCTGGATAGAAAGTGGGATATCTTCTTGCTCACAACACTTATGAGATTTATTCAACTTCCTGGTTATTCTACACTAATTAGTGGTTCCAACTAAAGCTTCTTAGATCGTGGTTCATCCTTGTTTGATAAGAATCATGAAGATATTGCCATATGTCCTAACAGGCTAATCTGGAGTCATCTGGATAGAAGGTGGGATATCTTCTTGCTCACAATACTTATAAGATTTATTCAACTTCCTGGTTATTCTCCACTGATTAGTGGTTCCAAATAAAGCTTCTTAGATCGTGGTTCATCCTGGTTTGATAAGAATCATGAAGATAATGGCATATGTACGAACAGGTTAATTTGGAATCATCTGGATAGAAGGTGGGATATCTTCTTTCTCACAACACTTATGAGATTTATTCAACTTCCTGGTTATTCTCCACTGATTAGTGGTTCCAAATAAAGCTTCTTAGATCGTGGTTCATCCTGGTTTGATAAGAATCATGAAGATATTGCCATATGTCCGAACAGGCTAATCTGGAATCATCTGGATAGAAAGTGGGATATCTTCTTACTCACAACTCCTATGATATTTATTTAACTTCCTGGTTATTCTCCACTGAATAGTGGTTCCAAATAAAGCTTCTTAGATCGTGGTTCATCCTGGTTTGATAAGAATCATGAAGATATTGCCATATGTCCGAACAGGCTAATCTGGAATCATCTGGATAGAAAGTGGGATATCTTCTTACTCACAAGTCCTATGAGATTTATTCAACTTCCTGGTTATTCTCCACTGATTAGTGGTTCCAAATAAAGCTTCTTATATCTTGGTTCATCCTGGTTTGATAAGAATCATGAAGATAATAGCATATGTCCGAACAGGCTAATCTGGAATCATCTGGATAGAAGGTGGGATATCTTGTTGCTCATAACACTTATGAGATTTATTCAACTTCCTGGTTATTCTCCACTGATTAGTGTTTCCAAATAAAGCTTTCTAGATCGTGGTTCATCCTGGTTTGATAAGAATCATGAAGATAATGGAATATGTCTGAACATGCTAATCTGGAATCATCTGGATAGAAAGTGGGATATCTTCTTACTCACAACTCCTATGATATTTATTTAACTTCCTGGTTATTCTCCACTGATTAGTGGTTCTAAATAAAGCTTCTTAGATCGTGGTTCATCCTGGTTTGATAAGAATCATGAAGATATTGCCATATGTCCGAACATGCTAATCTGGAATCATCTGGATAGAAAGTGGGATATCTTCTTACTCATAACTCCTATGATATTTATTTAACTTCCTGGTTATTCTCCACTGAATAGTGGTTCCAAATAAAGCTTCTTAGATCGTGGTTCATCCTGGTTTGATAAGAATCATGAAGCTATTGCCATATGTCCGAACATGCTAATTTGGAATCATCTGGATAGAACGTGGGATATCTTCTTACTCACAACTCCTATGATATTTATTCAACTTCCTGGTTATTCTCCACTGATTAGTTGTTCCAAATAAAGCTTCTTAGATAGTGGTTCATCCTGGTTTGATAAGAATCATGAAGATAATGGCATATGTCCGAACAGGCTAATCTGGAATCATCTGGATAGAAAGTGGGATATCTTCTTGCTCACAACACTTATGAGAATTATTCAACTTCCTTATTATTCTCCACTGATTAGTGGTTCCAAATAAAGCTTCTTAGATCGTGGTTCATCCTGGTTTGATAAGAATCATGAAGATATTGCCATATGTCCGAACAGGCTAATCTGGAATCATCTGGATAGAAAGTGGGATATCTTCTTACTCCCAACTCCTATGATATTTATTTAACTTCCTGGTTATTCTCCACTGAATAGTGGTTCCAAATAAAGCTTCTTAGATCGTGGTTCATCCTGGTTTGATAAGAATCATGAAGATAATGGCATATGTCCGAACAGGCTAATCTGGAATCATCTGGATAGAAAGTGGGATATCTTCTTACTCACAACTCCTATGATATTTATTTAACTTCCTGGTTATTATCCACTGAATAGTGGTTCCAAATAAAGCTTCTTAGATCGTGGTTCATCCTGGTTTGATAAGAATCATGAAGATATTGCCATATGTCCGAAAAGGCTAATCTGGAATCATCTGGATAGAAAGTGGGATATCTTCTTACTCACAACTCCTATGAGATTTATTAACTTTCCTGGTTATTCTCCACTGATTAGTGGTTCCAAATAAAGCTTATTATATCGTGGTTCATCCTGGTTTGATAAGAATCATGAAGATATTGCCATATGTCCGAACATGCTTATCTGGAATCATCTGGATAGAAGGTGGGATATCTTCTTGCTCACAACACTTATGAGATTTATTCAACTTCCTGGTTATTCTCCACTGATTAGTGGTTCAAAATAAAGCTTTTTAGATCGTGGTTCATCCTGGTTTGATAAGAATCATGAAGCTATTGCCATATGTCCGAACATGCTAATTTGGAATCATCTGGATAGAACCTGGGATATCCTTTTCCTCACAACTCCTATGAGATTTATTTAACTTTCTGGTTATTCTACACTGAATAGTGGTTCCAAATAAAGCTTCTTAGATCGTGGTTCACCATGTTTTGATAAGAATCATGAAGATAATGGCATATGTCCGAACAGGCTAATCTGGAATCATCTGGATAGAAAGTGGGATATCTTCTTACTCACAACTCTTATGAGATTTATTCAACTTCCTGGTTATTCTCCACTGATTAGTGGTTCCCAATCAAGCTTCTTATATATTGGTTCATCCTGGTTTGATAAGAATCATAAAGATATTGCCATATGTCCGAACAGACTAATCTGGAATCATCTGGATAGAAAGTGGGACATCTTCTTAATCACAACTCCTATGAGATTTATTCAACTTCCTGGTTATTCTCCACTGATTAGTGGTTCCAAATAAAGCTTCTTAGATCGTGGTTCATCCTGGTTTGATAAGAATCATGAAGATAATGGCATATGTACGAACAGGTTAATCTGGAATCATCTGGATAGAAAGTGGGATATCTTCTTACTCACAACTCCTATGAGATTTATTAACCTTCCTGGTTATTCTCCACTGATTAGTGGTTCCAAATAAAGCTTCTTATATCGTGGTTCATCCTGGTTTGATAATGATGTAGCCAGCATTGACAAAGACTCATCTGATGAGTCTGATCAAGAGGAACCGGACCAGCTAGAGGCAGAAGTGGAGATGCATGATCCTGATCAACTAGATTCTCAACCAAATGAGAATGACCAGCCGAATGAACAAGGTGAATCAAGAGAGGCACGAGACCGAGACCATTCAGATTATGCTTCCATGGTTTATTCAACCGGTCCAATGACAAGAGCACGAACCAAGGCATTGAAGAGAGCATTAGGCGTGATGATCAAGTTAGTTCAAGAAGAGGATAATCATCAAGACATAAAGAGCCTAAAGATAATTTACAACCTCTCGGTTTGCTATTATCTTGATGATTAAGAGAAGATAAACATCAAGGAGAATTTCTATTTTTACTAAGTATTTGGTTTTTCCTTTTTCTTAGATTTTGCCTTTTTCAAGGTTTTCCTTTAAACTAGTGTTTTTCCTTTTTAGTCGACCTTTAGGGCTTTCTGGTCGAACTAAGCTTTTACTATATATACCTATGTAAGTGCAATAGCACAAGGGACCTTTTGATTTAATAAATTTGCATTAGCAAAACCTAAAGTCTCTTTGAGCAGCTTCGACTTTGAGTTCATCTTTGAGCTTCCATCCGATCACCAAGAAGGTTACCCTTCTGTTTACGTGAACCACCACCAGGCATCAACAAGCGAGGTTACACTCGTAGATAGCCGACGCAGCAGCACAAGGATCATCCACCTCCTTGCGTCAAGAAATCACCCATCAATCAAGTTCATCCGACCTTGATTCCATCAAACCATCAACCATCTTTATCTTGCAAGTCAAACCATCAACTTCAAGAGATCCGGACATAAGCAGCCATACTAAGGCCGTATCAAGTGGTATCAGAGCTACTTGAAGGGGGTTTAGGGCTTGTGTTTTGTGTTTTCACATCCATCTTTTCTTTTCTATCTATCTTGTAAACTAGTCAGACCGGGCTCTCCTATTTAAAAAAAAAAAAAAAAAAAAAAAAAAAAAACAAAGAAACAAAGAAAGACTGAAGAGAAATCCAGTCGACCGAAGAGAAATCCGGTCAGGAGGTTAAAGCGGTCTGACACCAAAACTTTCTTGCAATCTATCTATCTTGTTCACGTAGTAGTGGGGTTTCTAGATCTTAGGTGATTGGAACTTAGCTCGCTGCTGAACCTACAGAGAAAGAGTTGCTTGAAAGACACGTTAAACCGAGAGAAACACGAGAGGTTGAGAAATATAATTGTCTTAATACTTGTTGTTTCTTGTTTTTAACTTTGCAGGACAATGGTGGAAGGAGATAATACTGACGGGCAACAAGAGGCCCCAGCCATACCTATGGTTAATATCAATCCGCTTCAACTGGAAGCAACAATAGCTGAAATCACAAGGAGATTAACTACACGTGCTGAACAGATTTATGCTAATATTTTACCTCATAATGTTTTACAGGATGCAGGACTTGTAGCTAGAGGAGAACAAGCCGGAGCTGAAGGGGCCGGCGCTGCTGGAGCTGTACGACCTATAAGGGCTAGGAGAGTCATTCGTAGAGTGGAGGATCATTCAGATAACTCAGATGAGGAGGAAGATCGATATGACCGAAACCATCATAGGCGACACAGACTCGAGGAGAACACAGGAAATCTTAAGCTGCGGATTCCACCATTCCAAGGCAAGATGGATCCTGATGCTTATTTGGAGTGGGAGAAGAAGATTGAGTACGTGTTCAAGTGTCAAAACTACACAGAGGAACGCAAGGTTAAGCTTATAGCTACTGAGTTTGACGGCTATGCTATCAATTGGTGGGAGCAAGTTTGCAACACTAGGAGGCGTCATGATCTGGACCCTGTCACTTCCTGGCATGAGATGAAAGAGGTTATGCGTAAGAGATTCGTTCCAACTCACTATGGACGAGAGCTTCATCAAAAGCTTAGGCGGTTAACTCAAGGATCCAAGAGTGTAGCTGAGTACCACCAGGAGATGGATAATATCATGATCAAAGCTGATATCAGTGAGGCTGAGGATGCTACCATGGCTCGCTTTCAAGCAGGAATGAATAGAGATATCCAAGATAGGTTGGAGATGCTGGAGTTTGATAACATAGATGAGATGCTTCACAAGGCAACCCTCATAGAGCAACAAAACAAAAGGAAGGGTCTCTCTAGGAATCAATTTGGTTCCTCAAGATCTTCTTATGCTAAGGATGACAAGACACCCAACAAGGCCAAGGAGGAAGCAAGCACATCTACGGCAACCAAGGATGACAAGCTTAAGGGAACCGCAACCGCCAACAAATCTAGGAACATAAAGTGTTTCAAGTGCCAAGGTTTTGGGCACTATGCCAACGAGTGCACTAACAAGAAGACAGTGCTTGTCTTGGCTAGTGGAGAAGTTGTTTCGGATGATGAAGAGCAACAGGCCGAGGAAGAAGATGATTCTGTTGACTATCCAGTGAGAGGAGAGTTACTTGTCACCAGACGTGCATTGAGTGCTCAGCCAAAGGATGAGGAACAAGAGAAGCAACAGAGGGAGAATTTGTTCCACACTCGTTGTCTAATACAAGATAAGGTGTGCAGTCTTATCATTGATGGAGGAAGTTGTACTAATGCAGCTAGTGAGCTTCTCGTTGAGAAACTTGGTCTCCAGGTTCACAAACGATCAAGACCCTACCTGCTCCAATGGGTGAATGATGAAGGAGAACTTCGAGTTACCAGATCGGTGAAGGTTCCTATTACCATTGGGCGGTACACTGATGTGATTGAATGTGATGTCTTACCCATGGACTCCAGCCATATTCTGCTTGGTCGCCCCTGGCAGTATGACAAGAAAGCTGTCCATGATGGGTTCACTAACAGGCATACATTCATACATGCCGACAAGAAGATCACCCTCGTCCCATTAACACCAGAAGAGGTCCACAAAGATCAACTACAGCTTAAACAACGAAGGGAGGCAGAGAGAACAGCCAAGACCAAGCAACAAATGAGGAAAAAGGTATGATTCTCATGGCTCAACCCTCTGAACTTAAACAAGCTATTTTTGATCAAAGGTCCATGGTTTTACTAATCTTTAAGGAGGTATTAACTTCCTCTTCTAACCATGCTCCGGTAATACCGAGGGAGATTGAGACACTTTTGCAGGAATATTTTGATGTTTTTCCAGGAGACTGTCCAATAGGGTTACCACCTATCAGAGGGATAGAGCACCAAATAGATTTCGTGCCCGGAGCTTCAATACCTAACCGTCCAGCCTATAGGACAAACCCGGACGAGACCAAAGAACTTCAACGACAAGTTAATGAGCTACTAGAAAAGGGGCATATACGTGAGAGCATGAGCCCTTGTGCTGTACCAGTTCTTCTTGTTCCCAAGAAAGATGGTACCTGGCGAATGTGTGTTCACTGTAGAGCCATTAACAACATCACCGTGAAGTATAGGCACCCCATACCTCGTTTGGATGACATGTTGGACGAGCTACATGGTTCAACTATTTTCTCAAAGATAGATTTGAAGAGTGGCTATCATCAGATCAGAATGAAGGAGGGAGATGAGTGGAAAACCGCCTTCAAGACCAAGCATGGGTTGTATGAATGGTTAGTTATGCCCTTTGGGCTTACTAATGCTCCTAGCACCTTCATGAGGTTAATGAATCACATCTTCCGAGCCTACATTGGGAAGTTTGTGGTCGTCTACTTCGATGATATACTCATCTACAGTCGTTCCATGGAGGAGCACTTGAGACACTTGAGAGCTGTACTAGACGTGCTCAGGAAGGAGAACTTATATGCAAACTATAAGAAGTGCTCGTTTGGTACTGATAGCCTAGTCTTTTTAGGTTTTGTGGTTACCTCCCAAGGGGTACGAGTTGATGAAGAGAAGGTCCGAGCTATTAGAGAGTGGCCCATACCGAAGACAGTGGGAGACGTTAGGAGCTTTCATGGGTTGGCTGGGTTCTATCGACGATTTGTTAAAAACTTCAGCTCTATTGCCGCACCACTCACTGAGATCATCAAGAAGAGCGTAGGATTTACTTGGGGATCAACACAAGATCACGCATTCAAGTTACTTAAGGCGAGGCTAACTAATGCACCACTACTAGTTCTGCCTGATTTCTCAAAGACCTTTGAGATAGAGTGTGATGCATCTGGGATCGGAATCGGGGCAGTGCTTATGCAAGAGAAGAGGCCTATTGCCTACTTTAGTGAGAAGCTAGGAGGAGCTACACTCAACTACCCTACTTATGACAAGGAGTTGTATGCACTAGTTAGAGCTCTTGAAACATGGCAGCATTATCTATGGCCCAAGGAGTTTGTCATTCATACTGACCATGAATCTCTCAAACATCTAAAGGGTCAACAGAAGCTCAATAAGAGGCATGCTAGGTGGGTTGAGTTTATTGAAACATTCCCTTATGTTATTCACTTCAAGCAAGGAAAAGAGAATGTTGTGGCGGATGCTCTCTCCAGGAGGTATGCATTGCTTTCGTCTATGGAGGCACAACTACTAGGGTTCGAGCAGATTAAGTCTTATTATGATCAGGACCCCGACTTCCATGACACCTATGAGGCAACAACCAAACAAGCCGAGGGCAAGTTCTATCAAACGGATGGGTTTCTTTTCTATAACAACCGGTTGTGTGTTCCTGCTTGCTCTTTGAGGGAACTGTTCGTTAGAGAGGCTCATGGGGGAGGACTCATGGGGCACTTTGGTGTGGCCAAGACACTTGCTTCGTTACAACAAAATTTCTTCTGGCCACGCATGAAGGCATATGTGGAACGTGTGTGTGGACGTTGTGTAGTTTGCAAGCAGTCCAAATCAAAGGTACAATCACAAGGTTTGTATACTCCTTTACCTATTCCTACTTCTCCTTGGATAGACATATCTATGGATTTCGTTTTAGGGTTGCCTAGAACTAGAAAAGGGAGAGATAGTATTTTTGTGGTTGTGGATCGTTTCTCTAAGATGGCTCACTTTATACCTTGTCATAAGTCTGATGATGCTACTATGGTGGCCGAGCTATTCTTTAGAGAAGTTGTTAGGTTGCATGGATTGCCTAGAACCATTGTTTCTGATAGAGATACTAAATTCCTTAGTCATTTTTGGAGAACATTATGGGCTAAACTAGGAACTAAGTTACTCTTTTCTACAACTTGTCACCCACAAACTGATGGTCAAACTGAAGTAGTAAATAGGACATTGTCAACTTTACTGCGTGCTTTAGTGAAACGAAACATCAAAGCTTGGGAAGATTGTTTACCACATGTAGAATTTGCATATAATCATTCTATGCATTCAGCTACTAGGTTAACTCTTTTCAAGTTGTTTATGGATTCAACCCTTTGTCTCCATTAGATCTTCTTGCTTTGCCTTTAAAAGAACAGACTAATCTTGATGGCAAGAGCAAGGCCGAGTTTGTTGTGTCCTTGCATGAACAGGTTCGCAAGAATATTGAAGAAAGGACTAAGATGTATACTCGGCAAGCCAACAAGGGACGAAGAGAGTTGGTTCTTTCACCTGGTGATAAAGTTTGGATCCACATGCGCAAAGAAAGATTCCCTGATGAGAGGAAATCCAAGCAGCTACCACGCAAGGATGGGCCTTTTACAGTCTTAGAAAGGATCAACAACAATGCCTATAAGATTGATCTTCAAGGTAAGTACACAATTAGTAATACGTTCAACGTTTCTGATTTGGAACTTTTTGTGGCAGATGACTTGGATTTGAGGTCAAATCCTTTTAAAGGAGGAGGGGATGATGTAGCCAGCATTGACAAAGACTCATCTGATGAGTCTGATCAAGAGGAACCGGACCAGCTAGAGGCAGAAGTGGAGATGCATGATCCTGATCAACTCGATTCTCAACCAAATGAGAATGACCAGCCGAATGAACAAGGTGAATCAAGAGAGGCACGAGACCGAGACCATTCAGATTATGCTTCCATGGTTTATTCAACCGGTCCAATGACAAGAGCACGAACCAAGGCATTGAAGAGAGCATTAGGCGTGATGATCAAGTTAGTTCAAGAAGAGGATAATCATCAAGACATAAAGAGCCTAAAGATAATTTACAACCTCTCGGTTTGCTATTATCTTGATGATTAAGAGAAGATAAACATCAAGGAGAATTTCTATTTTTACTAAGTATTTGGTTTTTCCTTTTTCTTAGATTTTGCCTTTTTCAAGGTTTTCCTTTAAACTAGTGTTTTTCCTTTTTAGTCGACCTTTAGGGCTTTCTGGTCGAACTAAGCTTTTACTATATATACCTATGTAAGTGCAATAGCACAAGGGACCTTTTGATTTAATAAATTTGCATTAGCAAAACCTAAAGTCTCTTTGAGCAGCTTCGACTTTGAGTTCATCTTTGAGCTTCCATCTGATAAATTGTATGAATCAAGAGTGTATGTGTGAAGATTAATCAAGAACAGAGTGAGAATCCGAGAGAGAGAGAGAGAGAGTGATATTGCGCAAGAGAGAAAATAAGAAGAGGAATTATATTTCCTTACTTGATATGTTTCTAGTACATGAGTATTTAAAGAGAGACAAGGGAGACATAGATCAGTCGACAATAATAAACAAAGATATCCTAGAAATAATATAAACTAGACTACTCTTGGACTGGAATGCACAGACTTGGTCAGGTGGAGAGCGACAGGTCCTAACGGGTGGGAGAGATCTTGAATCATTAACCAACCCGTGACTTTGCTTCTCAACGTCTCTCTTCTTCCTATTGTCGATCAGAGATATTCTTCTTGCCATCTCTTGACTTTAAGTCACCTTCTCTCCAAGTCTTGCTCTCCAAGGTAGGTTAGGTTGTACGGACAGGCTTGTCTTCCAAGGTAAGTTGATTCTTTGCTTATTCTAACCATGCTGATCTATCTTACTCCTTTACGCCATTCTTGATCTTACTATCATGACTAGTACTCTTTATTTCTTCATGTCAACACTCCCCCTCAAGCTTGACCATATGAAACAAGTCAAGCTTGGAAGCCATGAAGCAATCCCTCATTAAAACCTTAGCTAGGCAAAACCCAGTGGGATAAAATCCAAGCCAAGGAAAAAGAGTAGATCACTCCATGGAGGAGAGATCAGTGACATGAGATATCTATGAGTCCCATCCTCGGATGGATGGACTCACACACTTTGGTACTTGCTGCCTTTGTGAAGATATCAGCTAGCTGGTCTTCACTTCTTGTGTAGCATGGGAGAATTACTTGCTGCTCCACGGCCTGTCTCACCTTGTGGCAGTCTACTTCTATGTGTTTGGTTCTCTCATGAAACACTGAGTTGGATGCTATGTGTATTGCCGCCTGGTTGTCACAATGCATAGTCATTGGTGTGTTGATCTCGATCCCCAAGTCTTTTAGCAGTCCCTTGATCCATATAAGCTCACTTGTAAGCTTCCTCATTGATCTATACTCTGCCTCAGCACTTGAGCATGATACCACCTTCTGCTTCTTGCTCTTCCATGTGACCAGATTCCCTCCAATGAAGGTGCAATAGCCTGTAGTTGATCTTCTATCAACTCTATCTCCAGCCCAATCAGCATCACAGTACCCAACCACTTCAGTGTTCTTGTTACATGCCATCCACACTCCTTGACCAGGCGCTTCTCTCAAGTATCTTAAGATCCTTTCCACCATATTCCAGTGATGAACCTTAGGAGATCCCATGTGCTGGCTTACTTGGTTCACGGCAAAGCACACATCAGGCCTGGTAATGGTTAGATAGATGAGCTTGCCCACCATTCTTCTATACTTCTTGACATCTTTGAATGGAGTAGCTTCATACTCCCCCTCTCGCAGCACCTTGTAGCCTTCTTCCAATGGTGTTTTGGCCTGTCTACTTCCAATGGTTCCTGCCTCATTCAAGATATCAAGTGTGTACTTCCTTTGAGATATGAACAACCCCTCTTTAGAGCGGCAAAATTCAATCCCAAGGAAGTACCTTAACTCTCCCAAATCCTTAATATCAAAAGTAGATTTAAGGAAAGATTTAGTTGAGATGATACCTTCCTTGTTGCTACCAGTGATGATTATGTCATCCACATATACCAGAATGACTATGATGCCTTCCTTGCTGGTGAGCGTGAAGAGAGAATGGTCTGCTTGTGATTTCACAAAGCCTCTTCCATTCAAGGTTGAGCTTAGCTTGTGGTACCATGCTCTTGGAGATTGTTTCAATCCGTAGATGGCCTTCCTGAGTCTAAGCACATTTCCTGGTTTCACCATGTCTTCAAGGCCAGGAGGAGGTCTCATGTATACTTCATCATCTAACTCTCCTTGAAGAAATGCATTCTTCACATCCATTTGCCACAAGTCCCACTCCAAGTTGACCGCAAGTGAGAGTAGGATTCTTATGGTGTGCAGTTTTGCCACTGGTGCAAATGTATCCAAGTAATCTTCACCATAAACTTGAGTGTAGCCTCTTGCCACCAGTCTGGTTTTCTTCCTCTCTGGTTTTCCATTGGCTCCATACTTGATTGTAAAGATCAGCCGGCTTGTCACTGCTTTCTTTCCTTTGGGAAGCTCACTTTCAAAGTAAGTTCCATTCTTTTCCATAGCTCCCATCTCATCTCCAACAGATGCTCCCCACTCCTCATCTTGCATGGCTTCCTCATATGTCTTTGGAATCCATTCTTGATCCACTTCGGTGATGAAAGCTTGATGCTCTGCTGGGTAGTGAGCTAGTGAGCATACTGCACTAATGGGGTGTGCCACGGCTTCTGCATTGAAGTACACTCTTGTCTTAGTCCAATCTGAAGCTGGTTTCCTGATCCTTGTACTTCTTCTAGGTTGTATCTGCTCAGGTTCTGTTTCAGCTTCAGTGACTCCGGTTGGTGCTATCATCTCATCTTGATCATGAGATACTGAGGTTTCTTGAGGTTGCATTGGTTGTTGCTCAGTACTATCACCCCCTTCAGGATCAAGATGAGTGATCTCAACATCTGTAGCTGCTTCTTCAGTAGCTTGTGTTGGAACCTCACTGACCGGGGCTGGTGATCTAGACAAACTGATGCCAAGCCTCTCCATCACCACTCTAAGGTTACTTGCTCTGTCCGAGGCAGATTGAGATAGATTTTCAAGCTCTTCCCAACTCCTCTCAGCATAATAGCCTTTTGATTCCAGAAACTTCACATCCTTTGACACTAGGACCCTTCTTGTCTCTGGAACATAACACTTGTATCCCTTCTGATGTGTAGAGTAGCCAATAAACATAGCCTTAGTGCTCTTAGGTTCTAGCTTGTTCCTTAGTTCTCCTGGTACAAAGACAAAGCAAACACACCCAAAAACCCTCAAATGATCTATGGAAGGTTTAGTTTTGTTCAGTACCTCATATGGTGTGGAATCAAGTAGGACTCTAGTGGGAGTGCGGTTGATAAGGTAAGTGGCAGTGACAACTGCATCACCCCAAAACCTCTTAGGGACATTTGCATGAAACATAATGCTCCTGGCCACCTCCATTAGATGCCTATTCTTCCTTTCAGCCACACCATTTTGTTGTGGAGTATAGGGACAGCTAGTTTGATGTATGATTCCATGCGCGGCTAAGTGTTGTTTGAAGGCTGTGCTAGTGTACTCACCACCATTATCTGATCTAAGAATTTTAATCTTGACATTGAAATGGTTAGTGATGTAGTTTTGAAATTTTTTAAAAGCTTCTAGCACCCTATCTTTAGATTGCAACAGAGTTATCCAAGTGTACTTAGACTTTTCATCTATGAATGTCACGAAATACTTATGGTGTTCTCTAGATGCACATGGGGCAGTCCATACATCCGAATGAATCAAGTCAAAACAGTTATCATAGATAGTCTTGGATTTAGGAAACACAATTCTACAATGTTTTCCTAGAATACAAGCTTCACAATCATTTTGAAAATTAACACTAGGCAACAGGATGTTTAAGGCATGAGAATGAGGATGTCCTAATCTAGCATGCCACATTACATCTTTAGGGAAATCAGAAACAGAAACAAATGCAACAGATAAATCAGATGCTGGTCTTGTGTCCTCAAGCAAGTATAAATCTCCTTTTGTGACACCTTTTCCAAGCAACTTACTTGAATCAATATCCTGAAAATACACACTGTTAGGAGTGAAAGTAACATGACAGTTTAAATCATTTGTGACTCTCTTAACAGATAACAGGTTTGAAGCAAAGGTTGGCATATAAAAGGCTTTTGATTCTTTATCAAATAGCTTAAGATCGCCAACCCCTTTAATTGGGATTTTATCACCATTAGCTATCATCACATTTCCTAAGGCTGGAACTATGTTTTTAATCAGGTTTAAATCACTAATCATATGATGTGAAGCACCAGAGTCAATTATCAATGGTTTAGCCGATTTTAACAAGTTTAAAACATCACCAGCAGTGTGAGAAGCATTGAGAGAGATACCAAGAGTTCTAGAGATACCAGATTCTTTTAGGGCCTTGATGAGAGCATCCAAGTCAGACTTCTTGAGGAGTTCATCCAGGTTAGGCCTTGGTGTATTGTACACTGATGTAGATGCCATTGCGCTTCCACCACCTTGGTTTGGAGTCGCCGGTTCAACACCATCAGCTGAGAAGTTAGCTCTTGCATCCTGGTACTGTGATCTTGGTTCCTTGAACTTGTTTGGCTTTAGGTGAGGGTGCAGGATCCAGCACTTGTCTTTGAGATGACCCTTCTTCTTGCAGTGGTCACAGATCAAGGACTTCCTATCCTCATGCTTGTAAGCAGCTTTGTTGGCAACAATCTCCTCAGCTTGATGTGCCATGTTTAAGTCTCCTTTGCTTCCAAACAAGCTTACTGACCCTTCTTCCTTCTGGATTTGTGCACAAACATCATCTAGGTCAGGGAGTTTATCAGCTCTTAAGATGTGTTTGATTAGTGCTCCATAGGATGTGTTGAGGGTGAGAAGCATTCCAAAGACTTTGTCTTCTTCACGCCTGGCTAGGAGAATGTCAGGATCCACAGTGTGAGGTCTCAGCAGCTCCAGCTCGGCCCAAAGAGATCTGAACTTGCCAAAGTGTGATTGAAACTCCATGTCCCCTTGGTTGAGACCATTGAGAGCTTTCTTCACTTCAAAGACCCTTGTCAGGTTGGAAACATTCCCATACACTTTGTACAGAGTGTCCCATAGCTGCTTGGTGGTCTCACAGTAGGAGTAGGACTCCATGATTGCGGGTTCAAGAGAACTAAGGAGAGCTGAGAGCACCATGAGGTCTTCTTGGCCCCATTTGTCTTCATCAGCTTCTTCTTTCTCTTTTCCCTTCTCTCCTTGGACAGTAGGCTTTGTGGGTGCTTCAGTTGTTGCATACTTCCACAAGCCTTTGCCTCCAAGAGCTCTCTTCACCATCCTGGCCCAGAAGAGGTAATTAACCCCTTTCAAGGTCACAGGAATGTTGAGATGTTTGTGGTTGCTGTTGTGTTCATCCATCTTTCTTCAAATCGCCAAGAACAGGAGAGAGAAAGTTTGTGAGATGAATTTGAAACAAGAACAGAGTAGATTTGCGGAAGAGAAATAGGTTTCAAGAGCTTTGATGCTCTGATACCATGATAAATTGTATGAATCAAGAGTGTATGTGTGAAGATTAATCAAGAACAGAGTGAGAATCCGAGAGAGAGAGAGAGAGAGTGATATTGCGCAAGAGAGAAAATAAGAAGAGGAATTATATTTCCTTACTTGATATGTTTCTAGTACATGAGTATTTAAAGAGAGACAAGGGAGACATAGATCAGTCGACAATAATAAACAAAGATATCCTAGAAATAATATAAACTAGACTACTCTTGGACTGGAATGCACAGACTTGGTCAGGTGGAGAGCGACAGGTCCTAACGGGTGGGAGAGATCTTGAATCATTAACCAACCCGTGACTTTGCTTCTCAACGTCTCTCTTCTTCCTATTGTCGATCAGAGATATTCTTCTTGCCATCTCTTGACTTTAAGTCACCTTCTCTCCAAGTCTTGCTCTCCAAGGTAGGTTAGGTTGTACGGACAGGCTTGTCTTCCAAGGTAAGTTGATTCTTTGCTTATTCTAACCATGCTGATCTATCTTACTCCTTTACGCCATTCTTGATCTTACTATCATGACTAGTACTCTTTATTTCTTCATGTCAACACCATCCGATCACCAAGAAGGTTACCCTTCTGTTTACGTGAACCACCACCAGGCATCAACAAGCGAGGTTACACTCGTAGATAGCCGACGCAGCAGCACAAGGATCATCCACCTCCTTGCGTCAAGAAATCACCCATCAATCAAGTTCATCCGACCTTGATTCCATCAAACCATCAACCATCTTTATCTTGCAAGTCAAACCATCAACTTCAAGAGATCCGGACATAAGCAGCCATACTAAGGCCGTATCAGATAAGAATCATGAAGATATTGCCATATGTCCGAACATGCTAATCTGGAATCATCTGGATAGAAGGTGGGATATCTTCTTGCTCACAACACTTATGAGATTTATTCAACTTCCTGGTTATTCTCGACTGATTAGTGGTTCCAAATAAAGCTTTTTAGATCGTGGTTCATCCTGGTTTGATAAGAATCATGAAGATATTGCCATATGTCCGAACATGCTAATCTGGAATCATCTGGATAGAAAGTGGGATATCTTCTTACTCACAACTCCTATGATATTTATTTAACTTCCTGGTTATTCTCCACTGAATAGTGGTTCCAAATAAAGCTTCTTATGTCGTGGTTCATCCTGGTTTAATAAGAATCATGAAGATATTGCCATATGTCCGAACATGCTAATCTGGAATCATCTGGATAGAAAGTGGGATATCTTCTTGCTCACAACACTTATGAGATTTATTCAACTTCCTGGTTATTCTACACTGATTAGTGGTTCCAAATAAAGCTTCTTAGATCGTCGTTCATCCTGGTTTGATAAGAATCTTGAAGATATTGCCATATGTCCGAACAGGCTAATCTGGAATCATCTGGATAGAAATTGGGATATCTTCTTGCTCACAACACTTATGAGATTTATTCAACTTCCTGGTTATTCTACACTGAATAGTGGTTCCAAATAAAGCTTCTTAGATTGTGGTTCATCCTGGTTTGATAAGAATCATGAAGATATTGCCATATGTCCGAACAGGCTAATCTGGAATCATCTGGATAGAAAGTGGGATATCTTCTTGCTCACAACACTTATGAGATTTATTCAACTTCCTGGTTATTCTACACTAATTAGTGGTTCCAACTAAAGCTTCTTAGATCGTGGTTCATCCTGGTTTGATAAGAATCATGAAGATATTGCCATATGTCCTAACAGGCTAATCTGGAGTCATCAGGATAGAAGGTGGGATATCTTCTTGCTCACAATACTTATGAGATTTATTCAACTTCCTGGTTATTCTCCACTGATTAGTGGTTCCAAATAAAGCTTCTTAGATCGTGGTTCATCCTGGTTTGATAAGAATCATGAAGATAATGGCATATGTACGAACAGGTTAATTTGGAATCATCTGGATAGAAGGTGGGATATCTTCTTTCTCACAACACTTATGAGATTTATTCAACTTCCTGGTTATTCTCCACTGATTAGTGGTTCCAAATAAAGCTTCTTAGATCGTGGTTCATCCTGGTTTGATAAGAATCATGAAGATATTGCCATATGTCCGAACAGGCTAATCTGGAATCATCTGGATAGAAAGTGGGATATCTTCTTACTCACAACTCCTATGATATTTATTTAACTTCCTGGTTATTCTCCACTGAATAGTGGTTCCAAATAAAGCTTCTTAGATCGTGGTTCATCCTGGTTTGATAAGAATCATGAAGATATTGCCATATGTCCGAACAGGCTAATCTGGAATCATCTGGATAGAAAGTGGGATATCTTCTTACTCACAAGTCCTATGAGATTTATTCAACTTCCTGGTTATTCTCCACTGATTAGTGGTTCCAAATAAAGCTTCTTATATCTTGGTTCATCCTGGTTTGATAAGAATCATGAAGATAATAGCATATGTCCGAACAGGCTAATCTGGAATCATCTGGATAGAAGGTGGGATATCTTGTTGCTCATAACACTTATGAGATTTATTCAACTTCCTGGTTATTCTCCACTGATTAGTGTTCCCAAATAAAGCTTTCTAGATCGTGGTTCATCCTGGTTTGATAAGAATCATGAAGATAATGGAATATGTCTGAACATGCTAATCTGGAATCATCTGGATAGAAAGTGGGATATCTTCTTACTCACAACTCCTATGATATTTATTTAACTTCCTGGTTATTCTACACTGAATAGTGGTTCCAAATAAAGCTTCTTAGATCGTGGTTCATCCTGGTTTGATAAGAATCATGAAGATATTGCCATATGTCCGAACATGCTAATCTGGAATCATCTGGATAGAAAGTGGGATATCTTCTTACTCACAACTCCTATGATATTTATTTAACTTCCTGGTTATTCTCCACTGAATAGTGGTTCCAAATAAAGCTTCTTAGATCGTGGTTCATCCTGGTTTGATAAGAATCATGAAGCTATTGCCATATGTCCAAACATGCTAATCTGGAATCATCTGGATAGAACGTGGGATATCTTCTTACTCACAACTCCTATGATATTTATTCAACTTCCTGGTTATTCTCCACTGATTAGTTGTTCCAAATAAAGCTTCTTAGATAGTGGTTCATCCTGGTTTGATAAGAATCATGAAGATAATGGCATATGTCCGAACAGGCTAATCTGGAATCATCTGGATAGAAAGTGGGATATCTTCTTGCTCACAACACTTATGAGAATTATTCAACTTCCTTGTTATTCTCCACTGATTAGTGGTTCCAAATAAAGCTTCTTAGATCGTGGTTCATCCTGGTTTGATAAGAATCATGAAGATATTGCCATATGTCCGAACAGGCTAATCTGGAATCATCTGGATAGAAAGTGGGATATCTTCTTACTCCCAACTCCTATGATATTTATTTAACTTCCTGGTTATTCTCCACTGAATAGTGGTTCCAAATAAAGCTTCTTAGATCGTGGTTCATCCTGGTTTGATAAGAATCATGAAGATAATGGCATATGTCCGAACAGGCTAATCTGGAATCATCTAGATAGAAAGTGGGATATCTTCTTACTCACAACTCCTATGATATTTATTTAACTTCCTGGTTATTATCCACTGAATAGTGGTTCCAAATAAAGCTTCTAAGATCGTGGTTCATCCTGGTTTGATAAGAATCATGAAGATATTGCCATATGTCCGAACAGGCTAATCTGGAATCATCTGGATAGAAAGTGGGATATCTTCTTACTCACAACTCCTATGAGATTTATTAACTTTACTGGTTATTCTCCACTGATTAGTGGTTCCAAATAAAGCTTCTTATATCGTGGTTCATCCTGGTTTGATAAGAATCATGAAGATATTGCCATATGTCCGAACATGCTTATCTGGAATCATCTGGATAGAAGGTGGGATATCTTCTTGCTCACAACACTTATGAGATTTATTCAACTTCCTGGTTATTCTCCACTGATTAGTGGTTCCAAATAAAGCTTTTTAGATCGTGGTTCATCCTGGTTTGATAAGAATCATGAAGCTATTGCCATATGTCTGAACATGCTAATTTGGAATCATCTGGATAGAACGTGGGATATCCTTTTCCTCACAACTCCTATGAGATTTATTTAACTTCCTGGTTATTCTACACTGAATAGTGGTTCCAAATAAAGCTTCTTAGATCGTGGTTCACCATGTTTTGATAAGAATCATGAAGATAATGGCATATGTCCGAACAGGCTAATCTGGAATCATCTGGATAGAAAGTGGGATATCTTCTTACTCACAACTCTTATGAGATTTATTCAACTTCCTGGTTATTCTCCACTGATTAGTGGTTCCCAATCAAGCTTCTTATATATTGGTTCATCCTGGTTTGATAAGAATCATAAAGATATTGCCATATGTCCGAACAGACTAATCTGGAATCATCTGGATAGAAAGTGGGACATCTTCTTAATCACAACTCCTATGAGATTTATTCAACTTCCTGGTTATTCTCTACTGATTAGTGGTTCCAAATAAAGCTTCTTAGATCGTGGTTCATCCTGGTTTGATAAGAATCATGAAGATAATGGCATATGTACGAACAGGTTAATCTGGAATCATCTGGATAGAAAGTGGGATATCTTCTTACTCACAACTCCTATGAGATTTATTAACCTTCCTGGTTATTCTCCACTGATTAGTGGTTCCAAATAAAGCTTCTTATATCGTGGTTCATCCTGGTTTGATAAGAATCATGAAGATATTGCCATATGTCCGAACAGGGTAATCTGGAATCATCTGGATAGAAAGTGGGATATCTTCTTAATCACAACTCCTATGAGATTTATTCAACTTCCTGGTTATTCTCCACTGATTAGTGGTTCCAAATAAAGCTTCTTAGATCGTGGTTCATCCTGGTTTGATAAGAATCATGAAGATAATGGCATATGTACGAACATGTTAATCTGGAATCATCTGGATAGAAAGTGGGATCTCTTCTTACTCACAACTCTTAGGAGATTTATTAACCTTCCTGGTTATTCTCCACTAATTATTGGTTCCAAATAAAGCTTCTTATATCGTGGTTCATCGTAGTTTGATAAGAATCATGAAGATATTGCCATATATCCGAACATGCTAATCTGGAATCATCTGGATAGAAGGTGGGATATCTTCTTGCTCACAACACTTATGAGATTTATTCAACTTCCTGGTTATTCTCCACTGATTAGTGGTTCCAAATAAAGCTTCTTAGATCGTGGTTCATCCTGTTTTGATAAGAATCATGAAGATATTGCCATATGTCCGAACAGGCTAATCTGGAATCATCTGGATAGAAAGTGGGATATCTTCTTACTCACAACTCCTATGAGATTTATTAACCTTCCTGGTTATTCTCCACTGATTAGTGGTTCCAAATAAAGCTTCTTATATCGTGGTTCATCCTGGTTTGATAAGAATCATGAAGATATTGCCATATGTCCGAACATGCTAATCTGGAATCATCTGGATAGAAGGTGGGATATCTTCTTGCTCACAACACTTATGAGATTTATTCAACTTCCTGGTTATTCTCCACTGATTAGTGGTTCCAAATAAAGCTTTTTAGATCGTGGTTCATCCTGGTTTGATAAGAATCATGAAGCTATTGCCATATGTCCGAACATGCTAATCTGGAATCATCTGGATAGAACGTGGGATATCCTTTTCCTCACAACTCCTATGAGATTTATTTAACTTCTTGGTTATTCTACACTGAATAGTGGTTCCAAATAAAGCTTCTTAGATCGTGGTTCATCCTGGTTTGATAAGAATCATGAAGATATTGCCATATGTCCGAACAGGCTAATCTGGAATCATCTGAATAGAAAGTGGGATATCTTCTTACTGACAACTCCTACGAGATTTATTCAACTTCCTGGTTATTCTCCACTGATTAGTGGTTCCAAATAAAGCTTCTTATATCGTGGTTCATCCTGGTTTGATAAGAATCATGAAGATATTGCCATATGTCCGAACATGCTAATCTGGAATCATCTGGATAGAAGGTGGGATATCTTCTTGATCACAACACTTATGAGATTTATTCAACTTCCTGGTTATTCTCCACTGATTAGTGGTTCCAAATAAATATTTTTAGATCGTGGTTCATCCTGGTTTGATAAGAATCATGAAGCTATTCCCATATGTCCGAACATGCTAATCTGGAATCATCTGGATAGAACGTGGGATATCTTCTTCCTCACAACTCCTATGAGATTTATTTAACTTCCTGGTTATTCTACACTGAATAGTGGTTCCAAATAAAGCTTCTTAGATCGTGGTTCATCCTGTTTTGATAAGAATCATGAAGATAATGGCATATGTCCGAACATGCTAATCTGGAATCATCTGGATAGAAAGTGGGATATCTTCTTACTCACAACTCCTATGAGATTTATTCAACTTCCTGGTTATTCTCCACTGATTAGTGGTTCCCAGTCAAGCTTCTTACATATTGGTTCATCCCGGTTTGATAAGAATCATAAAGATATTGCCATATGTCCGAACAGGCTAATCTGGAATCATCTGGATAGAAAGTGGGATATCTTCTTAATCACAACTCCTATGAGATTTATTCAACTTCCTGGTTATTCTCCACTGATTAGTGGTTCCAAATAAAGCTTCTTAGATCGTGGTTCATCCTGGTTTGATAAGAATCATGAAGATATTGCCATATGTCCGAACATGCTAATCTGGAATCATCTGGATAGAAGGTGGGATATCTTCTTGCTCACAACACTTATGAGATTTATTCAACTTCCTGGTTATTCTCCACTGATTAGTGGTTCCAAATAAAGCATTTTAGATCGTGGTTCATCCTGGTTTGATAAGAATCATGAAGCTATTACCATATGTCCGAACATGCTAATCTGGAATCATCTGGATAGAACGTGGGATATCTTCTTCCTTACAACACCTATGAGATTTATTTAACTTCCTGGTTATTCTACACTGAATAGTGGTTCCAAATAAAGCTTCTTAGATCGTGGTTCATCCTGTTTTGATAAGAATCATGAAGATAATGGCATATATCCGAACAGGCTAATCTGGAATCATCTGGATAGAAAGTGGGATATCTTCTTACTCACAACTCCTATGAGATTTATTCAACTTCCTGGTTATTCTCCACTGATTAGTGGTTCCCAGTCAAGCTTCTTACATATTGGTTCATCCTGGTTTGATAAGAATCATAAAGATATTGCCATATGTCCGAACAGGCTAATCTGGAATCATCTGGATAGAAAGTGGGATATCTTCTTAATCACAACTCCTATGAGATTTATTCAACTTCCTGGTTATTCTCCACTGATTAGTGGTTCCAAATAAAGCTTCTTAGATCGTGGTTCATCCTGGTTTGATAAGAATCATGAAGATAATGGCATATGTACGAACATGTTAATCTGGAATCATCTGGATAGAAAGTGGGATATCTTCTTACTCACAACTCCTATGAGATTTATTAACCTTCCTGGTTATTCTACACTGATTAGTGGTTCCAAATAAAGCTTCTTATATCGTGGTTCATCCTGGTTTGATAAGAATCATGAAGATAATGGCAATGTCCGAACATGCTAATCTGGAATACTCTGGATAGAAGGTGGGATATCTTCTTACTCACAACTCCTATGAGATTTATTCAACTTCCTGGTTATTCTCCACTGATTAGTGGTTCCAAATAAAGCTTCTTAGATCGTGGTTCATCCTGGTTTGATAAGAATCATTAAGATATTGCAATATGTCCGAACAGGCTAATCTGGAATCATCTGGATAGAAAGTGGGATATCTTCTTACTCACAACTCCTATGAGATTTATTCAACTTCCTGGTTATTCTCCACTGATTAGTGGTTCCAAATAAAGCTTCTTATATCTTGGTTCATCCTGGTTTGATAAGAATCATGAAGATAATGGCATATGTCCGAACAGGCTAATCTGGAATCATCTGGATAGAAGGTGGGATATCTTCTTGCTCATAACACTTATGAGATTTATTCAACTTCCTGGTTATTCTCCACTGATTAGTGTTTGAAAATAAAGCTTTCTAGATCGTGGTTCATCCTGGTTTGATAAGAATCATGAAGATAATGGCATATGTCCGAACAGGCTAACCTGGAATCATCTGGATAGAAAGTGGGATATCTTCTTACTCACAACTCCTATGAGATTTATTCAACTTCCTGGTTATTCTCCACTGATTAGTGGTTCCCAATCAAGCTTCTTACATATTGGTTCTGTTGAGATGAGGTGTTGAGATTCATGAGATAGAGAAGAGGTTAACATGTAAAGGAGAAGAGGAGAAAGAGATCAAGTTACTATTTGGGAAAGTACTATTACAGTAACTTTATGTTACTGTGGTAAAAGAGAAGTTACTGAGGTAAATGGGTAAAAGGAGAAGAGGAGAGGTGAAGTGATCTCGGATACTCTTAACCAAAGAGAAGGTTAAGGGAAGAAGCTAGTGACCGTTTGATGAGGACCTCAAGTCAGTAGCTGAACCACCAACTCATGAACCTAACCATACAAGCTACATTGGAGCCAGTAGCGACATAGGTGCATTCAAAAGGCCATATCTTTCAAACCAGGAGGGTTTTAATCACGGGGCCAATTGTATTGGATTCTACACTCAAGAAGGAGTCCAACCCAATTGGAATTTCAAGAAAAGCTTTACGGGGGAAGAAGTTATGAATTTTACAAACCGGAGGTTCTCCAGCACATCCGTTTGCGCGTACCGGCCTTTAGAAGAGAATTTCAAACCAACCAAGAAGCGAACCGAGCCAAATTCAGCTATGGAATTCAAGATGGATCTCTTAGCTTTCCAACAAGCCAAGAATGAGGAGAAAAGCCCACGTAATTATGAAGTTATGATCCATTCATCAAAACCGGCTAAACCAGTTCTGCACTTGCTTCAATTGGAAGCTAACCGGTTCAATCAGTATCAAATCAGGACTTGGCGACCAGGAGAGATTACTGACCAACCAGAAGCTGCTTACATCTTCATTCCATGTGCCAGCATGCAGAGGAACAGGCGAATCTTCATGGACAACAACTTCCCATATCCGGACACACCAAATGCATTCAAGGAAAGTTCCCACCACTTGATGAGCAAGGACCAACGGCTCTATTCCTTTGAACCAGAAGAAACCAAGACCCTTATGAGATTATTCAGCAGCCAGAGACTATTATTTCGTGGATACTTCACCAAGATATCCAGATACAAGATCACATCTCTTCAAAGGCAAGAAATCAGCCTCACGGCTAGTTTTCTTCAAGGAGCCAAACTCATTATTTCTCTACTTTATTTTCGTATATTTCTTTCCTTTCTAGAGTATTAGAACGTTGTAGTTGAGTCAAGGTCGAGCCTATATAAGCTCAAGACCATTCATCATTGTTTTTCACCTTTGATCATTTTTATAATAAACCGAGAATTTTCTCTTTAAGCTTTTGCTTGTTTCTATTGTTCTTCTAAGTGAGTTAGGTGGATTCCAATTACTTAGTGAACGTGTAGGTCTCTGTCTTTGTGTGGAATCACTAAGACCGTGGCTTGTGAGTTGTATCAAAGGCCATCCGCAACCTTTGTGGTGCTCCTCAATCCATCAGGTTACTTCCATCCAGATTCCTTTGGTTGATTAGATCAGTCCAATTGAGTCACCCTTGTGCTAGATCGGCTCCTCCTCTCCTGCTTGGGATCTTACAGCCTTTGTCAGCTTAGGCTTGTATCATTTCTGGTATCAGAGCTGAAGTTCCTTCAGCATCAGGTCATATCTATCCTTGTCTCTTTTATTGCATTTTTAGTTTCATTAGTTTTGCATTCATAAATCAGAAGCCATAAAAATCATTTGTTCTTTGTTCCATCTAGTTCTGTTTTGCATAATCATATAAAACCCATAAAAAGTCATATTTGATTCTGTTGCATCTAGTTTATCATGTTCCTCTTTTCATAAAACCATAAAACCCATAAAAAGAAATCATTTTGTTTCTTGTTGCATTTAGTTGTTTCATTTCTTTCAAAAAAAAAAAAGAAGAAATTTCCATTTTTTTCAAACTTTTCTTTTCCATTTTTGTTTAGTTTCTAGTTTTCTTAATATCTTGATTCTGAATATTTTCTTTTCTACTTGCGAGGCATTGTTCTAAAGCTTTGCAACCATGGAGAGTGAAGAAGAAGCTGAAGAATACAACACTTCAGAAGTAGATTGGGGAGAAGAAGCTGGTCAAGATTGTTGGAGTGATGGAGGTGATCATACTGATAGTTCTTGGTGCGTAAACTCTGTTCCCGAGTATGCTCTAAATGTTGAACAAGAGTACCAGGAGGAGGAACAAGAGCCACTGGACCAATACTCAAGTTGCTATGGTCCCAAATCCCAAGTCACCTATGGGGGTAGTTCTGAGGAGAAATTCTATGTTCAAGCTTGTCCAAGGAGAATGAAAACCACCATGTCTACACCAGCAAGACCATACCAGGGAAACCGATCAAGCCATATCCAAAGCAAACAATGGAACCACAATGGTAATCATCTTAGGCAGAATCGCTTGGATACATTAACTATGCAATTTTCAGGTCATAAGGGAGGACCAAGTGCATACCTAAGGTGGGAGGACGACATGGAGCAATGGTTTATAGCTTGGAGAATTCCAGAGAAGTTACAACCATCTTATGCAAGTGATACCTTAGTTGGAGAAGCATACAAATGGTGGAGCCAGCTTGATGCTGATCGGATCTATTACAATGATCCACCTTTTACTTGGGCAGAGTTGAAGAGGCTCATGTATAAGCAGTTTGTGGAAAGGGCAGAGCACAATCAAAAGGTGTCTACAAACAGAGTGGTACAACCCCAAGTCTTGCAGCCGGCAATCAAGAGGCAAAGCTCAAAACCAGTGCATACACCTCAAGTCAAACAAAACCAAGGTGAATACTTTAAATCTTTAGAACCACCTGAGGTTATTTGTTATAGGTGCCAAGGCCATGGTCATCTTGCAAAATATTGTCCCACAAAACGAGCTGTGAAGTTAGCAAAAGAAACTAACTTGGAGGTAAGTAATTCCTTTACTAGCGTGGATGATTCTTTTGATAGGATAGATAAAAAGTTTGAAGAATTTCTCAACTTGATTAAAGCTAGATATAATTCTGTTTCTAGTAATTCCATGACTGTCTTAACACACTTGTCTAGTGCCCAAGAGGTTGAAAATATTTCAGGTACTAACATGGAAATCAAGGAGCAAGAGTCCAACCTTGCTGCGCAAGCAAGCCCAACAATTGATAAGGTTACTTCTGAACTTAATGTGATCAATCCTATTTATCAAAACACTGGTATGATGCACTTGTACTCTGTCCAGAATGTTGATGAAGGTTTAGATAAAGAGGAAGAACGTCCAACAACTCATCCACATTACAAAGAAGACGTGTTCCATGTGGCTAAAAGGCCTGAGGTAACACCAAGTAACATACTTGGTACTCTAGTAAGTAAAAACTATGAACTTAGTCATTATTGGAATAATTGCTTAGCTTGTCATAGTTTATTGCATTCTGTTCTATATGATTCAACTTCAAGTATAATGCACTTGTTCTTTTCCACATTTGCCAAGGGAGGAACCGCAGGAGTCACTGGAATTCACTTCCTCACGGACCAGAGCTCAAACAAGGACCAACAAAAGAGATCAGAAACATTTACAAAGTGTCTTCACACCAAGAGAGAACAAGAAGTTGTTACCAGCAACCTCTTGATTCAAGAAGAGCCACCAGACCCAAAACCACGAACCAGATTACCTGAACCCAGCAGAGGAGTAATCCTTTCATACCTTCTCAAAGGAGAACCACCAGATGTCCCACCAAAGATCAAACCGATACAATACCAAGGTAAGACCCTAGAGTCTCAAAAGAGGATGAAACCTGACTTGCTCTATCTTGGTGCAGAGAAATTGGTTTTGAGGACAAAACCTTTTGAAGAAGGAGGGAATGATGAGGACCTCAAGTCAGTAGCTGAACCACCAACTCATGAACCTAACCATACAAGCTACATTGGAGCCAGTAGCGACATAGGTGCATTCAAAAGGCCATATCTTTCAAACCAGGAGGGTTTTAATCACGGGGCCAATTGTATTGGATTCTACACTCAAGAAGGAGTCCAACCCAATTGGAATTTCAAGAAAAGCTTTACGGGGGAAGAAGTTATGAATTTTACAAACCGGAGGTTCTCCAGCACATCCGTTTGCGCGTACCGGCCTTTAGAAGAGAATTTCAAACCAACCAAGAAGCGAACCGAGCCAAATTCAGCTATGGAATTCAAGATGGATCTCTTAGCTTTCCAACAAGCCAAGAATGAGGAGAAAAGCCCACGTAATTATGAAGTTATGATCCATTCATCAAAACCGGCTAAACCAGTTCTGCACTTGCTTCAATTGGAAGCTAACCGGTTCAATCAGTATCAAATCAGGACTTGGCGACCAGGAGAGATTACTGACCAACCAGAAGCTGCTTACATCTTCATTCCATGTGCCAGCATGCAGAGGAACAGGCGAATCTTCATGGACAACAACTTCCCATATCCGGACACACCAAATGCATTCAAGGAAAGTTCCCACCACTTGATGAGCAAGGACCAACGGCTCTATTCCTTTGAACCAGAAGAAACCAAGACCCTTATGAGATTATTCAGCAGCCAGAGACTATTATTTCGTGGATACTTCACCAAGATATCCAGATACAAGATCACATCTCTTCAAAGGCAAGAAATCAGCCTAACGGCTAGTTTTCTTCAAGGAGCCAAACTCATTATTTCTCTACTTTATTTTCGTATATTTCTTTCCTTTCTAGAGTATTAGAACGTTGTAGTTGAGTCAAGGTCGAGCCTATATAAGCTCAAGACCATTCATCATTGTTTTTCACCTTTGATCATTTTTATAATAAACCGAGAATTTTCTCTTTAAGCTTTTGCTTGTTTCTATTGTTCTTCTAAGTGAGTTAGGTGGATTCCAATTACTTAGTGAACGTGTAGGTCTCTGTCTTTGTGTGGAATCACTAAGACCGTGGCTTGTGAGTTGTATCAAAGGCCATCCGCAACCTTTGTGGTGCTCCTCAATCCATCAGGTTACTTCCATCCAGATTCCTTTGGTTGATTAGATCAGTCCAATTGAGTCACCCTTGTGCTAGATCGGCTCCTCCTCTCCTGCTTGGGATCTTACAGCCTTTGTCAGCTTAGGCTATGGCTAAGGCATTGGCGCGCCTTGACAGGCTGTCAAAGGCTGGAAAGGCAAAGAGGATCTAGTCAAGATGCTAAAGGCATCAAGCATGTGAAGCATATGGTCCATGTATTTCAAAAGAGGCGCCTACTCTCCTCTTGACTCTACATGTTTAGAATAGTGCTTAGACTCTCTTTACTTGTCGAAACCCTTGTTAGTCTCTCCCTATATATTTGTAATCTCACTCTCATTGTTAATCTAAGAAAGTTATGTCTCTCTCTATCTAGTCTTGGTTACTATTACATCTGAGAATTATCTCTAGACTTTTTACTCTTTTAATCTCTCTTTAATCCTCATTTACACTCAGATTACACAAAATAATATGGTATCAGAGCCAGGTTGAAGACAATCTGAGTTCGCGTGAACTCTTTGGTGATTCCTTAGTGAAGATCCAAAGAGAAACTTGGTGTTCTTGGTGTTCTTGCGGCTGTTCTTCAAAGTTCTTCTCTTTCCGGGTTGAGTGAAGCTTTTCAAGCTTGTTAAAGCTTGAGGAGTGTGTTGTTTACGTTCGTGGTGTGAAGACTCAAGCTCTAGATCGTGTCCAGCCAGTTCAAGTTAAGTTTACTCGGTTCAAGATTAATATCTTTGAAGGAGATAGAATCGGGTAGCTAGGTGTGGAAAGGTGTTTGCTTTAGTCTTTGCGGTTCAAGTTGATATCTTTAGCAAGATAGAAACTTGTTTGTGGGTTGAGGAAACTTTGTGTGTGAAGAGTTGAAGTACTAGGGTCGTGTGTTTGCTAAGACATGGAAGGAAGTATGCATATGAAGGTTGCTGTTGTGTTCAAGGGAACCAACTATCTTGTGTGGTCTCGGATGGTGAGAACCACAGTGGGTTGCAAGGGTTTATGGAGTCACATCACCAAGGGTGAAGCTCCAAAGCTCGGAGAGTTGAAGAGAGACAAGGAGGAAGTCTCAAGTGATGATGTAGAGAAGTGGGAGCAAGAAGATATGCTTGTGATGTCTGTCCTGCACGCTTCATTGGAACCATCCATCTTGGATGCTTATAGCTACTGTGAGTCGGCTAAGGAGCTATGGGATACCTTGAAAAAGGTTTATGGAAACACTTCAAACCTCAGTAGAGTCTTTGAAGTGAAGCAAGCGATCAATAGTCTTGCACAAGAAGACATGGAGTTCACTAAGCATCTCGGAAGGTTTAGGTCTCTATGGTCAGAGTTAGAGATGCTAAGACCGACCACTACTGATGCTGAGGAGCTTAACAAGAGAAGGGAACAAGACAAGGTCTTTGGTCTGTTGTTGACACTGAATCCAGCATACAATGGTCTTATTCAGCATATGTTGAGAGATGATGATCTCCCGGACTTGGAAGAAGTGTGCTCTCGGATTCAAAAGGAACAGGGCTCCATTGGCTTATTTGGAAGAAAGGGAGAGCTATCATTGGCTAATCAAGCATCTCAAGCTGAACATGGTGAAGGTCCGCAAGCTAATAAAGCCATACAAGGCAAGTATGAGAAGTTCAATGGGAATTGTGACCATTGTAAGAAGCATGGCCACAAGAAGAGTAGCTGCTGGATCCTTCATCCCCATTTGAAGCCAGCTAAGTTCATGAAGGACCGGGAGGCAAGAGCTCATATGTCAGAGTGTGCAAGTGGAGGATCAAGTGGTGCTGGTACTAGCAAGAGTCAAGAGGTGACAATGAGTGATACTGGTGATGGGAAGTCTCTAGTAGCCTATTCTGGTGCACCTACCATCCGCAACAACCCTGATCAGGATTACATCAAGAGATCCGACCTTGATGCCCTCATAAAACTCTTCAAGGAGAATGGTAACTCTGGTAACTACTTTGGGTATTCATTTGGTGCTAGGATGATAGATAATCCTGTGAATGTGGATAGCATTGATAGCATGGTTGATAGGTTGAAAGATATGCATAAGGTTTCTAGTATTGCTAGTCTTGCTAGGACTGATCATGCTCATCATTTCAAACCATCTAGCATTCTTGCTCTCATTGCTAAGTCTCATGCATCAAAACCATTGATAGTTGATTCTGGTGCATCTCATCACATGATAAGTGACACTAGGTTGATTAGAGACATTCTTCCTCATGATGGTCATGTAATGATTGCGAATGGTGATAGGATTCCTATTAGAGGAATAGGAAGTCTTAAACTGTTTGATAAGGAGTCTAAAGCTCTTTATATGCCTGATTTTGCTTCAAATTTGTTATCAGTTAAAAGGTGTGCAACTGATTTGCAATGTAATGTTATCTTTAGTCCTGATGATGTGAAGTTTCAGGATATTAAAAGCAGCAAGTTGATTGGGAAAGGAGTGACCAAAGGAGAACTATACTTACTTGAAGATCTTGCTCCTATTTCAAGCTTTAGCTGTTCTTTTACTTCAACTTCTGCTACTAGTTTAAGCAAAGATGCATTGTGGCATGCTAGACTAGGACACCCTCATAATAAGGCTTTTAAACTGATGTTGCCAGGTGTTTCTTTTGAGAATAATGATTGTGAGGCTTGTATTTTAGGCAAGCATTGTAAAACTGTTTTTCCAAACTCTTCTACTGTTTATGAGAACTGCTTTGATCTTATTCACTCTGATGTTTGGACTGCTCCTTGCTTGTCTAGAGATTCTCATAAGTATTATGTCTCTTTTATTGATGAAAAATCCAAATACACCTGGCTAACACTCATTCCAACCAAAGATAGGGTGCTTGATGCATTTAGGAATTTTCAAGCTTATGTGACTAACCAATATCATGCCAAGATTAAAATTCTCAGGTCTGATAATGGTGGGGAGTACACTGGAAATGCTTTCAAGCAACACCTTGCTTCTCATGGAATCTTGCAACAAACGAGCTGTCCATACACACCACAACAGAATGGTGTGGCTGAAAGGAAGAACCGGCACCTTATGGAGGTGGCAAGGACATTGATGCTTCAGTCTAAGGTTCCTAAGAGATTTTGGAGTGATGCTGTGGTCACAGCATGCTATCTGATCAACCGAACTCCTACACTAGTCTTGAAAGGGCAGGCTCCATTTGAGGTATTGAACAACTACAAACCTTCCTTGGAGCATATGAGAGTGTTTGGATGTTTGTGCTATGTGATGGTGCCTAGTGAGATGAGAAACAAGCTGGAAGCAAGAAGTAAGAAGGCAATGTTTGTGGGATATTCCCACACACAAAAGGGGTACAAATGCTATGATCCTGACACAAGAAGAGTGTTAGTATCAAGAGAAGTGAAGTTCATAGAAGAAAGAGGTTATTATGAGGAGCAGAATCAGGAAGATTTGAAGGATCTTACCTCAGATAGAGCTTCTACATTGAGGACCATCTTAGAGAGGCTTGGAATCAATATGACCCAGGATCAGCCTCGGGTAACTACAGCAAGAACACCACCAAGAGGTCAGGAAGTGGATCAGGAACCCACCAACCTTGATCATGTGGGGGGAGAGAGTTCAAGTGGAGAAGAGAGCTCGGGTGGTTCTCATGATCAAGGTGTGGTAGCTAGTGATGGAGCTGAAGAAAGTCAGCCAACAGCTAGTGAGGAGAGTGGAGAAGTATCTGAACCAGTGGTGCAAGACAGTGTACAAGAACAAGAGCAAGCCGAGCCAGAAGTACAAAATGATCAAGCACCAGTCTTGAGAAGGAGCACAAGAGTTAAGAGGGATGCTTCCAACTGGGTAAACACGAGAGTGTACTATAATGCCCAGGCTGTGGAGCATCCTTCCCAAGCTGTGTGTTCCTTTGCTCAGTATCCAGAAGAGCATTGTGCCTTTCAAGTGAGCTTGGATGAGAGTTATGTTCCAAGAAGCTATGAGGAAGCAATGCTTATACAAGAGTGGAGAGACTCGGTCAATGCTGAGGCAGATGCTATGATCAAGAATGATACATGGTATGAGAGTGCTTTGCCAAAGGGAAAGAGAGCTGTGTCCAGCAGGTGGATCTTTACTATCAAGTATCTACCAAATGGGAAGATAGATAGGCGCAAGACAAGACTGGTGGCAAGAGGGTTCACTCAAACATATGGAGAGGACTACATTGATACATTTGCACCAGTGGCCAAGCTTCATACCATCCGAGTTGTCTTATCATTGGCAGTGAACCTTGAGTGGGATCTTTGGCAAATGGATGTCAAGAATGCCTTTCTACAAGGAGAACTCGAGGATGAAGTGTATATGTTGCCACCACCTGGTCTTGAGCATCTAGTAAAGAAGGGAAATGTCTTGAGACTAAAGAAAGCAATCTATGGCCTCAAGCAATCTCCTAGAGCTTGGTACCACAAATTAAGCACAACCTTGAATGGTAGAGGCTTCAGGAAGTCAGAACTTGATCATACTCTCTTCACATTGGTTACATCCTCAGGTATCATTGTAATCCTTGTGTATGTAGATGATATTATCATTACTGGTTCTGATAAAACAGGTATCAAGGCAACTAAGGAGTTTCTTAAATCTGTTTTTGACATTAAAGACTTAGGAGAGATGAAGTACTTCCTTGGTATTGAGTTGTGTAGAGCCAAGGAAGGATTGTTTATCTCTCAAAGGAAATATACACTTGATCTCTTGAAAGATGCAGGTGCATATGGAGGCAAGGTGGCTAAGATGCCTATGGAGGATGGATACAAGGTCCCACGTGAGGGGGAGATTGAAGATAGCAAGCTCTTCCATGATCCAAAGCTCTATAGAAAGCTTGTTGGTAAGTTAATCTACTTAACAATCACTCGGCCTGATATATGTTTTGCTGTGAATCAGGTAAGCCAGCATATGCAAGCTCCAAAGGAACATCACTGGCGTATGGTGGAAAGACTATTGATGTATCTGAATGGTACACAAGGTCTTGGAGTTTGGATGGGTTGCAACAAGAGTACAGAAGTGGTGGGCTATTGTGATGCCGATTGGGCAGGAGATAGAGCTGATAGAAGATCAACCACTGGCTACTGTACTTTCATTGGTGGGAACTTGGTTACTTGGAAGAGTAAGAAGCAGAAGGTGGTCTCATGTTCTAGTGCAGAAGCTGAGTATAGAGCCATGCTGAAGCTAACCAACGAGCTTGTGTGGATCAAGGGGATTCTGAAGCATCTAGAGATTGATCAAGCTACACCAATGACCATGCATTGTGATAACCAAGCAGCTATTCACATTGCATCCAACTCAGTGTTCCATGAGAGGACCAAGCATATAGAGGTTGATTGTCACAAGGTCAGGCAGATGATTGTACTTGGAGTTATCTTACCATGTTACACCAGAAGTGAAGATCAGTTGGCTGATGTGTTCACCAAGGCTGCGAGGCAGAAGACAATGGAGTCCATCCATATCAGGTTGGGCCTCATTGATTTGAGTAAGAGGAGCTGATCCCCTTAGCTATGAGGTCTTCACTCTTTTTCCCTCATCAAGGTTTTGTCTCAATGGGTTTTCCTTGGTGAGGTTTTTAATGAGGAAGATCTCATGGCTTTCCAAGCTTGACTTGTTCCACATGGTCAAGCTTGAGGGGGAGTGTTGAGATGAGGTGATGAGATTCATGAGATAGAGAAGAGGTTAACATGTAAAGGAGAAGAGGAGAAAGAGATCAAGTTACTATTTGGGAAAGTACTATTACAGTAACTTTATGTTACTGTGGTAAAAGAGAAGTTACTGAGGTAAATGGGTAAAAGGAGAAGAGGAGAGGTGAAGTGATCTCGGATACTCTTAACCAAAGAGAAGGTTAAGGGAAGAAGCTAGTGACCGTTATGGCTAAGGCATTGGCGCGCCTTGACAGGCTGTCAAAGGCTGGAAAGGCAAAGAGGATCTAGTCAAGATGCTAAAGGCATCAAGCATGTGAAGCATATGGTCCATGTATTTCAAAAGAGGCGCCTACTCTCCTCTTGACTCTACATGTTTAGAATAGTGCTTAGACTCTCTTTACTTGTCGAAACCCTTGTTAGTCTCTCCCTATATATTTGTAATCTCACTCTCATTGTTAATCTAAGAAAGTTATGTCTCTCTCTATCTAGTCTTGGTTACTATTACATCTGAGAATTATCTCTAGACTTTTTACTCTTTTAATCTCTCTTTAATCCTCATTTACACTCAGATTACACAAAATAATAGGTTCATCCTGGTTTGATAAGAATCATAAAGATATTGCCATATGTCCGAACAGGCTAATCTGGAATCATCTAGATATAAAGTGGGATATCTTCTTAATCACAACTCCTATGAGATTTATTCAACTTCCTGGTTATTCTCCACTGATTAGTGGTTCCAAATAAAGCTTCTTAGATCGTGGTTCATCCTGGTTTGATAAGAATCATTAAGACAATGGCAATGTCCGAACATGCTAATCTGGAATACTCTGGATAGAAGGTGGGATATCTTCTTACTCACAACTCCTATGAGATTTATTCAACTTCCTGGTTATTCTCCACTGATTAGTGGTTCCAAATAAAGCTTCTTAGATCGTGGTTCATCCTGGTTTGACAAGAATCATGAAGATATTGTCATATGTCCGAACAGGCTAATCTGGAATCATCTGGATAGAAAGTGGGATATCTTCTTACTGACAACTCCTATGAGATTTATTCAACTTCCTGGTTATTCTCCACTGATTAGTGGTTCCAAATAAAGCTTCTTATATCTTGGTTCATCCTGGTTTGATAAGAATCATGAAGATAATGGCATATGTCCGAACAGGCTAATCTGGAATCATCTGGATAGAAGGTGGGATATCTTCTTGCTCATAACACTTATGAGATTTATTAACCTTCCTGGTTATTCTCCACTGATTAGTGTTTGAAAATAAAGCTTTCTAGATCGTGGTTCATCCTGGTTTGATAAGAATCATGAAGATAATGGCATATGTCCGAACAGGCTAATCTGGAATCATCTGGATAGAAAGTGGGATATCTTCTTACTCACAATTCCTATGATATTTATTTAACTTCCTGGTTATTCTCCACTGAATAGTGGTTCCAAATAAAGCTTCTTAGATCGTGGTTCATCCTGGTTTAATAAGAATCATGAAGATATTGCCATATGTCCGAACATGCTAATCGGGAATCATCTGGATAGAAAGTGGGATATCTTCTTACTCACAACTCCTATGAGATTTATTAACCTTCCTGGTTATTCTCCACTGATTAGTGGTTCCAAATAAAGCTTCTTATATCGTGGTTCATCCTGGTTTGATAAGAATCATGAAGATATTGCCATATGTCCGAACATGCTAATCTGGAATCATCTGGATAGAAGGTGGGATATCTTCTTGCTCACAACACTTATGAGATTTATTCAACTTCCTGGTTATTCTCCACTGATTAGTTGTTCCCAATCAAGCTTCTTACATATTGGTTCATCCTGGTTTGATAAAAATCATAAAGCTATTGCCATATGCCGAAGATGCTAATCTGGAATCATCTGGATAGAACGTGGGATATCTTCTTCCTCACAACTCCTATGAGATTTACTTAACTTCCTGGTTTTTCTACACTGAATAGTGGTTCCAAATAAAGCTTCTTAGATCGTGGTTCATCCTGTTTTGATAAGAATCATGAAGATATTGCCATATGTCCGAACATGCTAATCTGGAATCATCTGGATAGAAGGTGGGATATCTTCTTACTCACAACTCCTATGAGATTTATTCAACTTCCTGGTTATTCTCCACTGATTAGTGGTTCCCAATCAAGCTTCTTACATATTGGTTCATCCTGGTTTGATAAGAATCATAAAGATATTGCCATATGTCCGAAAAGGCTAATCTGGAATCATCTGGATATAAAGTGGGATAGCTTCTTAATCACAAATCCTATGAGATTTATTCAACTTCCTGGTTATTCTCCACTGATTAGTGGTTCCAAATAAAGTTTCTTAGATCGTGGTTTATCCTGGTTTGATAAGAATCATGAAGATAATGGCATATGTACGAACAGGTTAATCTGGAATCATCTGGATAGAAGGTGGGATATCTTCTTGCTCACAACACTTATCAGATTTATTCAACTTCCTGGTTATTCTCCACTGATTAGTGGTTCCAAATAAAGCTTCTTAGATCGTGGTTCATCCTGGTTTGATAAGAATCATGAAGATAATGGCATATGTACGAACATGTTAATCTGGAATTATCTGGATAGAAAGTGGGATATCTTCTTACTCACAACTCCTATGAGATTTATTAACCTTCCTGGTTATTCTACACTGATTAGTGGTTCCAAATAAAGCTTCTTATATCGTGGTTCATCCTGGTTTGATAAGAATCATGAAGATAATGGCAATGTCCGAACATGCTAATCTGGAATACTCTGGATAGAAGGTGGGATATCTTCTTACTCACAACTCCTATGAGATTTATTAACCTTCCTGGTTATTCTCCACTGATTAGTGGTTCCAAATAAAGCTTCTTATATCGTGGTTCATCCTGGTTTGATAAGAATCATGAAGATATTGCCATATGTCCGAACATGCTAATCTGGAATCATCTGGATAGAAGGTGGGATATCTTCTTGCTCACAACACTTATGAGATTTATTCAACTTCCTGGTTATTCTCCACTGATTAGTGGTTCCCAATCAAGCTTCTTACATATTGGTTCATCCTGGTTTGATAAAAATCATAAAGCTATTGCCATATGCCGAAGATGCTAATCTGGAATCATCCGGATAGAACGTGGGATATCTTCTTCCTCACAACTCCTATGAGATTTACTTAACTTCCTGGTTTTTCTACACTGAATAGTGGTTCCAAATAAAGCTTCTTAGATCGTGGTTCATCCTGTTTTGATAAGAATCATGAAGATAATGGCATATGTCCGAACAGGCTAATCTGGAATCATCTGGATAGAAAGTGGGATATCTTCTTACTCACAACTCCTATGAGATTTATTCAACTTCCTGGTTATTCTCCACTGATTAGTGGTTCCCAATCAAGCTTCTTACATATTGGTTCATCCTGGTTTGATAAGAATCATAAAGATATTGCCATATGTCCGAAAAGGCTAATCTGGAATCATCTGGATATAAAGTGGGATAGCTTCTTAATCACAAATCCTATGAGATTTATTCAACTTCCTGGTTATTCTCCACTGATTAGTGGTTCCAAATAAAGTTTCTTAGATCGTGGTTTATCCTGGTTTGATAAGAATCATGAAGATAATGGCATATGTACGAACAGGTTAATCTGGAAATTCTGGATAGAAGGTGGGATATCTTCTTGCTCACAACACTTATCAGATTTATTCAACTTCCTGGTAATTCTCCACTGATTAGTGGTTCCAAATAAAGCTTCTTAGATCGTGGTTCATCCTGGTTTGATAAGAATCATGAAGATATTGCCATATGTCCGAAAAGGCTAATCTGGAATCATCTGGATAGAAAGTGGGATATCTTCTTACTCACAACTCCTATGATATTTATTTAACTTCCTGGTTATTCTCCACTGAATAGTGGTTCCGAATAAAGCTTCTTAGATCGTGGTTCATCCTTGTTTGATAAGAATCATGAAGATATTGCCATATGTCCGAACATGCTAATTTGGAATCATCTGGATAGAAAGTGGGATATCTTCTTACTCACAACTCCTATGAGATTTATTAACCTTCCTGGTTATTCTCCACTGATTAGTGGTTCCAAATAAAGCTTCTTATATCGTGGTTCATCCTGGGTTGATAAGAATCATGAAGATATTGTCATATGTCCGAACATGCTAATCTGGAATCATCTGGATAGAAGGTGGGATATCTTCTTGCTCACAACACTTATGAGATTTATTCAACTTCCTGGTTATTCCCCACTGATTAGTGGTTCCCAATCAAGCTTGTTACATATTGGTTCATCCTGGTTTGATAAGAATCATGAAGCTATTGCCATATGTCCGAACATGCTAATCTGGAATCATCTGGATAGAACGTGGGATATCTTCTTCCTAACAACTCCTATGAGATTTATTTAACTTCCTGGTTTTTCTACACTGAATAGTGGTTCCAAATAAAGCTTCTTAGATCGTGGTTCATCCTGTTTTGATAAGAATCATGAAGATAATGGTATATGTCCGAACATGCTAATCTGGAATCATCTGGATAGAAAATGGGATATCTTCTTACTCACAACTCCTATGAGATTTATTCAACTTCCTGGTTATTCTCCACTGATTAGTGGTTCCCAATCAAGCTTCTTACATATTGGTTCATTCTGGTTTGATAAGAATCATAAAGATATTGCCATATGTCCGAACAGGCTAATCTGGAATCATCTGGATAGAAAGTGGGATATCTTCTTAATCACAACTCCTATGAGATTTATTCAACTTCCTGGTTATTCTCCACTGATTAGTGGTTCCAAATAAAGTTTCTTAGATCGTGGTTCATCCTCGTTTGATAAGAATCATGAAGATAATGGCATATGTACGAACAGGTTAATCTGGAATCATCTGGATAGAAGGTGGGATATCTCCTTGCTCACAACACTTATCAGATTTATTCAACTTCCTGGTTATTCTACACTGATTAGTGTTTCCAAATAAAGCTTCTTAGATCCTCACAACACTTATCAGATTTATTCAACTTCCTGGTTATTCTACACTGATTAGTGTTTCCAAATAAAGCTTCTTAGATCGTGGTTCATCCTGGTTTGATAAGAATCATGAAGATATTGCCATATGTCCGAACAGGCTAATCTGGAATCATCTGGATAGAAAGTCGGATATCTTCTTACTCACAACTCCTATGAGATTTATTAACCTTCCTGGTTATTCTCCACTGATTAGTGGTTCCAAATAAAGCTTCTTATATCGTGGTTCATCCTGGTTTGATAAGAATCATGAAGATATTGCCATATGTCCGAACAGGCTAATCTGGAATCATCTGGATAGAAAGTGGGATATCTTCTTACTCACAACTCCTATGAGATTTATTCAACTTCCTGGTTATTCTCCACTGATTAGTGGTTCCAAATAAAGCTTCTTATATCTTGGTTCATCCTGGTTTGATAAGAATCATGAAGATAATGGCATATGTACGAACAGGTTAATCTGGAATCATCTGGATAGAAGGTGGGATATCTTCTTGCTCACAACACTTATCAGATTTATTCAACTTCCTGGTTATTCTAAACTGATTAGTGTTTCCAAATAAAGCTTCTTAGATCGTGGTTCATCCTGGTTTGATAAGAATAATGAAGATATTGCCATATGTCCGAACAGGCTAATCTGGAATCATCTGGATAGAAAGTGGGATATCTTCTTACTCACAACTCCTATAATATTTATTAACCTTCCTTGTGTTGACATGAAGACATAAGGAGATAAACAAGATCAGATATATCAAAGATGAGCTTGGATGGCAATGCCTTGTTCTACAAGTATGTGCATTGCCTCTCTCGGATTCAAATAAATCCTAACCGCCACAAGGAAGCAAAGAGTGACTTGCCAAGGAAGGTTTTGGGAGAAGAAGAATACCGTTGGAAGGTCAAGACAAAGGAGGGATGTCGGCAAGGAGTTGTTTAATATAAAGATCACATGTTCACTTTGCCTCATAGCCGTTCCTGAGCTGTCACTATCCAAGCTCAGTCTGCGCAGTCTGATCTCCTTTGTTTATTATTCTTCTTGTATGTCGATTTAGCTATTTATGTATGTGTGTGATGAACTAAATCAATCAAGGAAACAGTTTCCTCTTTCTTTACTTCTCTCTCGCGAACTCCTCTCTCTCTTTCTCTTGAATTCTCACAATGGTTATCATAATCTTCTCTTAATCTCTCCTTAATCTTTACATTCTCTCATGGTATCAGAGCACTAAAAGCTCTTGGAACCAATTCTCTTATTTTCTTTTCTTACTTTTCCGCAAAACTCTGAATCTTTCTTTTCTATTTTTGGCAAAGTTCTTGGTGTTCTTCACTTGTTCTTGATTTCCAGCTTAAAAATTTGCCAAAAATGGAAACTCACTCAAAGATGGTGTCGATACCAGTGACTTTAAAAGGTCCAAATTACTTGCTATGGTCAAGGCTTGCTAAGACAGCACTAGGAGGCAGAGGTCTTTGGGAGTGCGTGGAGGGCAAGGCTACAACCAAGACTGTCCTAGGAGAGGATGGCAAAGAAGAGGCTAGTGCGGCTGAAGGTGATAGGAAGAAAGGTCAGGAGGACCTCATGGTGCTTTCAATCATTCAAAACAGCCTAGATGCGCCTATCTTAGAAGCTTATTCCTACTGTGAAACCTCCAAAGAACTTTGGGAAACACTTAAGAAAGTGTATGGGAACATCTCCAACATCAGTAGGGTGTTTGAAGTCAAGAGGGCTATCAACACTCTCTCCCAAGAGGACACTGACTTCTCTACTCACTTTGGGAAGTTCAGGTCACTGTGGGCAGAGATGGAGATGTTGAGGCCATCCAGTGTTGACCCGGAAGTGATTAATGAGAGAAAAGAACAAGATAAGGTGTTTGCCTTGCTCTTTACTCTCAACCCGGTGTATGGTGATCTGATTAAGCACATTTTGAGGAGCGACAAGCTTCCATCTCTAGAGGAGTTGTGTGCTCAGATACAAAAGGAGCAAGGATCAGTGGGGCTATTTGGAGGAAAGGGAGAGCTCATCCTTGCAAATAAAGCTGAAGGTGTAGAGGCTCCTGTTGAAGGCGCAGCAAACAAAGGACAATACAAACCTGGAGACAAGAAGGTGTGGGAGTGTGACCACTGCAAGAAGAAAGGTCATGGGAGAGACAAGTGCTGGATTCTTCACCCACACCTCAAGCCCCAGAAGTTCCGAACTGATGCAAAAGCCAACTTCTCTGGTGATGTGGGAGAGACCTCTACCCCTATGCGCGCCAAGGCTACTAGTGATGGAGCACACAATGAGAATGTCAAGAAATCTGACATTGAAGCTCTCATCAAAGCCTTAAGGGAGTCTGGTAAAACTCTTGGTTATTCTCTAAATGCATCATATAGATTGTCTAGTGCTCCTCATGCTCTTACAACTAATATGAATGCATCTAGTAGCATCAAACCTGTGATAATAGACTCTGGCGCCTCTCATCATATGATTAGTAATGCTGAGTTAATTGAGAACATTAAACCTGTTTTAGGACATGTTAAAATTGCTAATGGTGATAGAATTCCCATTCAGGGTGAAGGAACCATTAAATTGTTTGATAGAGATACCAAAGCATTTTATATGCCATCTTTTGCATCAAATTTGCTTTCTGTCAAAAGAGTTGCTACTGATTTACATTGCAATGTAATATTCAGCCCTAATGAGGTTATGTTTCAGGATATTGAGACTCTTAAGTTGATTGGCAAAGGTGTTACAAAGGAGGACTTGTACCTACTTGAAGACATCAAGACCAGTTCAAATTTATCTGCTTTTAGTTCAATTCCTGTCTTAGATAATGATGTATTGTGGCATGCTAGATTAGGTCATCCTCATTCTCGTGCCTTGAACATTTTATTACCTAATGTTGTGTTTAAAAATGATGGCTGTGAAGCTTGTATCCTTGGTAAACACTGCAAAACTGTCTTCCCAAAATCGTCTACTATTTATGAAAATTGCTTTGATCTCATACATTCTGATGTCTGGACTGCACCATGCATATCTAGAGAGAATCATAAGTACTTTGTCACATTCATTGATCAAAAATCCAAATATACTTGGCTGACTATGATTCAAACTAAAGATAGAGTGCTTGATGCTTTTATTAATTTCCAGAACTACATAACTAATCATTTCAATGTTAAGATCAAAGTATTCAGATCAGATAATGGGGGAGAATATACAAGCAAAGCATTCAAAAGCCATCTAGCTAAACATGGGATCATCCACCAAACTAGCTGCCCATACACCCCACAGCAAAATGGAGTTGCTGAGAGGAAGAACAGGCACCTAATGGAGGTGGCGAGATCCATGATGTTCTATACCAACATGCCTAAACGATTTTGGAGTGATGCTGTGATGACTGCATGCTATCTCATCAATCGGACGCCTACAAGAGTGCTTGAGGACTCCACACCATATGAGGTATTGAACAAAAGAAAACCATCCATTGATTACTTACGGGTCTTTGGGTGTTTGTGTTTTGTATTAAGGCCAGGTGAGCACAGAAACAAGCTAGAGGCAAGAAGTATCAAGGCAGTGTTTATTGGCTATTCAAATACACAAAAGGGGTACAAGTGCTATGTACCAGAGACTAGGAGAGTCATGGTGTCCAGAGATGTGAAGTTTGTTGAATCAAGAGGCTACTTTGAGGAGAAAGATTGGGAGAATCTCAAAGATTTATCTCAAGAAGCCTCGGATAGAGCACTGAACCTGAAGCATATTATGGAGAGTCTTGGCATCAACATGGGTCAGGGATCAGCACCAGTGATTCTTGAGGGTGAGCAAGTTATTCATCCTAATCCTGAAGGGGGGAATCAAGAGGATTCTCACACTGGTCAAGAGGGATCAGATGAAACAAGAGAGGTTCAAGAGGGAACACACACTGATCAAGCGCAAGAGGTTCATGATCAGGATGAAAACAATCAAGGTGTGCCATCAGTACAAGAGCAAGAGGCTGTACCTGATGAAGTTGAAAGGATAGAAGAAGTCCAGCCGCTTAGGAGAAGCACAAGGGTCAGGAATCCACCATCAAACTGGAGCAACACAAGGGTATATTTCAACAGCCAAGCAGTTGCTCATCCAACTCAAGCAACATGCTCCCTAGCTCAATACCCTAAGGACCATCAAGTGTTCATTACCAACCTTGATGAGGCTTACATACCAAGGACATATGAGGAGGCTATGGCAATCAAGGAATGGAGAGACTCAGTAGAAGATGAGATGGGAGCTATGGAGAAGAATGGAACCTTCTTTGAGAGTGAGCTTCCCAAAGGCAAGAAGGCAGTGACCAGCATGCTTCTGTTCACAATCAAGTATCTAGCCAATGGGAAACCAGAAAGGAAGAAGACCAGGCTAGTAGCAAGAGGCTACACCCAAGTGTATGGTGAGGATTACCTAGAAACATTTGCGCCAGTAGCAAAGTTACACACCATAAGAGTTGTGCTCTCACTTGCTGTGAATTTGGAGTGGGATCTTTGGCAAATGGATGTCAAGAATGCATTCTTACAAGGAGAGCTAGAAGATGAAGTATACATGCGCCCACCACCTGGAATGGAAAGCATGGTCAAGCCTGGAAATGTCTTGAGATTGAGGAAAGCAATATATGGGCTAAAGCAATCTCCAAGAGCCTGGTATCACAAGCTGAGTTCAACACTGAATGGAAGGGGTTTTAGGAAATCTGAAGCCGACCACACCTTGTTCACTCTGACCAGCAAGCAAGGGATCATTGTTATACTCATCTATGTGGATGATATAATCATCACAGGCAGTGACAAAGAAGGGATCGACTCAACCAAGGTGTTTCTCAAAGCAACATTTGACATCAAGGACTTGGGAGAGCTCAAGTATTTCCTTGGGATTGAGATATGCAGATCAAAGGAAGGGTTGTTCCTGTCTCAAAGGAAATACACTCTGGATTTGTTAAAAGAAGTTGGTGATCTTGGCGGAAGAGCTGCTAAAACACCACTAGAAGATGGATACAAAGTGATGCGTGAGGGGGAGATTGAAGACAAGGCTTATGGAGATGTGAAGCACTATAGAAGAATGGTAGGGAAGCTGATATATCTCACTATCACAAGACCTGATGTGTGCTTTGCAGTCAACCAGGTGAGCCAGCATATGCAAGCTCCCAAGATGCATCATTGGAACATGGTGGAGAGGATACTAAGGTATCTAAGAGAGGCGCCAGGACAAGGAATATGGATGGGGTGCAACAAGAGCACTGAGATAGTTGGGTATTGTGATGCTGATTGGGCTGGAGACAGAATTGATAGGAGATCAACTACTGGTTATTGCACATTTATTGGAGGCAACTTGGTGACTTGGAAGAGCAAGAAGCAAAAGGTGGTTTCATGTTCAAGTGCTGAGGCAGAGTATAGAGCTATGAGAAAGCTCACAAGTGAGCTGATTTGGATCAAGGGACTGCTTAAGGACTTGGGAGTAGAGACTACCTCACCAATCACTATGCATTGTGATAACCAGGCGGCTATACACATTGCCAGCAACTCAGTCTTCCATGAAAGAACCAAACACATTGAAGTAGACTGCCACAAGGTTAGACAAGCAGTGGAGCAGAAGGTGATATTGCCATGCTACACACGAAGTGAGGAGCAGCTTGCTGACATCTTCACAAAGGCAGCAAGCACTAAAGTCTGTGAGTTCATCCATCCACGGTTAGGACTCATAGACCTCTCATGTCACTGATCTCTCCTCCATGAAGTGATCTACTCTTTTTCCTTGGCTTGGTTTTTGTCCCATTGGGTTTTGCCAAGCTAAGGTTTTAATGAGGGATTGCTTCATGGCTTCCAAGCTTGACTTGTTCCATATGGTCAAGCTTGAGGGGGAGTGTTGACATGAAGACATAAGGAGATAAACAAGATCAGATATATCAAAGATGAGCTTGGATGGCAATGCCTTGTTCTACAAGTATGTGCATTGCCTCTCTCGGATTCAAATAAATCCTAACCGCCACAAGGAAGCAAAGAGTGACTTGCCAAGGAAGGTTTTGGGAGAAGAAGAATACCGTTGGAAGGTCAAGACAAAGGAGGGATGTCGGCAAGGAGTTGTTTAATATAAAGATCACATGTTCACTTTGCCTCATAGCCGTTCCTGAGCTGTCACTATCCAAGCTCAGTCTGCGCAGTCTGATCTCCTTTGTTTATTATTCTTCTTGTATGTCGATTTAGCTATTTATGTATGTGTGTGATGAACTAAATCAATCAAGGAAACAGTTTCCTCTTTCTTTACTTCTCTCTCGCGAACTCCTCTCTCTCTTTCTCTTGAATTCTCACAATGGTTATCATAATCTTCTCTTAATCTCTCCTTAATCTTTACATTCTCTCACCTTGTTATTCTCCACTGATTAGTGGTTCCAAATAAACCTTCTTATATCGTGGTTCATCCTGGTTTGATAAGAATCATGAAGATATTGCCATATGTCCGAACAGGCTAATCTGGAATCATCTCGATAGAAAGTGGGATATCTTCTTACTCACAACTCCTATAATATTTATTTAACTTCCTGGTTATTCTCCACTGAATAGTGGTTCCAAATAAAGCTTCTTAGATCGTGGTTCATCCTGGTTTGATAAGAATCATGAAGATATTGCCATATGTCCGAACAGGCTAATCTGGAATCATCTGGATAGAAAGTGGGATATCTTCTTACTCACAACTCCTATGAGATTTATTCAACTTCCTGGTTATTCTCCACTGATTAGTGGTTCCAAATAAAGCTTCTTATATCTTGGTTCATCCTGGTTTGATAAGAATCATGAAGATAATGGCATATGTCCGAACAGGCTAATCTAGAATCATCTGGATTGAAGGTGGGATATCTTCTTGCTCATAACACTTATGAGATTTATTCAACTTCCTGGTTATTCTCCACTGATTAGTGTTTCCAAATAAAGCTTTCTAGATCGTGGTTCATCCTAGTTTGATAAGAATCATGAAGATAATGGCATATGTCCGAACAGGCTAATCTGGAATCATCTGGATAGAAAGTGGGATATCTTCTTACTCACAACTCCTATGATATTTATTTAACTTCCTGGTTATTCTCCACTGAATAGTGGTTCCAAATAAAGCTTCTTAGATCGTGGTTCATCCTGGTTTGATAAGAATCATGAAGATATTGCCATATGTCCGAACAGGCTAATCTGGAATCATCTGGATAGAAAGTGGGATATCTTCTTACTCACAACTCCTATGAGATTTATTAACCTTCCTGGTTATTCTCCACTGATTAGTGGTTCCATATAAAGCTTCTTATATCGTAGTTCATCCTGGTTTGATAAGAATCATGAAGATATTGCCATATGTCCGAACAGGCTAATCTGGAATCATCTGGATAGAAAGTGGGATATCTTCTTAATGACAAATCCTATGAGATTTATTCAACTTCCTGGTTATTCTCCACTGATTAGTGGTTCCAAATAAAGCTTCTTAGATCGTGGTTCATCCTGGTTTGATAAGAATCATGAAGATATTGCCATATGTCCGAACATGCTAATCTGGAATCATCTGGATAGAAGGTGGGATATCTTCTTGCTCACAACACTTATGAGATTTATTCAACTTCCTGGTTATTCTCCACTGATTAGTAGTTCCAAATAAAGCTTTTTAGATCGTGGTTCATCCTGGTTTGATAAGAATCATGAAGCTATTGCCATATGTCCGAACATGCTAATCAGGAATCATCTGGATAGAACGTGGGATATCTTCTTCCTCACAACTCCTATTAGATTTATTTAACTTCCTGGTTATTCTACACTGAATAGTGGTTCCAAATAAAGCTTCTTAGATCGTGGTTCATCCCGTTTTGATAAGAATCATGAAGATAATGGCATATGTCCGAACAGGCTAATCTGGAATCATCTGGATAGAAAGTGGGATATCTTCTTACTCACAACTCCTATGAGATTTATTCAACTTCCTGGTTATTCTCCACTGATTAGTGGTTCGCAATCAAGCTTCTTACATATTGGTTCATCCTGGTTTGATAAGAATCATAAAGATATTGCCATATGTCCGAACAGGCTAATCTGGAATCATCTGGATAGAAAGTGGGATATCTTCTTAATCACAACTCCTATGAGATTTATTCAACTTCCTGGTTATTCTCCACTGATTAGTGGTACCAAATAAAGCTTCTTAGATCGTGGTTCATACTGGTTTGATAAGAATCATGAAGATAATGGCATATGTCCGAACATGCTAATCTGGAATACTCTGGATAGAAGGTGGGATATCTTCTTGCTCACAACATTTAAGAGATTGATTCAACTTCCTGGTTATTCTCCACTGATTATTGGTTCCAAATAAAGCTTCTTAGATCGTGGTTCATCCTGGTTTGATAAGAATCATGAAGATATGCCACATGTCCGAACAGCCTATCTGGAATCATCTGGATAGAAAGTGGGATATCTTCTTACTCACAACTCCTATGAGATTTATTTAACTTCCTGGTTATTCTCACTGAATAGTGGTTCCAAATAAAGCTTCTTAGATCATGGTTCATCCTGGTTTGATAAGAATCATGAAGATATTGCCATATGTCCGAAAAGGCTAATCTGGAATCATTTGGATAGAAAGTGGGATATCTTCTTAATCACAACTCCTATGATATTTATTCAACTTCCTGGTTATTCTTCACTGATTAGTGGTTCCAAATAAAGCTTTGGAACCACTATCTTCATATGGCAAGTTGGGGTATCACTTATTCTCCACTTGAAAGTTGGGGTATCACTTATTCTCCACTTGAAAGTTGGGGTATCACTTATCCTGGTTCCAAAGCTTTATTTGGAACAACTAATCAGTGGAGAATAACCAGGAAGTTGAATAAATCTCATAGGAGTTGTGAGTAAAAAGATATCCCACTTTCTATCCAGATGATTCCAGATTAGCCTGTTCAGACATATGGCATTATCTTCATGATTCTTATCAAACTAGGATGAACCACGATATAAGAAGCTTTATTTGGAACTACTAATCAGTGGAGAATAACCAGGAAGTTGAATAAATCTCATAGGAGTTGTGAGAAAGAAGATACCCATATCCAGATGATTCCAGATTAGCCTGTTTGGACATATGCCATTATCTTCATGATTCTTATCAAACCAAGATGAACCACGATCTAAGAAGATTAATTTGGAACCACTAATCAGTGGAGAATAACCAGGAAGATGAATAAATCTCATAGGAGTTGTGAGTAAGAAGATATCCCACTTTCTATCCACATGATTCCAGATTAGCCTGTTCGGACATATGGCAATATCTTCATGATTCTTATCAAACCAGGATGAACCACGATCTAAGAAGCTTTATTTGGAACCACTAATCAGTGGAGAATAACCAGGAAGTTGAATAAATCTCATAAGTGTTGTGAGCAAGAAGATATCCCACCTTCTATCCAGATGATTCCAGATTAGCCTGTTCGGACATATGGCATTATCTTCATAATTCTTATCAAACCAGCATGAACCACGATCTAAGAAGCTTTATTTGGAACCAATAATCAGTGGAGAATAACCAGGAAGTTGAATAAATCTAATAGAAGTTGTGATTAAGAAGATATCCCACTTTCTATCCAGATGATTCTAGATTAGCCTGTTCGGACATATGGCAATATCTTCATGATTTTTATCAAACCAGGATGAACCACGATCTAAGAAGCTTTATTTGGAACCACTAATCAGTGGAGAATAACCAGGAAGTTGAAAAAATCTCATAAACGTTGTGAGCAAGAAGATATCCCACCTTCTATCCAGATGATTCCAGATTAGCCTGTTCAGACATATGTCATTATCTTCATGATTCTTATCAAACCAGGATGAACCACGATCTAAGAAGCTTTATTTGGAACCACTATTCAGTGTAAAAAAACCAGGAAGTTAAATAAATATCATAGGAGTTGTGAGTAAGAAGATATCCCACTTTCTATCCAAATGATTCCGGATTAGCCTTTTCGGACATATGGCAATATCTTCATGATTCTTATCAAACCAGGATGAACCACGATCTAAGAAGCTTTATTTGGAACCACTAATCAGTGGAGAATAACCAGGAAGTTGAAAAAATCTCATAAACGTTGTGAGAAAGAAGATATCCCACCTTCTATCCAGATGATTCCAGATTAGCCTGTTCGGACATATGCCATTATCTTCATGATTCTTATCAAACCAGGATGAACCACGATCTAAGAAGCTTTATTTGGAACCACTATTCAGTGGAGATTAACCAGGAAGTTAAATAAATCTCATAGGAGTTGTGAGTAAGAAGATATCCCACTTTCTATCCAGATGATTCCAGATTAGCCTGTTCGGACATATGGCAATATCTTCATGATTCTTATCAAACCAGGATGAACCACGATCTAAGAAGCTTTATTTGGAACCACTAATCAGTGGAGAATAACCAGGAAGTTGAATAAATCTCATAAGTGTTGTGAGCAAGAAGATATCCCACCTTCTATCCAGATGATTCCAGATTAGCCTGTTCGGACATATGGCATTATCTTCATGATTCTTATCAAACCAGGATGAACCACGATCTAAGAAGCTTCAATTGGAACCACTAATCAGTGGAGAATAACCAGGAAGTTGAATAAAACTAATAGAAGTTGTGATTAAGAAGATATCCCACTTTCTATCCAGATGATTCTAGATTAGCCTGTTCGGACGTATGGCAATATCTTCATGATTCTTATCAAACAAGGATGAACCACGATCTAAGAAGCTTTATTTGGAACCACTAATCAGTGGAGAATAACCAGGAAGTTCAAAAAATCTCATAAATATTGTGAGCAAGAAGATATCCCACCTTCTATCCAGATGATTCCAGATTAGCCTGTTCGGACATATGCCATTATCTTCATGATTCTTATCAAACCAGGATGAACCACGAGCTAAGAAGCTTTATTTGGAACCACTATTCAGTGGAGAGTAACCAGAAAGTTAAATAACTCTCATAGGAGTTGTGAGGAAGAAGATATCCCACTTTCTATCCAGATGATTCCAGATTAGCATGTTCGGACATATGGCAATAGCTTCATGATTCCTATCAAACCAGGATGAACCACGATCTAAGAAGCTTTATTTGGAACCACTAATCTGTGGAGAATAACCAGGAAGTTGAAAAAATCTCATAAGTGTTGTGAGCAAGAAGATATCCCACCTTTTATCCAGATGATTCCAGATTAGCCTGTTCGGACAAATGCCATTATCTTCATGATTCTTATCAAACCAGGATGAAACACGATCTAAGAAGCTTTATTTGGAACCACTATTCAGTGGAGAGTAACCAGAAAGTTAAATAAATCTCATAGGAGTTGTGAGGAAGAAGATATCCCTCTTTCTATCCAGATGATTCCAGATTAGCCTGTTCGGACATAGGGCAATATCTTCATGATTCTTATCAAACCAGGATGAACCACGATCTAAGAAGCTTTATTTGGAACCACTAATCAGTGGAGAATAAACAGGAAGTTGAATAAATCTCATAACTCTTGTGAGTAAGAAGATATCCCACCTTCTATCCAGATGATTCCAGATTAGCCTTTTCGAACATATGCCATTATCATCATGATTCTTATCAAACCAGGATGAACCAATATGTAAGAAGCTTTATTTGGAACCACTATTCAGTGGAGAGTAACCAGAAAGTTAAACAAATCTCATAGGAGTTGTGAGTAAGAAGATATCCCATTTTCTATCCAGGTGATTCCAGATTAGCCTGTTCGGACATATGGCAATATCCTCATGATTCTTATCAAACCAAGATTAACCACGATCTAAGAAGCTTTATTTGGAACCACTAATCAGTGGAGAATAACCAGGAAGTTGAATAAATCTTATAGGAGTTGTGAGTAAGAAGATATCCCACTTTCTATCTGGATGATTCCAGATTAGCATGTTCGGACATATGGCAATATCTTCATGATTCTTATCAAACCAGGATGAACCAATATGTAAGAAGCTTAATTGCGAACTACTAATCAGTGGAGAATAACCAGGAAGTTAAATAAATATCATAGGAGTTGTGAGTAAGAAGATATCCCACTTTCTATCCAAATGATTCCAGATTAGCCTTTTCGGACGTATGGAAATATCTTCATGATTCTTATCAAACCAGGATGAACCACGATCTAAGAAGCTTTATTTGGAAACACTAATCAGTGGAGAATAGCCAGGAAGTTGAATAAATCTCATAAGTGTTGTGAGCAAGAAGATATCCCACCTTCTATCCAGATGATTCCAGATTAGCATGTTCGGACATATGCCATTATCTTCATGATTCTTATCAAACCAGGATGAACCACTATCTAAGAAGCTTTATTTGGAATCACTATTCAGTGGAAAATAACCAGGAAGTTAAATAAATATCATAGGAGTTGTGAGTAAGAAGATATCCCACTTTCTATCCAAATGATTCCAGATTAGCCTTTTCGGACTTATGGCAATATCTTCATGATTCTTATCAAACCAGGATGAACCACGATTTAAGAAGATTTATTTGGAAACACTAATCAGTGGAGAATAGCCAGGAAGTTGAATAAATCTCATAAGTGTTGTGAGCAAGAAGATATCCCACCTTCTATCCAGATGATTCCAGATTAGCCTGTTCAGACATATGGCAATATCTTCATGATTCTTATTAACCCAGGATGAACCAATATGTAAGAAGCTTTATTTGGAACCACTAATCAGTGGAGAATAACCAGGAAGTTGAATAAATCTCATAAGTGTTGTGAGCAATAAGATATCCCACCTTCTATCCAGATGATTCAAGATTAGCCTGTTCGGACATATGCCATTATCTTCATGATTCTTATCAAACCAGGATGAACCACGATCTAAGAAGCTTTATTTGGAACCACTAATCAGTGGAGAATAACCAGGAATTTGAATAAATCTCATAGGAGTTGTGAGTAAGAAGATATCCCACTTTCTATCCAGATGATTCCAGATTAGCCTGTTCGGACATATGGCAATATCTCCATGATTCTTATCAAACCAGAATGAACCACGATCTAAGAAGCTTTATTTGGAACCACTAATCAGTGAAAAATAACCAGAAAGTTGAATAAATCTCATAAGTGTTGTGAGCAAGAAGATATCCCACCTTCTATCCAGATGATTCCAGATTAGCCTGTTCGGACATATGGAAATATCTTCATGATTCTTATCAAACCATGATGAACAACGATCTAAGAAGCTTTATTTGGAACCACTAATCAGTGGAGAATAACCAGGAAGTTGAATAAATCTCATAGGAGTTGTGAGTAAGAAGATATCCCACCTTCTATCTAGATGATTCCAGATTAGCATGTTCGGACATATGCCATTATCTTCATGATTCTTATCAAACCAGGATGAACCAATATGTAAGAAGCTTGATTGGGAACCACTAATCAGTGGAGAATAACCAGGAAGTTGAATAAATCTCATAGGTTGTGAGTAAGAAGATATCCCATTTTCAGTCCAGGTGATTCTAGATTAGCCTGTTCGGACATATGGTAATATCCTCATGATTCTTATCAAACCAGGATGAACCACGATCTAAGAAGCTTTATTTGGAACCACTGATCAGTGGAGAATACCCAGGAAGTAGAATAAATCTCATAGGAGTTGTGAGTAAGAAGATATCCCACTTTCTATATAGATGATTCCAGATTAGCCTGTTTGGACATATGCCATTATCTTCATGATTCTTATCAAACCAGGATGAACCAATATGTAAGAAGCTTGATTGGGAACCACTAATCAGTGGAGAATAAACAGGAAGTTGAATAAATCTCATAGGAGTTGTGAGTAAGAAGATATCCCATTTTCAGTCCAGGTGATTCTAGATTAGCCTGTTCGGACATATGGTAATATCCTCATGATTCTTATCAAACCAGGATGAACCACGATCTAAGAAGCTTTATTTGGAACCACTGATCAGTGGAGAATACCCAGGAAGTAGAATAAATCTCATAGGAGTTGTGAGTAAGAAGATATCCCACTTTCTATATAGATGATTCCAGATTAGCCTGTTTGGACATATGCCATTATCTTCATGATTCTTATCAAACCAGGATGAACCAATATGTAAGAAGCTTGATTGGGAACCACTAATCAGTGGAGAATAAACAGGAAGTTGAATAAATCTCATAGGAGTTGTGATTAAGAAGATATCTCACTTTCTATCCAGCTGATTCCAGATTAGCCTGTTCGGACATATGGCAATATCTTCATGATTCTTATCAAACCAGGATGAACCAATATGTAAGAAGCTCATTGGGAACCACTAATCAGTGGAGAATAACCAGGAAGTTGAATAAATATTATAGGAGTTGTGAGTAAGAAGATATCCCACATTCTATCCAGATGATTCCAGATTAGCCTGTTCGTACATATGTCATTATCTTCATGATTTTTATCAAACCAGGATGAACCACGATCTAAGAAGCTTTATTTGGAACCACTATTCAGTGGAGAATAACCAGGAAGTTAAATAAATCTCATAGGAAATTGTGAGGAAGAAGATATCCCACTTTCTATCCAGATGATTCCAGATTAGCCTGTTCGGACATATGGCAATATCTTCATGATTCTTATCAAACCAGGATGAACCACGATCTAAGAATATATTTATTTGGAACCACTAATCAGTGGAGAATAACCAGGAAGTTGAATAATCTCATAACTGTTGTGAGCAAGAAGATATCCCACATTCTATCCAGATGATTCCAGATTAGCCTGTTCGGACATATTCCATTATCTTCATGATTCTTATCAAACCAGGATGAACCACGATCTAAGAACCTTTATTTGGAACCACTAATCAGTGGAGAATAACCAGGAAGTTGAATAAATCTCATAGGAGTTGTGAGTAAGAAGATATCCCACTTTCTATCCAGATGATTCCAGATTAGCCTGTTCAGACATATGGCAATATCTTCATGATTCTTAATAAACCAGGATGAACGAGGATCTAAGAAGCTTTATTTGGAACCACTAATCAGTGGAGAATAACCAGGAAGTTGAATAAATATCATAGGAGTTGTGCGTAAGAAGATATCCCACTTTCTATCCAGATGATTCATATTAGCCTGTTCAGACATATGGCAATATCTTCATGATTCTTATCAAACCAGGATATCTAAGAAGCTTTATTTGGAACCAATAATAAGTGGAGAATAACCAGGAAGTTGAATAAATCTCATAGGAGTTGTGAGTAAGAAGATATCCCACTTTCTATCCAGATGATTCCAGATTAGCCTGTTCGGACATATGGCAATATCTCCATGATTCTTATCAAACCAGAATGAAACACGACCTAAAAAGCTTTATTTGGAATCACTAATCAGTGAAAAATAACCAGGAAGTTGAATAAATCTCATAAGTGTTGTGAGCAAGAAGATATCCCACCTTCATCCTGATGATTCCAGATTAGCCTGTTCGGACATATGGCAATATCTTCATGATTCTTATCAAACCATGATGAACCACGATCTAAGAAGCTTTGTTTGGAACCACTAATCAGTGGAGAATAACCAGGAAGTTGAATAAATCTCATAGGAGTTGTGAGTAAGAAGATATCCCACTTTCTATCCAGATGATTCCAGATTAGCATGTTCGGACATATGGCAATATCTTCATGATTCTTATCAAACCAGGATGAACCACGATCTAAGAAGCTTTATTTAGAACCACTAATCAGTGGAGAGTAACCAGGAAGTTGAATAAATCACATAAATGTTGTGAGTAAGAAGATATCCCACCTTCTATCTAGATGATTCCAGATTAGCATGTTCGGACATATGCCATTATCTTCATGATTCTTATCAAACCAGGATGAACCAATATGTAAGAAGCTTGATTGGGAACCACTAATCAGTGGAGAATAACCAGGAAGTTGAATAAATCTCATAGGAGTTGTCAGTAAGAAGATATCCCATTTTCAATCCAGGTGATTCCAGATTAGCCTGTTTGGACATATGGTAATATCCTCATGATTCTTATCAAACCAGGATGAACCACGATCTAAGAAGCTTTATTTGGAACCACTGATCAGTGGAGAATAACCAGGAAGTAGAATAAATCTCATAGGAGTTGTGAGTAAGAAGATATCCCACTTTCTATATAGATGATTCCAGATTAGCCTGTTTGGACATATGCCATTATCTTCATGATTCTTATCAAACCAGGATGAACCAATATGTAAGAAGCTTGATTGGGAACCACTAATCAGTGGAGAATAAACAGGAAGTTGAATAAATCTCATAGGAGTTGTGATTAAGAAGATATCTCACTTTCTATCCAGCTGATTCCAGATTAGCCTGTTCGGACATATGGCAATATCTTCATGATTCTTATCAAACCAGGATGAACCAATATGTAAGAAGCTCATTGGGAACCACTAATCAGTGGAGAATAACCAGGAAGTTGAATAAATATTATAGGAGTTGTGAGTAAGAAGATATCCCACTTTCTATATAGATGATTCCAGATTAGCCTGTTTGGACATATGCCATTATCTTCATGATTCTTATCAAACCAGGATGAACCAATATGTAAGAAGCTTGATTGGGAACCACTAATCAGTGGAGAATAAACAGGAAGTTGAATAAATCTCATAGGAGTTGTGATTAAGAAGATATCTCACTTTCTATCCAGCTGATTCCAGATTAGCCTGTTCGGACATATGGCAATATCTTCATGATTCTTATCAAACCAGGATGAACCAATATGTAAGAAGCTCATTGGGAACCACTAATCAGTGGAGAATAACCAGGAAGTTGAATAAATATTATAGGAGTTGTGAGTAAGAAGATATCCCACATTCTATCCAGATGATTCCAGATTAGCCTGTTCGGACATATGCCATTATCTTCATGATTTTTATCAAACCAGGATGAACCACGATCTAAGAAGCTTTATTTGGAACCACTATTCAGTGGAGAATAACCAGGAAGTTAAATAAATCTCATAGGAAATTGTGAGGAAGAAGATATCCCACTTTCTATCCAGATGATTCCAGATTAGCCTGTTCGGACATATGGCAATATCTTCATGATTCTTATCAAACCAGGATGAACCACGATCTAAGAATATATTTATTTGGAACCACTAATCAGTGGAGAATAACCAGGAAGTTGAATAATCTCATAACTGTTGTGAGCAAGAAGATATCCCACATTCTATCCAGATGATTCCAGATTAGCCTGTTCGGACATATTCCATTATCTTCATGATTCTTATCAAACCAGGATGAACCACGATCTAAGAACCTTTATTTGGAACCACTAATCAGTGGAGAATAACCAGGAAGTTGAATAAATCTCATAGGAGTTGTGAGTAAGAAGATATCCCACTTTCTATCCAGATGATTCCAGATTAGCCTGTTCAGACATATGGCAATATCTTCATGATTCTTAATAAACCAGGATGAACGAGGATCTAAGAAGCTTTATTTGGAACCACTAATCAGTGGAGAATAACCAGGAAGTTGAATAAATATCATAGGAGTTGTGAGTAAGAAGATATCCCACTTTCTATCCAGATGATTCATATTAGCCTGTTCAGACATATGGCAATATCTTCAAGATTCTTATCAAACCAGGATATCTAAGAAGCTTTATTTGGAACCAATAATAAGTGGAGAATAACCAGGAAGTTGAATAAATCTCATAGGAGTTGTGAGTAAGAAGATATCCCACTTTCTATCCAGATGATTCCAGATTAGCCTGTTCGGACATATGGCAATATCTCCATGATTCTTATCAAACCAGAATGAAACACGAGCTAAAAAGCTTTATTTGGAACCACTAATCAGTGAAAAATAACCAGGAAGTTGAATAAATCTCATAAGTGTTGTGAGCAAGAAGATATCCCACCTTCATCCTGATGATTCCAGATTAGCCTGTTCGGACATATGGCAATATCTTCATGATTCTTATCAAACCATGATGAACCACGATCTAAGAAGCTTTATTTGGAACCACTAATCAGTGGAGAATAACCAGGAAGTTGAATAAATCTCATAGGAGTTGTGAGTAAGAAGATATCCCACTTTCTATCCAGATGATTCCAGATTAGCATGTTCGGACATATGGCAATATCTTCATGATTCTTATCAAACCAGGATGAACCACGATCTAAGAAGCTTTATTTAGAACCACTAATCAGTGGAGAGTAACCAGGAAGTTGAATAAATCACATAAATGTTGTGAGTAAGAAGATATCCCACCTTCTATCTAGATGATTCCAGATTAGCATGTTCGGACATATGCCATTATCTTCATGATTCTTATCAAACCAGGATGAACCAATATGTAAGAAGCTTGATTGGGAACCACTAATCAGTGGAGAATAACCAGGAAGTTGAATAAATCTCATAGGAGTTGTCAGTAAGAAGATATCCCATTTTCAATCCAGGTGATTCCAGATTAGCCTGTTTGGACATATGGTAATATCCTCATGATTCTTATCAAACCAGGATGAACCACGATCTAAGAAGCTTTATTTGGAACCACTGATCAGTGGAGAATAACCAGGAAGTAGAATAAATCTCATAGGAGTTGTGAGTAAGAAGATATCCCACTTTCTATATAGATGATTCCAGATTAGCCTGTTTGGACATATGCCATTATCTTCATGATTCTTATCAAACCAGGATGAACCAATATGTTAGAAGCTTGATTGGGAACCACTAATCAGTGGAGAATAAACAGGAAGTTGAATAAATCTCATAGGAGTTGTGATTAAGAAGATATCTCACTTTCTATCCAGCTGATTCCAGATTAGCCTGTTCGGACATATGGCAATATCTTCATGATTCTTGTCAAATCAGGATGAACCAATATGTAAGAAGCTCATTGGGAACCACTAATCAGTGGAGAATAACCAGGAAGTTGAATAAATATTATAGGAGTTGTGAGTAAGAAGATATCCCACATTCTATCCAGATGATTCCAGATTAGCCTGTTCGGACATATGTCATTATCTTCATGATTTTTATCAAACCAGGATGAACCACGATCTAAGAAGCTTTATTTGGAACCACTATTCAGTGGAGAATAACCAGGAAGTTAAATAAATCTCATAGGAGTTGTGAGGAAGAAGATATCCCACTTTCTATCCAGATGATTCCAGATTAGCCTGTTCGGACATATGGCAATATCTTCATGATTCTTATCATACCAGGATGAACCACGATCTAAGAATATATTTATTTGGAACCACTAATCAGTGGAGAATAACCAGGAAGTTGAATAAATCTCATAACTGTTGTGAGCAAGAAGATATCCCACATTCTATCCAGATGATTCCAGATTAGCCTGTTCGGACATATGTCATTATCTTCATGATTTTTATCAAACCAGGATGAACCACGATCTAAGAACCTTTATTTGGAACCACTAATCAGTGGAGAATAACCAGGAAGTTGAATAAATCTCATAGGAGTTGTGAGTAAGAAGATATCCCACTTTCTATCCAGATGATTCCAGATTAGCCTGTTCAGACATATGACAATATCTTCATGATTCTTATTGAACCAGGATGAACGAGGATCTAAGAAGCTTTATTTGGAACCACTAATCAGTGGATAATAACCAGGAAGTTGAATAAATATCATAGGAGTTGTGAGTAAGAAGATATCCCACTTTTTATCCAGATGATTCATATTAGCCTGTTCAGACATATGGCAATATCTTCATGATTCTTATCAAACCAGGATATCTAAGAAGCTTTATTTGGAACCAATAATCAGTGGAGAATAACCAGGAAGTTGAATAAATCTCATAGGAGTTGTGAGTAAGAAGATATCCCACTTTCTATCCAGATTATTCCAGATTGGCCTGTTCGGACATATGGTAATATCTTCATTATTCTTATCAAACCAGGATGAACCACGATCTAAGAAGCTTTATTTGGAACGACTAATCAGTGGAGAATAACCAGGAAGTTGAATAAATCTCATAAATTTTGTGAGTAAGAAGATATCACACCTTCTATCGAGATGATTCCAGATTAGCCTCTTCGGACATATGCCATTATCTTCATGATTCTTATCAAACCAGGATGAACCACGATCTAAGAAGCTTTATTTGGAACCACTAATCAGTGGAGAATAACCAGGAAGTTGAATAAATCTCATAACTGTTGTGAGCAAGAAGATATCCCACCTTCTATCCAGGCTATTCCAGATTAGCCTGTTCGGACATATGTCATTATCTTCATGATTCTTATCAAACCAGGATGAACCACGATATAAAAAGCTTTACTTGGAACCACTAATCAGTGCAGAATAACCAGGAAGTTGATTAAATCTCATAACTGTTGTGAGTAAGAAGATATCCCACCTTCTATCCAGATGATTCCAGATTAGCCTGTTCGGACATATGCCATTATCTTCATGATTCTTATCAAACCAGGATGAACCAATATATAAGAAGCTTGATTGGGAACCACTAATCAGTGGAGAATAACCAGGAAGTTAAATAAATCTCATAGGAGTTGTGAGTAAGAAGATATCCCACTTTCTATCCAGATGATTCCAGATTAGCCTGTTCGGACATATGCCATTATCTTCATGATTCTTATAAAACCAGGATGAACCACGATCTAAGAAGATTTATTTGGAACCACTATTCAGTGGAGAGTAACCAGGAAGTTAAATAAATCTCATAGGAGTTGTGAGGAAGAAGATATCCCACTTTCTATCCAGATAATTCCAGATTAGCATGTTCGGACATATGGCAATAGCTTCATGATTCTTATCAAACCAGGATGAACCACGATCTAAGAAGCTTTATTTGGAACCACTAATCAGTGGAGAATAACCAGGAAGTTGAATAAATCTCATAAGTGTTGTGAGCAAGAAGATATCCCACCTTCTATCCAGATGATTCCAGATTAGCCTGTTCGGACATATGCCATTATCTTCATGATTCTTATCAAACCAGGATGAACCACGATCTAAGAAGCTTTATCTGGAACCACTAATCAGTGGAGAATAACCAGGAAGTTGAATAAATCTCATAGGAGTTGTGAGTAAGAAGATATCCCACTTTCTATCCAGATGATTCCAGATTAGCCTGTTCGGACATATGCCATTATCTTCATGATTCTTATCAAACCAGGATTAACCAATATGTAAGAAGCTTAATTGGGAACCACTAATCCGTGGAGAATAACCAGGAAGTTGAATTAATCTCATAGGAGTTGTGAGTAAGAAGATATCCCATTTTCTATCCAGGTGATTCCAGATTAGTCTGTTCGGACATATGGCAATATCCTCATGATTCTTATCAAACCAGGATGAACCAATATGTAAGAAGCTTGATTGGGAACCACTAATCAGTGGAGAATAATCAGGAAGTTGAATAAATCTCATAGGAGTTGTGATTAAGAAGATATCCCACTTTCTATCCAGATGATTCCAGATTAGCATGTTCGGACATAACGCAATATCTTCATGATTCTTATCAAACCAGGATGAACCAATATGTAAGAAGCTCATTGGGAACCACTAATCGGTGGATAATAACCAGGAAGTTGAATAAATCTCATAGGAGTTGTGAGTAATAAGATATCCCACATTCTATCCAGATGATTCCAGATTAGCCTGTTCGGACATATGCCATTATCTTCATGATTCTTATCAAACCAGGATGAACCACGATCTAAGAAGCTTTATTTGGAACCACTATTCAGTGGAGAATAACCAGGAAGTTAAATAAATCTCATAGGAGTTGTGAGGAAAAAGATATCCCACTTTCTATCCAGATGATTCCAGATTAGCCTGTTCGGACATATGGCAATATCTTCATGATTCTTATCAAACCATGATGAACCACAATCTAAGAAGCTTTATTTGGAACCACTAATCAGTGGAGAATAACCAGGAAGTTGAATAAATCTCATAACTGTTGTGAGCAAGAAGATATCCCACCTTCTATCCAGATGATTCCAGATTAGCATGTTCGGACATATGCCATTACCTTCATGATTCTTATCAAACCAGGATGAACAAGGATCTAAGAAGCTTTATTTGGAACCACTAATCAGTGGAGAATAACCAGGAAGTTGAATAAATCTCATTGGAGTTGTGATTAAGAAGATATCCCACTTTCTATCCAGATAATTCCAGATTAGCCTGTTCAGACATATGGCAATATCTTCATGATTCTTATTAACCGTGGATGAACCACGATCTAAGAAGCTTTATTTGGAACCACTAATCAGTGGAGAATAACCAGGAAGTTGAATAAATCTCATAAGTGTTGTGAGCAAGAAGATATCCCACCTTCTATCCAGATGATTCCAGATTAGCCTGTTCCGACATATGCCATTATCTTCATGATTCTTATCAAACCATGATGAACCACGATCTAAGAAGCTTTATTTGGAACCACTAATCAGTGGAGAATAACCAGGAATTTGAATAAATCTCATAGGAGTTGTGAGTAAGAAGATATCCCATTTTATATCCAGATGATTCCAGATTAGCATGTTCGGACATATGGCAATATCTCCATGATTCTTATCAAACCAGAATGAAAAACGATCTAAGAAGCTTTATTTGGAACCACTAATCAGTGGAGAACAACCAGGAAGTTGAATAAATCTCATAAGTGTTGTGAGCAAGAAGATATCCCACCTTCTATCCAGATGATTCCAGATTAGCCTGTTCGGACATATGGCAATATCTTCATGATTCTTATCAAACCATGATGAACCACGATCTAAGAAGCTTTATTTGGAACCACTAATCAGTGGAGAATAACCAGGAAGTTGAATAAATCTCATAGGAGTTGTGAGTAAGAAGATATCCCACTTTCTATCCAGATGATTTCAGATTCGCCTGTTCGGACATATGACAATATCTTCATGATTCTTATCAAACCAGGATGAACCACGATCTAAGAAGCTTTATTTTGAACCAGTAATCAGTGGAGAATAACCAGGAAGTTGAATAAATCTCATAAGTGTTGTGAGTAAGAAGATATCCCACCTTCTATCCAGATGATTCCAGATTAACCTGTTCGGACATATGCCATTATCTTCATGATTCTTATCAAACCAGGATGAACCACGATCTAAGAAGCTTTATTCGGAACCACTAATCAGTGGAGAATAACCAGGAATTTGAATAAATCTCATAGGAGTTGTGAGTAAGAAGATATCCCACTTTCAATCCAGGTGATTCCAGATTAGCATGTTCGGACATATGGCAATATCCTCATGATTCTTATCAAACCAGGATGAACCACGATCTAAGAAGCTTTATTTGGAACCACTAATCAATGGAGAATAACCAGGAAGTTGAATAAATCTCATAGGAGTTGTGAGTAAGAAGATATCCCACTTTCTATATAGATGATTCCAGATTAGCCTGTTCGGACATATGCCATTATCTTCATAATTCTTATCAAACCAGGATGAACCAATATGTAAGAAGCTTGATTGGGAACCACTAATCAGTGGAGAATAACCAGGAAGTTGAATAAATCTCATAGGAGTTGTGATTAAGAAGATATCCCACTTTCTATCCAGATGATTCCAGATTAGCCTGTTCGGACATATGGCAATATCTTCATGATTCTTATCAAACCAGGATGAGCCAATATGTAAGAAGCTCATTGGGAACCACTAATAAGTGGAGAATAACCAGGAAGTTGAATAAATCTCATAGGAGTTGTGAGTAAGAAAATATCCCACTTTCTATCAAGTTGATTTCAGATTAGCCTGTTCGGACATATGGCAATATCTTCATGATTCTTATCAAACCAGGATCAACCAATATATAAGAACCTTGATTGGGAACCACTAATCAGTGGAGAATAACCAGGAATTTGAATAAATCTCATAGGAGATGTGAACAAGAAGATATCCCACCTTCTATCCAGATGATTCCAGATTAGCCTGTTCAGACATATGGCAATATCTTCATGATTCTTATCAAACCAGGATGAACAAGGATCTAAGAAGCTTTATTTGGAACCACTAATCAGTGGAGAATAACCAGGAAGTTGAATAAATCTCATTGGAGTTGTGGTTAAGAAGATATCCCACTTTCTATCCAGATAATTCCAGATTAGCCTGTTCAGACATATGGCAATATCTTCATGATTCTTATTAACCCAGGATGAACCACGATCTAAGAAGCTTTATTTGGAACCACTAATCAGTGGAGAATAACCAGGAAGTTGAATAAATCTCATAAGTGTTGTGAGCAAGAAGATATCCCACCTTCTATCCAGATGATTCCAGATTAGCCTGTTCCGACATATGCCATTATCTTCATGATTCTTATCAAACCAGGATGAACCACGATCTAAGAAGCTTTATTTGGAACCACTAATCAATGGATAATAACCAGGAATTTGAATAAATCTCATAGGAGTTGTGAGTAAGAAGATATCCCACTTTATATCCAGATGATTCCAGATTAGCATGTTCGGACATATGGCAATATCTCCATGATTCTTATCAAACCAGAATGAAACACGATCTAAGAAGCTTTATTTGGAACCACTAATCAGTGGAGAACAACCAGGAAGTTGAATAAATCTCATAAGTGTTGTGAGCAAGAAGATATCCCACCTTCTATCCAGATGATTCCAGATTAGCCTGTTCGGACATATGGCAATATCTTCATGATTCTTATCAAACCAGGATGAACCACGATCTAAGAAGCTTTATTGGAACCACTAATCAGTGGAGAATAACCAGGAAGTTGAATAAATCTCATAGGAGTTGTGAGTAAGAAGATATCCCACTTTCTATCCAGATGATTCCAGATTCGCCTGTTCGGACATATGACAATATCTTCATGATTCTTATCAAACCAGGATGAACCACGATCTAAGAAGCTTTATTTTGAACCAGTAATCAGTGGAGAATAACCAGGAAGTTGAATAAATCTCATAAGTGTTGTGAGTAAGAAGATATCCCACCTTCTATCCAGATGATTCCAGATTAACCTGTTTGGACATATGCCATTATCTTCATGATTCTTATCAAACCAGGATGAACCACGATCTAAGAAGCTTTATTTGGAACCACTAATCAGTGGAGAATAACCAGGAATTTGAATAAATCTCATAGGAGTTGTGAGTAAGAAGATATCCCACTTTCAATCCAGGTGATTCCAGATTAGCATGTTCGGACATATGGCAATATCCTCATGATTCTTATCAAACCAGGATGAACCACGATCTAAGAAGCTTTATTTGGAACCACTAATCAGTGGAGAATAACCAGGAAGTTGAATAAATCTCATAGGAGTTGTGAGTAAGAAGATATCCCACTTTCTATATAGATGATTCCAGATTAGCCTGTTCGGACATATGCCATTATCTTCATAATTCTTATCAAACCAGGATGAACCAATATGTAAGAAGCTTGATTGGGAACCACTAATCAGTGGAGAATAACCAGGAAGTTGAATAAATCTCATAGGAGTTGTGATTAAGAAGATATCCCACTTTCTATCCAGATGATTCCAGATTAGCCTGTTCGGACATATGGCAATATCTTCATGATTCTTATCAAACCAGGATGAACCAATATGTAAGAAGCTCATTGGGAACCACTAATAAGTGGAGAATAACCAGGAAGTTGAATAAATCTCATAGGAGTTGTGAGTAAGAAAATATCCCACTTTCTATCAAGTTGATTTCAGATTAGCCTGTTCGGACATATGGCAATATCTTCATGATTCTTATCAAACCAGGATCAACCAATATATAAGAACCTTGATTGGGAACCACTAATCAGTGGAGAATAACCAGGAATTTGAATAAATCTCATAGGAGTTGTGAGCAAGAAGATATCCCACCTTCTATCCAGATGATTCCAGATTAGCCTATTCAGACATATGGCAATATCTTCATGATTCTTATCAAACCAGGATGAACCACGATCTAAGAAGCTTTATTTGGAACCACTAATCAGTGGAGAATAACTAGGAAGTTGAATAAATCTCATAACTGTTGTGAGTAAGAAGATATCCCAGCTTCTATTCAGATGATTCCAGATTAGCCTGTTCGGACATATGCCATTATCTTCATGATTCTTATCAAACCATGATGAACCAATATGTAAGAAGCTTGATTGGGAACCACTAATCAGTGGAGAATAACCAAGAAGTTGAATAAATCTCATAGGAGTTGTGATTAAGAAGATATCCCACTTTCTATCCAGATGATTCCAGATTAGCATGTTCGGACATATGGCAATATCTTCATGATTCTTATCAAACCAGGATCAACCAATATGTAAGAAGCTCATTGGGAACCACTAATCAGTGGAGAATAACCAGGAAGTTGAATAAATCTCATAGGAGTTGGGAGTAAGAAGATATCCCACATTCTATCCAGATGATTCCAGATTAGCCTGTTCAAAAATATGCCATTATCTTCATGATTCTTATCAAACCAGGATGAACCACGATCTAAGAAGCTTTATTTGGAACAACTATTCAGTGGAGAATAACCAGGAAGTTAAATAAATCTCATAGGAGTTGTGAGGAAGAAGATATCCCACTTTCTATCCAGATGATTCCAGATTAGCCTGTTCAGACATATGGCAATATCTTCATGATTCTTATCAAACCAGGATGAACCACAATCTAAGAAGCTTTATTTGGAACCACTAATCAGTGGAGAATAACCAGGAAGTTGAATAAATCTCATAACTGTTGTGAGCAAGAAGATATCCCACCTTCTATCCATATGATTCCAGATTAGCATGTTCGGACATATGCCATTATCTTCACGATTCTTATCAAACCAGGATGAACCACGATCTAAGAAGCTTTATTTGGAACCACTAATCAGTGGAGAATAACCAGGAATTTGAATAAATCTCATAGGAGTTGTGAGTAAGAAGATATCCCACTTTCTATCCAGATGATTCCAGATTAGCCTGTTCAGACATATGTCAATATCTTCATGATTCTTATTAACCCAGGATGAACCACGATCTAAGAAGCTTTATTTGGAACCAGTAATCAGTGGAGAATAACCAGGAAGTTGAATAAATCTCATAAGTGTTGTGAGCAAAAAGATATCCCACCTTCTATCCAGATGATTCCAGATTAGCCTGTTCGGACATATGCAATTATCTTCATGATTCTTATCAAACCAGGATGAACCACGATCTAAGAAGCTTTATTTGGAAACACTAATCAGTGGAGAATAACCAGGAATTTGAATAAATCTCATAGGAGTTGTGAGTAAGAAGATATCCCACTTTCTATCCAGATGATTCCAGATTAGCCTGTTCGGACATATGGCAATATCTCCATGATTCTTATCAAACCAGAATGAACCACGATCTAAGAAGCTTTATTTGGAACCACTAATCATTGGAGAATAACCAGGAAGTTGAATAAATCTTATAAGTGTTGTGAGCAAGAAGATATCCCACCTTCTATCCAGATGATTCCAGATTAGCCTGTTCGGACATATGGCAATATCTTCATGATACTTATCAAACCAGGATGAACCACGATCTAAGAAGCTTTATCTGGAACCACTAATCAGTGGAGAATAACCAGGAAGTTGAATAAATCTCATAAGAATTGTGAGTAAGAAGATATCCCACTTTCTATCCAGATGATTCCAGATTCGCCTGTTCGGACATATGGCAATATCTTCATGATTCTTATCAAACCAGGATGAACCACGATCTAAGAAGCTTTATTTGGAACCACTAATCAGAGGAGAATAACCAGGAAGTTGAATAAATCTCAAAACTGTTGTGAGCAAGAAGATATCCCACCTTCTATCCATAAGATTCCAGATTAGCCTGTTCGGACATATGCCATTATCTTCATGATTCTTATCAAACCAAGATGAACCAATATGTAAGAAGGTTGATTGGGAACCACTAATCAGTGAAGAATAACCAGGAAGTTGAATAAATCTCATAGGAGTTGTGAGTAAGAAGATATCCCATTTTCTATCCAGGTGATTCCAGATTAGCCTGTTCGGACATATGGCAATATCCTCATGATTCTTATCAAACCAGGATGAACCACGATCTAAGAAGCTTTATTTGGAACCACTAATCAGTGGAGAATAACCAGGAAGTTGAATAAATCTCATAGGAGTTGTGAGTAAGAAGATATCCCACTTTCTATATAGATGATTCCAGATTAGCCTGTTCGGACATATGCCATTATCTTCATGATTCTTATCAAACCAGGATGAACCACGATCTAAGAAGCTTTATTTGGAACCAATAATCAGTGGAGAATAACCAGGAAGTTGAATAAATCTTATAGGAGTTGTGAGTAAGAAGATATCCCACTTTCTATCCAGATGATTCCAGATTAGCCTATTCAGACATATGGCAATATCTTCATGATTCTTATTAAACCAGGATAAACGAGGATCTAAGAAGCTTTATTTGGAACCACTAATCAGTGGAGAATAACCAGGAAGTTGAATAAATCTCATAGGAGTTGTGAGTAAGAAGATATCCCACTTTCTATCCAGATGATTCAGATTAGCCTGTTCAGACATATGGCAATATCTTCATGATTCTTATCAAACCAGGATGAACCACGATCTAAGAAGCTTTATTTGGAACCACTAATCAGTGGAGAATAACCAGGAAGTTGAATAAATCTCATAAATGTTGTGAGCAAGAAGATATCCCACCTTCTATCCAGATGATTCCAGATTAGCATGTTCAGACATATGCCATTATCTTCACGATTCTTATCAAACCAGGATGAACCACGATCTAAGAAACTTTATTTGGAACCACTAATCAGTGGAGAATAACCAGGAAGTTGAATAAATCTCATAGGAGTTGTGAGTAAGAAGATATCCCACTTTCTATCCAGATGATTCCAGATTAGCCTGTTCAGACATATGGCAATATCTTCATGATTCTTATTAACCCAGGATGAACCACGATCTAAGAAGCTTTATTTGGAACCACTAATCAGTGGAGAATAACCAGGAAGTTGAATAAATCTCATAAGTGTTGTGAGCAAGAAGATATCCCACCTTCTATCCAGATGATTCCAGATTAGTCTGTTCGGACATATGGCAATATCTTCATGATTCTTATCAAACCAGGATGAACCACGATCTACGAAGCTTTATTTGGAACCACTAATCAGTGGAGAATAACCAGGAAGTTGAATAAATCTCATAAGTGTTATGAGAAAGAAGATATCCCACCTTCTATCCAGATGATTCTAGATTAGCCTGTTCGGACATATGCCATTATCTTCATGATTCTTATCAAACCAGGATGAACCACGATATAAGAAGCTTTATTTGGAACCACTAATCAGTGGAGAATAACCAGGAAGTTGAATAAATCTCATAGGAGTTGTGAGTAAGAAGATACCTCATTTTCTATCCAGATGATTCCAGATTAGCCTGTTCGGACATATGGCAATATCTTCATTATTATTATCAAACCAGGATGAACCACGATCTAAGAAGCTTTATTTGGAACCACTAATCAGTTGAGAATAACCAGGAAGTTGAATAAATCTCATAAGTGTTGTGAGCAAGAAGATATCCCATCTTCTATCCAGATGATTCAAGATTAGCATGTTTGGACATATGCCATTATTTTCATGCTTCTTATCAAACCAAGATGAACCACGATCTAAGAAGCTTTATTTGGAACCACTAATCAGTGGAGAATAACCAGGAAGATGAATCAATCTCATAGGAGTTGTGAGTAAGAAGATATCCCTCTTTCTATCCACATGATTCCAGATTAGCCTGTTCGGACATATGGAAATATCTTCATGATTCTTATCAAGCCAGGATGAACCAATATGTAAGAAGCTTGATTGGAAACCACTAATCAGTGGAGAATAACCAGGAAGTTAAATAAATCTCATAGGAGTTGTGAGTAAGAAGATATCCCACTTTCTATCCACATGATTCCAGATTAGCCTGTTCGGACATATGGAAATATCTTCATGATTCTTATCAAACCAGGATGAACCAATATGTAAGAAGCTTGATTGGGAACCACTAATCAGTGGAGAATAACCAGGAAGTTGAATAAATCTCATAAGAATTGTGAGTAAGAAGATATCCCACTTTCTATCCAGATGATTCCAGATTCGCCTGTTCGGACATATGGCAATATCTTCATGATTCTTATCAAACCAGGATGAACCACGATCTAAGAAGCTTTATTTGGAACCACTAATCAGAGGAGAATAACCAGGAAGTTGAATAAATCTCAAAACTGTTGTGAGCAAGAAGATATCCCACCTTCTATCCATAAGATTCCAGATTAGCCTGTTCGGACATATGCCATTATCTTCATGATTCTTATCAAACCAAGATGAACCAATATGTAAGAAGGTTGATTGGGAACCACTAATCAGTGAAGAATAACCAGGAAGTTGAATAAATCTCATAGGAGTTGTGAGTAAGAAGATATCCCATTTTCTATCCAGGTGATTCCAGATTAGCCTGTTCGGACATATGGCAATATCCTCATGATTCTTATCAAACCAGGATGAACCACGATCTAAGAAGCTTTATTTGGAACCACTAATCAGTGGAGAATAACCAGGAAGTTGAATAAATCTCATAGGAGTTGTGAGTAAGAAGATATCCCACTTTCTATATAGATGATTCCAGATTAGCCTGTTCGGACATATGCCATTATCTTCATGATTCTTATCAAACCAGGATGAACCACGATCTAAGAAGCTTTATTTGGAACCAATAATCAGTGGAGAATAACCAGGAAGTTGAATAAATCTTATAGGAGTTGTGAGTAAGAAGATATCCCACTTTCTATCCAGATGATTCCAGATTAGCCTATTCAGACATATGGCAATATCTTCATGATTCTTATTAAACCAGGATAAACGAGGATCTAAGAAGCTTTATTTGGAACCACTAATCAGTGGAGAATAACCAGGAAGTTGAATAAATCTCATAGGAGTTGTGAGTAAGAAGATATCCCACTTTCTATCCAGATGATTCAGATTAGCCTGTTCAGACATATGGCAATATCTTCATGATTCTTATCAAACCAGGATGAACCACGATCTAAGAAGCTTTATTTGGAACCACTAATCAGTGGAGAATAACCAGGAAGTTGAATAAATCTCATAAATGTTGTGAGCAAGAAGATATCCCACCTTCTATCCAGATGATTCCAGATTAGCATGTTCAGACATATGCCATTATCTTCACGATTCTTATCAAACCAGGATGAACCACGATCTAAGAAACTTTATTTGGAACCACTAATCAGTGGAGAATAACCAGGAAGTTGAATAAATCTCATAGGAGTTGTGAGTAAGAAGATATCCCACTTTCTATCCAGATGATTCCAGATTAGCCTGTTCAGACATATGGCAATATCTTCATGATTCTTATTAACCCAGGATGAACCACGATCTAAGAAGCTTTATTTGGAACCACTAATCAGTGGAGAATAACCAGGAAGTTGAATAAATCTCATAAGTGTTGTGAGCAAGAAGATATCCCACCTTCTATCCAGATGATTCCAGATTAGTCTGTTCGGACATATGGCAATATCTTCATGATTCTTATCAAACCAGGATGAACCACGATCTACGAAGCTTTATTTGGAACCACTAATCAGTGGAGAATAACCAGGAAGTTGAATAAATCTCATAAGTGTTATGAGAAAGAAGATATCCCACCTTCTATCCAGATGATTCTAGATTAGCCTGTTCGGACATATGCCATTATCTTCATGATTCTTATCAAACCAGGATGAACCACGATATAAGAAGCTTTATTTGGAACCACTAATCAGTGGAGAATAACCAGGAAGTTGAATAAATCTCATAGGAGTTGTGAGTAAGAAGATACCTCATTTTCTATCCAGATGATTCCAGATTAGCCTGTTCGGACATATGGCAATATCTTCATTATTATTATCAAACCAGGATGAACCTCGATCTAAGAAGCTTTATTTGGAACCACTAATCAGTTGAGAATAACCAGGAAGTTGAATAAATCTCATAAGTGTTGTGAGCAAGAAGATATCCCATCTTCTATCCAGATGATTCAAGATTAGCATGTTTGGACATATGCCATTATTTTCATGCTTCTTATCAAACCAAGATGAACCACGATCTAAGAAGCTTTATTTGGAACCACTAATCAGTGGAGAATAACCAGGAAGATGAATCAATCTCATAGGAGTTGTGAGTAAGAAGATATCCCTCTTTCTATCCACATGATTCCAGATTAGCCTGTTCGGACATATGGAAATATCTTCATGATTCTTATCAAGCCAGGATGAACCAATATGTAAGAAGCTTGATTGGAAACCACTAATCAGTGGAGAATAACCAGGAAGTTAAATAAATCTCATAGGAGTTGTGAGTAAGAAGATATCCCACTTTCTATCCACATGATTCCAGATTAGCCTGTTCGGACATATGGAAATATCTTCATGATTCTTATCAAACCAGGATGAACCAATATGTAAGAAGCTTGACTGGGAACCACTAATCAGTGGAGAATAACCAGGAAGTTAAATAAATCTCATAGGAGTTGTGAGTAAGAAGATATCCCACTTTCTATATAGATGATTCCAGATTAGCCTGTTCGGACATATGCCATTATCTTCATGATTCTTATCAAACCAGGATGAACCACGATCTAAGAAGCTTTATTTGGAACCAATAATCAGTGGAGAATAACCAGGAAGTTGAATAAATCTTATAGGAGTTGCGAGTAAGAAGATATCCCACTTTCTATCCAGATGATTCCAGATTAGCCTATTCAGACATATGGCAATATCTTCATGATTCTTATTAAACCAGGATGAACGAGGATCTAAGAAGCTTTATTTGGAACCACTAATCAGTGGAGAATAACCAGGAAGTTGAATAAATCTCATAAGTGTTGTGAGCAAAAAGATATCCCACCTTCTATCCAGATATTCCAGATTAGCCTGTTCAGACATATGGCAATATCTTCATGATTCTTATCAAACCAGGATGAACCACGATCTAAGAAGCTTTATTTGGAACCACTAATCAGTGGAGAATAACCAGGAAGTTGAATAAATCTCATAACTGTTGTGAGCAAGAAGATATCCCACCTTCTATCCAGATGATTCCAGATTAGCATGTTCGGACATATGCCATTATCTTCACGATTCTTATCAAACCAGGATGAACCACGATCTAAGAAGCTTTATTTGGAACCACTAATCAGTGGAGAATAACCAGGAAGTTGAATAAATCTCATAGGAGTTGTGAGTAAGAAGATATCCCACTTTCTATCCAGATGATTCTAGATTAGCCTGTTCAGACATATGGCAATATCTTCATGATTCTTATTAACCCAGGATGAACCACGATCTAAGAAGCTTTATTTGGAACCACTAATCAGTGGAGAATAACCAGGAAGTTGAATAAATCTCATAAGTGTTGTGAGCAAGAAGATATCCCACCTTCTATCCAGATGATTCCAGATTAGTCTGTTCGGACATATGGCAATATCTTCATGATTCTTATCAAACCAGGATGAACCACGATCTAAGAAGCTTTATTTGGAACCACTAATCAGTGGAGAATAACCAGGAAGTTGAATAAATCTCATAAGTGTTGTGAGCAAGAAGATATCCCACCTTCTATCCAGATGATTCCAGATTAGTCTGTTCGGACATATGGCAATATCTTCATGATTCTTATCAAACCAGGATGAACCACGATCTACGAAGCTTTATTTGGAACCACTAATCAGTGGAGAATAACCAGGAAGTTGAATAAATCTCATAAGTGTTATGAGAAAGAAGATATCCCACCTTCTATCCAGATGATTCCAGATTAGCCTGTTCGGACATATGCCATTATCTTCATGATTCTTATCAAACCAGGATGAACCACGATATAAGAAGCTTTATTTTGAACCACTAATCAGTGGAGAATAACCAGGAAGTTGAATAAATCTCATAGGAGTTGTGAGTAAGAAGATACCTCATTTTCTATCCAGATGATTCCAGATTAGCCTGTTCGGACATATGGCAATATCTTCATTATTATTATCAAACCAGGATGAACCACGATCTAAGAAGCTTTATTTGGAACCACTAATCAGTTGAGAATAACCAGGAAGTTGAATAAATCTCATAAGTGTTGTGAGCAAGAAGATATCCCATCTTCTATCCAGATGATTCAAGATTAGCATGTTTGGACATATGCCATTATTTTCATGATTCTTATCAAACCAAGATGAACCACGATCTAAGAAGATTTATTTGGAACCACTAATCAGTGGAGAATAACCAGGAAGATGAATCAATCTCATAGGAGTTGTGAGTAAGAAGATATCCCACTTTCTATCCACATGATTCCAGATTAGCCTGTTCGGACATATGGAAATATCTTCATGATTCTTATCAAACCAGGATAAACCAATATGTAAGAAGCTTGATTCGGAACCACTAATCAGTGGAGAATAACCAGGAAGTTAAATAAATCTCATAGGAGTTGTGAGTAAGAAGATATCCCACTTTCTATCCACATGATTCCAGATTAGCCTGTTCGGACATATGGAAATATCTTCATGATTCTTATCAAACCAGGATGAACCAATATGTAAGAAGCTTGATTGGGAACCACTAATCAGTGGAGAATAACCAGGAAGTTAAATAAATCTCATAGGAGTTGTGAGTAAGAAGATATCCCACTTTCTATATAGATGATTCCAGATTAGCCTGTTCGGACATATGCCATTATCTTCATGATTCTTATCAAACCAGGATGAACCACAATCTAAGAAGCTTTATTTGGAACCAATAATCAGTGGAGAATAACCAGAAAGTTGAATAAATCTTATAGGAGTTGTGAGTAAGAAGATATCCCACTTTCTATCCAGATGATTCCAGATTAGCCTATTCAGACATATGGCAATATCTTCATGATTCTTATTAAACCAGGATGAACCAATATGTAAGAAGCTTGACTGGGAACCACTAATCAGTGGAGAATAACCAGGAAGTTAAATAAATCTCATAGGAGTTGTGAGTAAGAAGATATCCCACTTTCTATATAGATGATTCCAGATTAGCCTGTTCGGACATATGCCATTATCTTCATGATTCTTATCAAACCAGGATGAACCACGATCTAAGAAGCTTTATTTGGAACCAATAATCAGTGGAGAATAACCAGGAAGTTGAATAAATCTTATAGGAGTTGCGAGTAAGAAGATATCCCACTTTCTATCCAGATGATTCCAGATTAGCCTATTCAGACATATGGCAATATCTTCATGATTCTTATTAAACCAGGATGAACGAGGATCTAAGAAGCTTTATTTGGAACCACTAATCAGTGGAGAATAACCAGGAAGTTGAATAAATCTCATAGGAGTTGTGAGTAAGAAGATATCCCACTTTCTATCCAGATGATTCAGATTAGCCTGTTCAGACATATGGCAATATCTTCATGATTCTTATCAAACCAGGATGAACCACGATCTAAGAAGCTTTATTTGGAACCACTAATCAGTGGAGAATAACCAGGAAGTTGAATAAATCTCATAACTGTTGTGAGCAAGAAGATATCCCACCTTCTATCCAGATGATTCCAGATTAGCATGTTCGGACATATGCCATTATCTTCACGATTCTTATCAAACCAGGATGAACCACGATCTAAGAAGCTTTATTTGGAACCACTAATCAGTGGAGAATAACCAGGAAGTTGAATAAATCTCATAGGAGTTGTGAGTAAGAAGATATCCCACTTTCTATCCAGATGATTCCAGATTAGCCTGTTCAGACATATGGCAATATCTTCATGATTCTTATTAACCCAGGATGAACCACGATCTAAGAAGCTTTATTTGGAACCACTAATCAGTGGAGAATAACCAGGAAGTTGAATAAATCTCATAAGTGTTGTGAGCAAGAAGATATCCCACCTTCTATCCAGATGATTCCATATTAGTCTGTTCGGACATATGGCAATATCTTCATGATTCTTATCAAACCAGGATGAACCACGATCTACGAAGCTTTATTTGGAACCACTAATCAGTGGAGAATAACCAGGAAGTTGAATAAATCTCATAAGTGTTATGAGAAAGAAGATATCCCACCTTCTATCCAGATGATTCCAGATTAGCCTGTTCGGACATATGCCATTATCTTCATGATTCTTATCAAACCAGGATGAACCACGATATAAGAAGCTTTATTTTGAACCACTAATCAGTGGAGAATAACCAGGAAGTTGAATAAATCTCATAGGAGTTGTGAGTAAGAAGATACCTCATTTTCTATCCAGATGATTCCAGATTAGCCTGTTCGGACATATGGCAATATCTTCATTATTATTATCAAACCAGGATGAACCACGATCTAAGAAGCTTTATTTGGAACCACTAATCAGTTGAGAATAACCAGGAAGTTGAATAAATCTCATAAGTGTTGTGAGCAAGAAGATATCCCATCTTCTATCCAGATGATTCAAGATTAGCATGTTTGGACATATGCCATTATTTTCATGATTCTTATCAAACCAAGATGAACCACGATCTAAGAAGATTTATTTGGAACCACTAATCAGTGGAGAATAACCAGGAAGATGAATCAATCTCATAGGAGTTGTGAGTAAGAAGATATCCCACTTTCTATCCACATGATTCCAGATTAGCCTGTTCGGACATATGGAAATATCTTCATGATTCTTATCAAACCAGGATAAACCAATATGTAAGAAGCTTGATTGGGAACCACTAATCAGTGGAGAATAACCAGGAAGTTAAATAAATCTCATAGGAGTTGTGAGTAAGAAGATATCCCACTTTCTATCCACATGATTCCAGATTAGCCTGTTCGGACATATGGAAATATCTTCATGATTCTTATCAAACCAGGATGAACCAATATGTAAGAAGCTTGATTGGGAACCACTAATCAGTGGAGAATAACCAGGAAGTTAAATAAATCTCATAGGAGTTGTGAGTAAGAAGATATCCCACTTTCTATATAGATGATTCCAGATTAGCCTGTTCGGACATATGCCATTATCTTCATGATTCTTATCAAACCAGGATGAACCACAATCTAAGAAGCTTTATTTGGAACCAATAATCAGTGGAGAATAACCAGAAAGTTGAATAAATCTTATAGGAGTTGTGAGTAAGAAGATATCCCACTTTCTATCTAGATGATTCCAGATTAGCCTATTCAGACATATGGCAATATCTTCATGATTCTTATTAAACCAGGATGAACGAGGATCTAAGAAGCTTTATTTGGAACCACTAATCAGTGGAGAATAACCAGGAAGTTGAATAAATCTCATAGGAGTTGTGAGTAAGAAGATATCCCACTTTCTATCCAGATGATTCAGATTAGCCTGTTCAGACATATGGCAATATCTTCATGATTCTTATCAAACCAGGATGAACCACGATCTAAGAAGCTTTATTTGGAACCACTAATCAGTGGAGAATAACCAGGAAGTTGAATAAATCTCATAACTGTTGTGAGCAAGAAGATATCCAACCTTCTATCCAGATGATTCCAGATTAGCATGTTCGGACATATGCCATTATCTTCACGATTCTTATCAAACCAGGATGAACCACGATCTAAGAAGCTTTATTTGGAACCACTAATCAGTGGAGAATAACCAGGAAGTTGAATAAATCTCATAGGAGTTGTGAGTAAGAAGATATCCCACTTTCTATCCAGATGATTCCAGATTAGCCTGTTCAGACATATGGCAATATCTTCATGATTCTTATTAACCCAGGATGAACCACGATCTAAGAAGCTTTATTTGGAACCACTAATCAGTGGAGAATAACCAGGAAGTTGAATAAATCTCATAAGTGTTGTGAGCAAGAAGATATCCCACCTTCTATCCAGATGATTCCAGATTAGTCTGTTCGGACATATGGCAATATCTTCATGATTCTTATCAAACCAGGATGAACCACGATCTACGAAGCTTTATTTGGAACCATTAATCAGTGGAGAATAACCAGGAAGTTGAATAAATTTCATAAGTGTTATGAGAAAGAAGATATCCACCTTCTATCCAGATGATTCCAGATTAGCCTGTTCGGACATATGCCATTATCTTCATGATTCTTATCAAACCAGGATGAACCACGATATAAGAAGCTTTATTTGGAACCAATAATCAGTGGAGAATAACCAGGAAGTTGAATAAATCTTATAGGAGTTGTGAGTAAGAAGATATCCCACTTTCTATCCAGATGATTCCAGATTAGCCTGTTCAGACATATGGCAATATCTTCATGATTCTTATTAACCCAGGATGAACCACGATCTAAGAAGCTTTATTTGGAACCACTAATCAGTGGAGAATAACCAGGAAGTTGAATAAATCTCATAAGTGTTGTGAGCAAGAAGATATCCCACCTTCTATCCAGATGATTCCAGATTAGTCTGTTCGGACATATGGAAATATCTTCATGATTCTTATCAAACCAGGATGAACCAATATGTAAGAAGCTTGATTGGGAACCACTAATCAGTGGAGAATAACCAGGAAGTTAAATAAATCTCATAGGAGTTGTGAGTAAGAAGATATCCCACTTTCTATATAGATGATTCCAGATTAGCCTGTTCGGACATATGCCATTATCTTCATGATTCTTATCAAACCAGGATGAACCACAATCTAAGAAGCTTTATTTGGAACCAATAATCAGTGGAGAATAACCAGGAAGTTGAATAAATCTTATAGGAGTTGTGAGTAAGAAGATATCCCACTTTCTATCCAGATGATTCCAGATTAGCCTATTCAGACATATGGCAATATCTTCATGATTCTTATTAAACCAGGATGAACGAGGATCTAAGAAGCTTTATTTGGAACCACTAATCAGTGGAGAATAACCAGGAAGTTGAATAAATCTCATAGGAGTTGTGAGTAAGAAGATATCCCACTTTCTATCCAGATGATTCAGATTAGCCTGTTCAGACATATGGCAATATCTTCATGATTCTTATCAAACCAGGATGAACCACGATCTAAGAAGCTTTATTTGGAACCACTAATCAGTGGAGAATAACCAGGAAGTTGAATAAATCTCATAACTGTTGTGAGCAAGAAGATATCCCACCTTCTATCCAGATGATTCCAGATTAGCATGTTCGGACATATGCCATTATCTTCACGATTCTTATCAAACCAGGATGAACCACGATCTAAGAAGCTTTATTTGGAACCACTAATCAGTGGAGAATAACCAAGAAGTTGAATAAATCTCATAGGAGTTGTGAGTAAGAAGATACCTCATTTTCTATCCAGATGATTCCAGATTAGCCTGTTCGGACATATGGCAATATCTTTATTATTATTATCAAACCAGGATGAACCACGATCTAAGAAGCTTTATTTGGAACCACTAATCAGTTGAGAATAACCAGGAAGTTGAATAAATCTCATAAGTGTTGTGAGCAAGAAGATATCCCATCTTCTATCCAGATGATTCAAGATTAGCATGTTTGGACATATGCCATTATTTTCATGATTCTTATCAAACCAAGATGAACCACGATCTAAGAAGCTTTATTTGGAACCACTAATCAGTGGAGAATAACCAGGAAGATGAATCAATCTCATAGGAGTTGTGAGTAAGAAGATATCCCACTTTCTATCCACATGATTCCAGATTAGCCTGTTCGGACATATGGAAATTTCTTCATGATTCTTATCAAACCAGGATGAACCAATATGTAAGAAGCTTGATTGGGAACCACTAATCAGTGGAGAATAACCAGGAAGTTAAATAAATCTCATAGGAGTTGTGAGTAAGAAGATATCCCACTTTCTATCCACATGATTCCAGATTAGCCTGTTCGGACATATGGAAATATCTTCATGATTCTTATCAAACCAGGATGAACCAATTGTTAGATTATGAGAATTAAGGAGGATTAAGTGAAGAACACATTGAGGCTGAGATAAAGAGAGAATGGCGAGAGAGATGTGAGAAGTGAGAGACTTAATTCACTTAGTTTATTATCTTGCAACAATCAGTACATAAATAGGCAATACAAATATCCTAGGACCTGTGATACAAGCCTAAGCTGACAAAGGCTGTAAGATCCCAAGCAGGAGAGGAGGAGCCGATCTAGCACAAGGGTGACTCAATTGGACTGATCTAATCAACCAAAGGAATCTGGATGGAAGTAACCTGATGGATTGAGGAGCACCACAAAGGTTGCGGATGGCCTTTGATACAACTCACAAGCCACGGTCTTAGTGATTCCACACAAAGACAGAGACCTACACGTTCACTAAGTAATTGGAATCCACCTAACTCACTTAGAAGAACAATAGAAACAAGCAAAAGCTTAAAGAGAAAATTCTCGGTTTATTATAAAAATGATCAAAGGTGAAAAACAATGATGAATGGTCTTGAGCTTATATAGGCTCGACCTTGACTCAACTACAACGTTCTAATACTCTAGAAAGGAAAGAAATATACGAAAATAAAGTAGAGAAATAATGAGTTTGGCTCCTTGAAGAAAACTAGCCGTTAGGCTGATTTCTTGCCTTTGAAGAGATGTGATCTTGTATCTGGATATCTTGGTGAAGTATCCACGAAATAATAGTCTCTGGCTGCTGAATAATCTCATAAGGGTCTTGGTTTCTTCTGGTTCAAAGGAATAGAGCCGTTGGTCCTTGCTCATCAAGTGGTGGGAACTTTCCTTGAATGCATTTGGTGTGTCCGGATATGGGAAGTTGTTGTCCATGAAGATTCGCCTGTTCCTCTGCATGCTGGCACATGGAATGAAGATGTAAGCAGCTTCTGGTTGGTCAGTAATCTCTCCTGGTCGCCAAGTCCTGATTTGATACTGATTGAACCGGTTAGCTTCCAATTGAAGCAAGTGCAGAACTGGTTTAGCCGGTTTTGATGAATGGATCATAACTTCATAATTACGTGGGCTTTTCTCCTCATTCTTGGCTTGTTGGAAAGCTAAGAGATCCATCTTGAATTCCATAGCTGAATTTGGCTCGGTTCGCTTCTTGGTTGGTTTGAAATTCTCTTCTAAAGGCCGGTACGCGCAAACGGATGTGCTGGAGAACCTCCGGTTTGTAAAATTCATAACTTCTTCCCCCGTAAAGCTTTTCTTGAAATTCCAATTGGGTTGGACTCCTTCTTGAGTGTAGAATCCAATACAATTGGCCCCGTGATTAAAACCCTCCTGGTTTGAAAGATATGGCCTTTTGAATGCACCTATGTCGCTACTGGCTCCAATGTAGCTTGTATGGTTAGGTTCATGAGTTGGTGGTTCAGCTACTGACTTGAGGTCCTCATCATTCCCTCCTTCTTCAAAAGGTTTTGTCCTCAAAACCAATTTCTCTGCACCAAGATAGAGCAAGTCAGGTTTCATCCTCTTTTGAGACTCTAGGGTCTTACCTTGGTATTGTATCGGTTTGATCTTTGGTGGGACATCTGGTGGTTCTCCTTTGAGAAGGTATGAAAGGATTACTCCTCTGCTGGGTTCAGGTAATCTGGTTCGTGGTTTTGGGTCTGGTGGCTCTTCTTGAATCAAGAGGTTGCTGGTAACAACTTCTTGTTCTCTCTTGGTGTGAAGACACTTTGTAAATGTTTCTGATCTCTTTTGTTGGTCCTTGTTTGAGCTCTGGTCCGTGAGGAAGTGAATTCCAGTGACTCCTGCGGTTCCTCCCTTGGCAAATGTGGAAAAGAACAAGTGCATTATACTTGAAGTTGAATCATATAGAACAGAATGCAATAAACTATGACAAGCTAAGCAATTATTCCAATAATGACTAAGTTCATAGTTTTTACTTACTAGAGTACCAAGTATGTTACTTGGTGTTACCTCAGGCCTTTTAGCCACATGGAACACGTCTTCTTTGTAATGTGGATGAGTTGTTGGACGTTCTTCCTCTTTATCTAAACCTTCATCAACATTCTGGACAGAGTACAAGTGCATCATACCAGTGTTTTGATAAATAGGATTGATCACATTAAGTTCAGAAGTAACCTTATCAATTGTTGGGCTTGCTTGCGCAGCAAGGTTGGACTCTTGCTCCTTGATTTCCATGTTAGTACCTGAAATATTTTCAACCTCTTGGGCACTAGACAAGTGTGTTAAGACAGTCATGGAATTACTAGAAACAGAATTATATCTAGCTTTAATCAAGTTGAGAAATTCTTCAAACTTTTTATCTATCCTATCAAAAGAATCATCCACGCTAGTAAAGGAATTACTTACCTCCAAGTTAGTTTCTTTTGCTAACTTCACAGCTCGTTTTGTGGGACAATATTTTGCAAGATGACCATGGCCTTGGCACCTATAACAAATAACCTCAGGTGGTTCTAAAGATTTAAAGTATTCACCTTGGTTTTGTTTGACTTGAGGTGTATGCACTGGTTTTGAGCTTTGCCTCTTGATTGCCGGCTGCAAGACTTGGGGTTGTACCACTCTGTTTGTAGACACCTTTTGATTGTGCTCTGCCCTTTCCACAAACTGCTTATACATGAGCCTCTTCAACTCTGCCCAAGTAAAAGGTGGATCATTGTAATAGATCCGATCAGCATCAAGCTGGCTCCACCATTTGTATGCTTCTCCAACTAAGGTATCACTTGCATAAGATGGTTGTAACTTCTCTGGAATTCTCCAAGCTATAAACCATTGCTCCATGTCGTCCTCCCACCTTAGGTATGCACTTGGTCCTCCCTTATGACCTGAAAATTGCATAGTTAATGTATCCAAGCGATTCTGCCTAAGATGATTACCATTGTGGTTCCATTGTTTGCTTTGGATATGGCTTGATCGGTTTCCCTGGTATGGTCTTGCTGGTGTAGACATGGTGGTTTTCATTCTCCTTGGACAAGCTTGAACATAGAATTTCTCCTCAGAACTACCCCCATAGGTGACTTGGGATTTGGGACCATAGCAACTTGAGTATTGGTCCAGTGGCTCTTGTTCCTCCTCCTGGTACTCTTGTTCAACATTTAGAGCATACTCGGGAACAGAGTTTACGCACCAAGAACTATCAGTATGATCACCTCCATCACTCCAACAATCTTGACCAGCTTCTTCTCCCCAATCTACTTCTGAAGTGTTGTATTCTTCAGCTTCTTCTTCACTCTCCATGGTTGCAAAGCTTTAGAACAATGCCTCGCAAGTAGAAAAGAAAATATTCAGAATCAAGATATTAAGAAAACTAGAAACTAAACAAAAATGGAAAAGAAAAGTTTGAAAAAAATGGAAATTTCTTCTTTTTTTTTTTTGAAAGAAATGAAACAACTAAATGCAACAAGAAACAAAATGATTTCTTTTTATGGGTTTTATGGTTTTATGAAAAGAGGAACATGATAAACTAGATGCAACAGAATCAAATATGACTTTTTATGGGTTTTATATGATTATGCAAAACAGAACTAGATGAAACAAAGAACAAATGATTTTTATGGCTTCTGATTTATGAATGCAAAACTAATGAAACTAAAAATGCAATAAAAGAGACAAGGATAGATATGACCTGATGCTGAAGGAACTTCAGCTCTGATACCAGAAATGATACAAGCCTAAGCTGACAAAGGCTGTAAGATCCCAAGCAGGAGAGGAGGAGCCGATCTAGCACAAGGGTGACTCAATTGGACTGATCTAATCAACCAAAGGAATCTGGATGGAAGTAACCTGATGGATTGAGGAGCACCACAAAGGTTGCGGATGGCCTTTGATACAACTCACAAGCCACGGTCTTAGTGATTCCACACAAAGACAGAGACCTACACGTTCACTAAGTAATTGGAATCCACCTAACTCACTTAGAAGAACAATAGAAACAAGCAAAAGCTTAAAGAGAAAATTCTCGGTTTATTATAAAAATGATCAAAGGTGAAAAACAATGATGAATGGTCTTGAGCTTATATAGGCTCGACCTTGACTCAACTACAACGTTCTAATACTCTAGAAAGGAAAGAAATATACGAAAATAAAGTAGAGAAATAATGAGTTTGGCTCCTTGAAGAAAACTAGCCGTTAGGCTGATTTCTTGCCTTTGAAGAGATGTGATCTTGTATCTGGATATCTTGGTGAAGTATCCACGAAATAATAGTCTCTGGCTGCTGAATAATCTCATAAGGGTCTTGGTTTCTTCTGGTTCAAAGGAATAGAGCCGTTGGTCCTTGCTCATCAAGTGGTGGGAACTTTCCTTGAATGCATTTGGTGTGTCCGGATATGGGAAGTTGTTGTCCATGAAGATTCGCCTGTTCCTCTGCATGCTGGCACATGGAATGAAGATGTAAGCAGCTTCTGGTTGGTCAGTAATCTCTCCTGGTCGCCAAGTCCTGATTTGATACTGATTGAACCGGTTAGCTTCCAATTGAAGCAAGTGCAGAACTGGTTTAGCCGGTTTTGATGAATGGATCATAACTTCATAATTACGTGGGCTTTTCTCCTCATTCTTGGCTTGTTGGAAAGCTAAGAGATCCATCTTGAATTCCATAGCTGAATTTGGCTCGGTTCGCTTCTTGGTTGGTTTGAAATTCTCTTCTAAAGGCCGGTACGCGCAAACGGATGTGCTGGAGAACCTCCGGTTTGTAAAATTCATAACTTCTTCCCCCGTAAAGCTTTTCTTGAAATTCCAATTGGGTTGGACTCCTTCTTGAGTGTAGAATCCAATACAATTGGCCCCGTGATTAAAACCCTCCTGGTTTGAAAGATATGGCCTTTTGAATGCACCTATGTCGCTACTGGCTCCAATGTAGCTTGTATGGTTAGGTTCATGAGTTGGTGGTTCAGCTACTGACTTGAGGTCCTCATCAACCTGCCTCCAGAACTTCTTTACCATCCTCTCCTAGGATGGTTTTCTTTGGGTTCTTGCCTTCTTCAACCACCTCCCAGAGTCCTCTGCCTCCAAGAGCAGCTTTAGCAAGTCTTGCCCACAGTAGATAGTTAGCTCCCTTAAGGGTAGCTGGAATCACCACCATTCTTGAGTTTTCTGCCATATCCATCAAGTATAGTTCAAGAACAGCAAGAACAGCTCAAGAACAGAGAAAAAGATTTTTGAAAAATAATCAGAGTGTTTTAAAAAAAAAAGATTTGCGGAAGAACTAAGTAGAATCAGAGAAGAATAAAGAAGAAAAATAGGTTTCAGGAGCTAGATTGCTCTGATACCATGTTAGATTATGAGAATTAAGGAGGATTAAGTGAAGAACACATTGAGGCTGAGATAAAGAGAGAATGGCGAGAGAGATGTGAGAAGTGAGAGACTTAATTCACTTAGTTTATTATCTTGCAACAATCAGTACATAAATAGGCAATACAAATATCCTAGGAAATTATTAAATAAGTAAGAACCTAGAATAAGATTAAACAATGGCATAAGAGTCCAAATTGTCCCAACTGTCTTGGATCAGGGAGAAAGTGACATGTCATAACGTTCCCATACGCAGCAGCTCTCTCCCTTCACGTGATATTGCTTTTCCAACGGTCAGCTTGGCTTTGACGAGTTCACTTGGTCACTTTGAATTAATTAAACACGCCAACACTTCACTTCTTTGGTTCCTTAGCTTGCACGCCACTCCTTAGGTTGTACAGCCAGCCTTGATTTTCAAGTTAACTCCACACATTGCTTATTTCAAATCCTCTTGGTTTCTTCTTATTAGATCAGACTCTCTCATGCACCATTGCTGCTCTTTATGTCTTCATGTCAACACTCCCCCTCAAGCTTGACCATAGGGACTGGTCAAGCTTGGAAACCATGAAGCATTCCCTCATTAAAACCTTAACTTGGAAAAACCACTTGGGATAAAAACCAAGCCAAGGAAAAAGAGTAGAACACTTCATGGATAAGAGAATCAGTGTGATGAGAGATCCACAAGTCCTAACTTGGATAGTATGAACTCGCAGACCTTAGTACTAGCAGCCTTGGTAAAGATGTCAGCTAACTGATCTTCACTCCTAGTGTAGCAAGGAAGGATGATTTTCTGCTCCACAGCTTGTCTCACCTTATGACAATCTACTTCAATGTGTTTGGTTCTCTCATGGAAGACTGAGTTGCTGGCAATGTGTATAGCAGCCTGGTTATCACAGTGCATAGTAATTGGTGTTGTAGAATCAATTCCCAAGTCCTTAAGCAGCCCCTTGATCCAAATCAGCTCACTGGTTAGTTTCCTCATGGCTCTATACTCTGCTTCAGCACTTGAGCATGAAACAACCTTCTGCTTCTTGCTCTTCCAAGTTACCAGATTACCTCCAATAAAAGTGCAATACCCAGTGGTTGATCTCCTATCAACTCTATCTCCTGCCCAATCAGCATCACAATACCCCACTATCTCAGTGCTTTTGTTGCATCCCATCCAGACTCCTTGACCTGGTGCCTCTCTTAGGTACCTTAGGATCCTTTCAACCATGTTCCAGTGATGTATCTTGGGTGCTTGCATCTGCTGGCTCACTTGGTTCACAGCAAAACAAATGTCTGGTCTTGTGATGGTTAGGTAGATGAGTTTACCAACCATTCTCCTATACTGTTTCACATCTCCAAAGACCTTGTCATCAAACTCCCCCTGGCGCAGCACCTTGTATCCATCTTCAAGAGGAGTCTTAGCTCTCTTTCCTCCAAGGTCACCTGCCTCATTCAACAAATCAAGTGTGTACTTTCTTTGATTCAAGAATAGCCCCTCTTTAGATCGGCATATCTCAATTCCTAGAAAGTACTTTAGCTCACCCAAGTCTTTAATATCAAAAGAAGATTTAAGGAAAGCTTTTGTTAGGATGATACCTTCCTTATCACTCCCTGTGATGATAATATCATCCACATAAATCAGAATGACTATGATGCCTTGTTGGGTGGTGAGAGTGAATAGAGTGTGATCAGCTTCAGACTTGACAAACCCTCTTCCATTAAGGGTTGTGCTCAACTTGTGATACCAAGCCCTTGGGAATTGTTTTAAACCATATATTGCTTTCTTCAGTCTCAGCACATTGCCTGGTTTGACAAGATTTTCCAAACCAGGAGGAGGTCTCATGTAGACTTCATCTTCCAATTCTCCTTGAAGAAATGCATTCTTGACATCCATTTGCCATAGATCCCACTCCAAGTTTACTGCCAATGATAGAACAATTCTGATGGTATGGAGCTTGGCTACTGGTGCAAATGTATCAAGATAATCTTCCCCATAGACCTGAGTGTATCCTCTTGCCACAAGTCTGGTCTTCCTCCTCTCTGGTTTTCCATTTGCTAGGTATTTGATGGTGAAGAGTAGGCGACTTGTTACTGCCTTCTTGCCTTTAGGAAGTTCAGTCTCATACCAGGTATCATTCTTGATCATGGCATTTATTTCATCCCCTACTGAATCTCTCCATTCATCAAGCTCCATTGCCTCTTCATAAGACCTTGGAATGTATTCCTGATCTATGCTTGTGATGAAGGCTTGGTGTTCCATGGGATAGTGAGGAAGAGAGCAGACTGCCTGAACTGGATGAGCTACTGCATGACTGTTGAAGTACACTCTTGTATTCTTCCAGTTTGAGAGCTCCTTCTTCTGCCTTGTGCTTCTCCTAAGCGGTTGAACTGGAGCTGTTTCAATAGTCTGCTCATGCCCTACAGCTGAATCTGTCTCCATATTTTGTTCTGATGCATCTCGCTCCTGATCATGAACCTGATCAGTATGTGAATCTTCTCCTTGATTCCCCCCTTCATGATCAGGATGGAGATCATCTCCTGCTTGATCAACCTCTTCAATCACATTTTCTGGTCCCTGCCTAGTCTCTTGATTGTGTGTTGATGGCTCTTCTATGTTTGGTTGTGGCATACTGATGCCAAGGTTCTCCATGATGCGCCTTAAGTTATCTGCCCTATCCGAGGATGTCTGAGATAGATCTTTGAGCTTGTCCCAACTCTTCTCCTCATAATATCCTCTGGATTCCACAAACTTCACATCCCTTGAGATCAGTACCCTTCTAGACTCTGGTGCATAACATTTGTAGCCCTTTTGAGTAGGTGAGTACCCTATGAATAAGGCTTTAGTACTCCTAGCTTCAAGCTTGTTTCTCTGCTCACCTGGCTGCAAAACATAGCACAAGCACCCAAACACACGCAAATGATCTAGAGAAGGTTTTCTATGGTTCAGTACCTCATATGGTGTAAGATCACCAAGAATTCTTGTTGGTGTTCTGTTGATCAGATAACATGCAGTCATAACTGCATCACTCCAGAATCTCTTAGGCACATTGGTGTAGAATAGCATACACCTTGCTACTTCCATGAGATGTCTGTTTTTCCTCTCAGCTACACCATTTTGTTGTGGTGTGTAAGGGCAACTAGTTTGGTGAATAATTCCATGCTTAGCTAGATGATTTTTGAAAGCATGGCTTGTATACTCTCCCCCATTATCTGACCTGAATACTTTGATCTTAACATTGAAGTGATTAGTAATGTAATTCTGAAAGTTAATAAAGGCATCTAACACCCTATCTTTAGTTTGAATCATAGTCAGCCAAGTATACTTAGATTTTTGGTCTATAAATGTGACAAAATATTTATGATTCTCCCTAGAGATGCATGGTGCAGTCCAAACATCAGAATGAATAAGATCAAAGCAGTTTTCATAAATAGTAGATGACTTAGGGAAAACAGTCTTGCAGTGTTTGCCAAGAATACATGCTTCACAGCCATCACTTTTAAAAGAAACATCAGGAAATAAAAGGTTTAATGCACGAGAATGGGGGTGGCCAAGCCTAGCATGCCATAATACATCATGATCTAAAACAGGAATTGAATTAAAAGCAGAAGATAAATTTGAGATAGGCTTGATGTCTTCAAGCAGGTACAAGTCCTTCTTTGTAACACCTTTGCCAATCAACTTAAGAGTCTCAATATCCTGAAACACAACCTCATTAGGACTAAAGATCACATTGCAATTTAAATCAGTGGTGGCTCTTTTAACAGATACAAGATTAGAAGCAAATGTTGGCATGTAAAAAGCTCTACTCTCTTTATCAAACAGCTTAAGAGTTCCTACACCTTTAATTGGGATTTTATCACCATTGGCTATCATCACATTTCCTAAGACAGGTTCTATATTTTTAATCAAATTAGCATCACTAATCATGTGGTGGGAAGCCCCTGAGTCTATAACTAAGGGCTTAACACTACTAGATTTATGCAATTGATGCAGTGATGTACCAAGAGCCTTAGGAAAATTATATGATGCACTGAGAGAGATACCAAGGGTGTTACCAGACTCTTTTAGAGCTTTGATGAGGGCATCAAGGTCTGACTTCTTGATGGGCTCATCCTGTGTAGTTCTCATGCCTCCACTGAATGTCAATGCCTTCCCTTCACCAGTGTTGAAGTTGCGCATAGGTGTGGATGGTTCTCCCATCTCACCAGAGAAGTGAGCTCTTGCATCTGCATATGGGGTCCTGAACTTTTGAGGCTTGAGGTGTGGGTGAAGGATCCAGCACTTGTCCTTGCCATGGCCTTTCTTCTTGCAGTGATCACAAACCCATACTTTCTTGTCTTCTGGTTTGTGAACCCCCTTGTTAGCCACGCCCTCAGTGTTGTTCTCTGCCTTTTCAGCTTGACTTGCCATGATAAGCTCACTCTTTCTCCCAAAGAGACCCACTGATCCTTGTTCCTTTTGGATTTGAGCACACACTTCATCTAGAGATGGTAGCTCCTGACTTCTTAAGATGTGCTTAATCAGGTCATTGTAGCCTGGGTTAAGAGTAAACAACAAAGCAAAAACTTTGTCTTGTTCTCTTCTCTTATTAAGCACATCAGGATCAACAGTTCCTGGCCTCAGCATCTCTAGTTCAGCCCACAAGGACCTGAACTTTCCAAAGTGCCTGTCAAAGTCAGTGTCCTCTTGGCTAAGAGTGTTGATAGCCCTCTTGACTTCAAACACTCTACTGATGTTAGACTGGTTGCCATACACCTTCTTCAGTGTATCCCACAGATCCTTGGAAGTTTCACAGTAGGAGTAAGCTTCCAAGATTGAGGCTTCAAGGCTGCTGTGAAGAATGGTTAACACCATGAGATCCTCCTGATTTTTTTCTTGTCACCAGCACCTGCCTCCAGAACTTCTTTACCATCCTCTCCTAGGATGGTTTTCTTTGGGTTCTTGCCTTCTTCAACCACCTCCCAGAGTCCTCTGCCTCCAAGAGCAGCTTTAGCAAGTCTTGCCCACAGTAGATAGTTAGCTCCCTTAAGGGTAGCTGGAATCACCACCATTCTTGAGTTTTCTGCCATATCCATCAAGTATAGTTCAAGAACAGCAAGAACAGCTCAAGAACAGAGAAAAAGATTTTTGAAAAATAATCAGAGTGTTTTAAAAAAAAAAGATTTGCGGAAGAACTAAGTAGAATCAGAGAAGAATAAAGAAGAAAAATAGGTTTCAGGAGCTAGATTGCTCTGATACCATGTTAGATTATGAGAATTAAGGAGGATTAAGTGAAGAACACATTGAGGCTGAGATAAAGAGAGAATGGCGAGAGAGATGTGAGAAGTGAGAGACTTAATTCACTTAGTTTATTATCTTGCAACAATCAGTACATAAATAGGCAATACAAATATCCTAGGAAATTATTAAATAAGTAAGAACCTAGAATAAGATTAAACAATGGCATAAGAGTCCAAATTGTCCCAACTGTCTTGGATCAGGGAGAAAGTGACATGTCATAACGTTCCCATACGCAGCAGCTCTCTCCCTTCACGTGATATTGCTTTTCCAACGGTCAGCTTGGCTTTGACGAGTTCACTTGGTCACTTTGAATTAATTAAACACGCCAACACTTCACTTCTTTGGTTCCTTAGCTTGCACGCCACTCCTTAGGTTGTACAGCCAGCCTTGATTTTCAAGTTAACTCCACACATTGCTTATTTCAAATCCTCTTGGTTTCTTCTTATTAGATCAGACTCTCTCATGCACCATTGCTGCTCTTTATGTCTTCATGTCAACACCAATATGTAAGAAGCTTGATTGGGAACCACTAATCAGTGGAGAATAACCAGGAAGTTAAATAAATCTCATAGGAGTTGTGAGTAAGAAGATATCCCACTTTCTATCCAGATGATTCCAGATTAGCATGTTCGGACATATGGCAATATCTTCATGATTCTTATCAAACCAGGATCAACCAATATGTAAGAAGCTCATTGGGAACCACTAATCAGTGGAGAATAACCAGGAAGTTGAATAAATCTCATAGGAGTTGGGAGTAAGAAGATATCCCACATTCTATCCAGATGATTCCAGATTAGCCTGTTCAAAAATATGCCATTATCTTCATGATTCTTATCAAACCAGGATGAACCACGATCTAAGAAGCTTTATTTGGAACAACTATTCAGTGGAGAATAACCAGGAAGTTAAATAAATCTCATAGGAGTTGTGAGGAAGAAGATATCCCACTTTCTATCCAGATGATTCCAGATTAGCCTGTTCAGACATATGGCAATATCTTCATGATTCTTATCAAACCAGGATGAACCACAATCTAAGAAGCTTTATTTGGAACCACTAATCAGTGGAGAATAACCAGGAAGTTGAATAAATCTCATAACTATTGTGAGCAAGAAGATATCCCACCTTCTATCCATATGATTCCAGATTAGCATGTTCGGACATATGCCATTATCTTCACGATTCTTATCAAACCAGGATGAACCACGATATAAGAAGCTTTATTTGGAACCACTAATCAGTGGAGAATAACCAGGAATTTGAATAAATCTCATAGGAGTTGTGAGTAAGAAGATATCCCACTTTCTATCTAGATGATTCCAGATTAGCCTGTTCAGACATATGGCAATATCTTCATGATTCTTATTAACCCAGGATGAACCACGATCTAAGAAGCTTTATTTGGAACCAGTAATCAGTGGAGAATAACCAGGAAGTTGAATAAATCTCATAAGTGTTGTGAGCAAAAAGATATCCCACCTTCTATCCAGATATTCCAGATTAGCCTGTTCGGACATATGCAATTATCTTCATGATTCTTATCAAACCAGGATGAACCACGATCTAAGAAGCTTTATTTGGAACCACTAATCAGTGGAGAATAACCAGGAATTTGAATAAATCTCATAGGAGTTGTGAGTAAGAAGATATCCCACTTTCTATCCAGATGATTCCAGATTAGCATGTTCGGACATATGGCAATATCTCCATGATTCTTATCAAACCAGAATGAACCACGATCTAAGAAGCTTTATTTGGAACCACTAATCATTGGAGAATAACCAGGAAGTTGAATAAATCTTATAAGTGTTGTGAGCATGAAGATATCCCACCTTCTATCTAGATGATTCCAGATTAGCCTGTTCGGACATATGGCAATATCTTCATGATACTTATCAAACCAGGATGAACAACGATCTAAGAAGCTTTATCTGGAACCACTAATCAGTGGAGAATAACCAGGAAGTTGAATAAATCTCATAAGAATTGTGAGTAAGAAGATATCCCACTTTCTATCCAGATGATTCCAGATTCGCCTGTTCGGACATATGGCAATATCTTCATGATTCTTATCAAACCAGGATGAACCACGATCTAAGAAGCTTTATTTAGAACCACTAATCAGAGGAGAATAACCAGGAAGTTGAATAAATCTCATAACTGTTGTGAGCAAGAAGATATCCCACCTTCTATCCATAAGATTCCAGATTAGCCTGTTCGGACATATGCCATTATCTTCATGATTCTTATCAAACCAGGATGAACCAATATGTAAGAAGCTTGATTGGGAACCACTAATCAGTGAAGAATAACCAGGAAGTTGAATAAATCTCATAGGAGTTGTGAGTAAGAAGATATCCCATTTTCTATCCAGGTGATTCCAGATTAGCCTGTTCGGACATATGGCAATATCCTCATGATTCTTATCAAACCAGGATGAACCACGATCTAAGAAGCTTTATTTGGAACCACTAATCAGTGGAGAATAACCAGGAAGTTGAATAAATCTCATAGGAGTTGTGAGTAAGAAGATATCCCACTTTCTATATAGATGATTCCAGATTAGCCTGTTCGGACATATGCCATTATCTTCATGATTCTTATCAAACCAGGATGAACCACGATCTAAGAAGCTTTATTTGGAACCAATAATCAGTGGAGAATAACCAGGAAGTTGAATAAATCTTATAGGAGTTGTGAGTAAGAAGATATCCCACTTTCTATCCAGATGATTCCAGATTAGCCTATTCAGACATATGGCAATATCTTCATGATTCTTATTAAACCAGGATGAACGAGGATCTAAGAAGCTTTATTTGGAACCACTAATCAGTGGAGAATAACTAGGAAGTTGAATAAATCTCATAGGAGTTGTGAGTAAAAAGATATCCCACTTTCTATCCAGATGATTCAGATTAGCCTGTTTAGACATATGGCAATATCGTCATGATTCTTATCAAACCAGGATGAACCACGATCTAAGAAGCTTTATTTGGAACCACTAATCAGTGGAGAATAACCAGGAAGTTGAATAAATCTCATAACTGTTGTGAGCAAGAAGATATCCCACCTTCTATCCAGATGATTCCAGATTAGCATGTTCGGACATATGCCATTATCTTCACGATTCTTATCAAACCAGGATGAACCACGATCTAAGAAGCTTTATTTGGAACCACTAATCAGTGGAGAATAACCAGGAAGTTGAATAAATCTCATAGGAGTTGTGAGTAAGAAGATATCCCACTTTCTATCCGGATGATTCCAGATTAGCCTGTTCAGACATATGGCAATATCTTCATGATTCTTATTAACCCAGGATAAACCACGATCTAAGAAGCTTTATTTGGAACCACTAATCAGTGGAGAATAACCAGGAAGTTGAATAAATCTCATAAGTGTTGTGAGCAAGAAGATATCCCACCTTCTATCCAGATGATTCCAGATTAGTCTGTTCGGACATATGGCAATATCTTCATGATTCTTATCAAACCAGGATGAACCACGATCTACGAAGCTTTATTTGGAACCACTAATCAGTGGAGAATAACCAGGAAGTTGAATAAATCTCATAAGTGTTATGAGAAAGAAGATATCCCACCTTCTATCCAGATGATTCCAGATTAGCCTGTTCGGACATATGCCATTATCTTCATGATTCTTATCAAACCAGGATGAACCACGATATAAGAAGCTTTATTTGGAACCACTAATAAGTGGAGAATAACCAGGAAGTTGAATAAATCTCATAGGAGTTGTGAGTAAAAAGATACCTCATTTTCTATCCAGATGATTCCAGATTAGTCTGTTCGGACATATGGCAATATCTTCATTATTATTATCAAACCAGGATGAACCACGATCTAAGAAGCTTTATTTGGAACCACTAATCAGTTGAGAATAACCAGGAAGTTGAATAAATCTCATAAGTGTTGTGAGCAAGAAGATATCCCATCTTCTATCCAGATGATTCAAGATTAGCATGTTTGGACATATGCCATTATTTTCATGATTCTTATCAAACCAAGATGAACCACGATCTAAGAAGCTTTATTTGGAACCACTAATCAGTGGAGAATAACCAGGAAGATGAATCAATCTCATAGGAGTTGTGAGTAAGAAGATATCCCACTTTCTATCCACATGATTCCAGATTAGCCTGTTCGGAAATATGGAAATATCTTCATGATTCTTATCAAACCAGGATGAACCAATATGTAAGAAGCTTGATTGGGAACCACTAATCAGTGGAGAATAACCAGGAAGTTAAATAAATCTCATAGGAGTTGTGAGTAAGAAGATATCCCGCTTTCTATCCAGATGATTCCAGATTAGCCTGTTCGGACATATGCCATTATCTTCATGATTCTTATCAAAACAGGATGAACCACGATCTAAGAAGATTTATTTGGAACCACTATTCAGTGGAGAGTAACCAAGAAGTTAAATAAATCTCATAGGAGTTGTGAGGAAGAAGATATCCCACTTTCTATCCAGATGATTCCAGATTAGCATGTTCGGACATATGGCAATAGCTTCATGATTCTTATCAAACCAGGATGAACCACGATCTAAGAAGCTTTATTTGGAACCACTAATCAGTGGAGAATAACCAGGAAGTTGAATAAATCTCATAAGTGTTGTGAGCAAGAAGATATCACACCTTCTATCCAGATGATTCCAGATTAGCCTGTTCGGACATATGCCATTATCTTCATGATTCTTATCAAACCACGATGAACCACGATCTAAGAAGCTTTATTTGGAACCACTAATCAGTGGAGAATTACCAGGAAGTTGAATAAATCTCATAACTGTTGTGAGTAAGAAGATATCCCACCTTCTATCCAGATGATTCCAGATTAGCCTGTTCGGACATATGCCATTATCTTCATGATTTTTATCAAACCAGGATGAACCACGATCTAAGAAGATTTATTTGGAACCACTATTCAGTGGAGAATAACCAGGAAGATGTATCAATCTCATAGGAGTTGTGAGTAGGAAGATATCCCACTTTCTATCCAGATGATTCCAGATTAGCCTGTTCGGACATATGCCATTATCTTCATGATTCTTATCAAACCAGGATAAACCACGATCTAAGAAGCTTTATTTGGAACCAATAATCAGTGGAGAATAACCAGGAAGTTGAATAAATCTTATAGGAGTTGTGAGTAAGAAGATATCCCACTTTCTATCCAGATGATTCCAGATTAGCCTATTCAGACATATGGCAATATCTTCATGATTCTTATTAAACCAGGATGAACGAGGATCTAAGAAGCTTTATTTGGAACCACTAATCAGTGGAGAATAACTAGGAAGTTGAATAAATCTCATAGGAGTTGTGAGTAAAAAGATATCCCACTTTCTATCCAGATGATTCCAGATTAGCATGTTCGGACATATGGCAATAGCTTCATGATTCTTATCAAACCAGGATGAACCACGATCTAAGAAGCTTTATTTGGAACCACTAATCAGTGGAGAATAACCAGGAAGTTGAATAAATCTCATAAGTGTTGTGAGCAAGAAGATATTACACCTTCTATCCAGATGATTCCAGATTAGCCTGTTCGGACATATGCCATTATCTTCATGATTCTTATCAAACCACGATGAACCACGATCTAAGAAGCTTTATTTGGAACCACTAATCAGTGAAGAATTACCAGGAAGTTGAATAAATCTCATAACTGTTGTGAGTAAGAAGATATCCCACCTTCTATCCAGATGATTCCAGATTAGCCTGTTCGGACATATGCCATTATCTTCATGATTTTTATCAAACCAGGATGAACCACGATCTAAGAAGATTTATTTGGAACCACTATTCAGTGGAGAATAACCAGGAAGATGTATCAATCTCATAGGAGTTGTGAGTAGGAAGATATCCCACTTTCTATCCACATGATTCCAGATTAGCCTGTTCGGACATATGGAAATATCTTCATGATTCTTATCAAACCAGGATGAACCAATATGTAAGAAGCTTGATTGGGAACCACTAATCAGTGGAGAATAACCAGGAAGTTAAATAAATCTCATAGGAGTTGTGAGTAAGAAGATATCCCACTTTCTATCCAGATGATTCCAGATTAGCCTGTTCGGACATATGCCATTATCTTCATGATTCTTATCAAACCAGGATGAACCACGATCTAAGAAGATTTATTTGGAACCACTATTCAGTGGAGAGTAACCAGGAAGTTAAATAAAACTCATAGGAGTTGTGAGGAAGAAGGTATCCCACTTTCTATCCAGATGATTCCAGATTAGCATGTTCGGACATATGGCAATAGCTTCATGATTCTTATCAAACCAGGATGAACCACGATCTAAGAAGCTTTATTTGGAACCACTAATCTGTGGATAATAACCAGGAAGTTGAATAAATCTCATAGGAGTTGTGACTAATAAGATATCCCACATTCTATCCAGATGATTCCAGATTAGCCTGTTCGGACATATGCCATTATCTTCATGATTCTTATCAAACCAGGATGAACCACGATCTAAGAAGCTTTATTTGGAACCACTATTCAGTGGAGAATAACCAGGAAGTTAAATAAATCTCATAGGAGTTGTGAGGAAGAAGATATCCCACTTTCTATCCATATGATTCCATATTAGCCTGTTCGGACATATGGCAATATCTTCATGATTCTTATCAAACCATGATGAACCACAATCTAAGAAGCTTTATTTCAGTGGAGAATAACCAGGAAGTTAAATAAATCTCATAACTGTTGTGAGCAAGAAGATATCCCACCTTCTATCCAGATGATTCCAGATTAGCATGTTCGGACATATGCCATTACCTTCATGATTCTTATCAAACCAGGATGAACCACGATCTAAGAAGCTTTATTTGGAACCACTAATCAGTGGAGAATAACCAGGAAGTTGAATAAATCTCATAGGAGTTGTGAGTAAGAAGATATACCACTTTCTATCCAGATGATTCCAGATTAGCCTGTTCAGACATATGGCAATATCTTCATGATTCTTATTAACCGAGGATGAACCACGATCTAAGAAGCTTTATTTGGAACCACTAATCAGTGGAGAATAACCAGGAAGTTGAATAAATCTCATAGGAGTTGTGAGTAAGAAGATATCCCACTTTATATCCAGATGATTCCAGATTAGCATGTTCGGACATATGGCAATATCTCCATGATTCTTATCAAACCAGAATGAAACACGATCTAAGAAGCTTTATTTGGAACCACTAATCAGTGGAGAACAACCAAGAAGTTGAATAAATCTCATAAGTGTTGTGAGCAAGAAGATATCCCACCTTCTATCCAGATGATTCCAGATTAGCCTGTTCGGACATATGGCAATATCTTCATGATTCTTACCAAACCATGATGAACCACGATCTAAGAAGCTTTATTTGGAACCAATAATCAGTGGAGGATAACCAGGAAGTTGAATAAATCTCATAGGAGTTGTGAGTAACAAGATATCCCACTTTCTATCCAGATGATTCCAGATTCGCCTGTTCGGACATATGACAATATCTTCATGATTCTTATCAAACCAGGATGAACCACGATCTAAGAAGCTTTATTTGGAACCAGTAATCAGTGGAGAATAACCAGGAAGTTGAATAAATCTCATAAGTGTTGTGAGCAAGAAGATATCCCACCTTCTATCCAGATGATTCCAGATTAACATGTTCGGACATATGCCATTATCTTCATGATTCTTATCAAACCAGGATGAACCACGATCTAAGAAGCTTTATTTGGAACCAATAATCAGTGGAGAATAACCAGGAATTTGAATAAATCTCATAGGAGTTGTGAGTAAGAAGATATCCCACTTTCAATCCAGGTGATTCCAGATTAGCATGTTCGGACATATGGCAATATCATCATGATTCTTATCAAACCAGGATGAACCACGATCTAAGAAGCTTTATTTGGAACCACTAATCAGTGGAGAATAACCAGGAAGTTGAATAAATCTCATAAATGTTGTGAATAAGAAGATATCCCACCTTCTATCCAGATGATTCCAGATTAGCCTGTTCGGACATATGCCATTATCTTCATGATTCTTATCAAACCAGGATGAACCAATATGTAAGAAGCTTGATTGGGAACCACTAATCAGTGGAGAAGAACCAGGAAGTTGAATAAATCTCATAGGAGTTGTGAGTAAGAAGATATCCCATTTTCTATCCAGGTGATTCCAAATTAGTCTGTTCGGACATATGGCAATATCCTCATGATTCTTATCAAACCAGGATGAACCAATATGTAAGAAGCTTGATTGGGAACCACTAATCAGTGGAGAATAACCAGGAAGTTGAATAAATCTCATAGGAGTTGTGATTAAGAAGATATCCCACTTTCTATCCAGATGATTCCAGATTAGCATGTTCGGACATAAGGCAATATCTTCATGATTCTTATCAAACCAGGATGAACCAATATGTAAGAAGCTCATTGGGAACCACTAATCAGTGGATAATAACCAGGAAGTTGAATAAATCTCATAGGAGTTGTGAGTAATAAGATATCCCACATTCTATCCAGATGATTCCAGATTAGCCAGTTCGGACATATGCCATTATCTTCATGATTCTTTATCAAACCAGGATGAACCACGATCTAAGAAGCTTTATTTGGAACCACTATTCAGTGGAGAATAACCAGGAAGTTAAATAAATCTCATAGGAGTTGTGAGGAAGAAGATATCCCACTTTCTATCCAGATGATTCCAGATTAGCCTGTTCGGACATATGGCAATATCTTCATGATTCTTATCAAACCATGATGAACCACAATCTAAGAAGCTTTATTTGGAACCACTAATCAGTGGAGAATAACCAGGAAGTTGAATAAATCTCATAATTGTTGTGAGCAAGAAGATATCCCACCTTCTATCCAGATGATTCCAGATTAGCATGTTCGGACATAGGCCATTACCTTCATGATTCTTATCAAACCAGGATGAACCACGATCTAAGAACCTTATTTGGAACCACTAATCAGTGGAGAATAACCAGGAAGTTGAATAAATCTCATAGGAGTTGTGAGTAAGAAGATATCCCACTTTCTATCCAGATGATTCCAGATTAGCCTGTTCAGACATATGGCAATATCTTCATGATTCTTATTAACCCAGGATGAACCACGATCTAAGAAGCTTTATTTGGAACCACTAATCAGTGGAGAATAATGAGGAAGTTGAATAAATCTCATAAGTGTTGTGAGCAAGAAGATATCCCACCTTCTATCCAGATGATTCCAGATTAGCCTGTTCGGACATATGCCATTATCTTCATGATTCTTATCAAACCAGGATTAACCACGATCTAAGAAGCTTTATTTGGAACCACTAATCAGTGGAGAATAACCAGGAATTTGAATAAATCTCATAGGAGTTGTGAGTTAGAAGATATCCCACTTTCTATCCAGATGATTCCAGATTAGCCTGTTCGGACATATGCCATTATCTTCATGATTCTTATCAAACCAGGATGAACCACAATCTAAGAAGATTTATTTGGAACCACTATTCAGTGGAGAGTAACCAGGAAGTTAAATAAATCTCATAGGAGTTGTGAGGAAGAAGATATCCCACTTTCTATCCAGATGATTCCAGATTAGCATGTTCGGACATATGGCAATAGCTTCATGATTCTTATCAAACCAGGATGAACCATGATCTAAGAAGCTTTATTTGGAACCACTAATCTGTGGATAATAACCAGGAAGTTGAATAAATCTCATAGGAGTTGTGAGTAATAAGATATCCCACATTCTATCCAGATGATTCCAGATTAGCCTGTTCGGACATATGCCATTATCTTCATGATTCTTATCAAACCAGGATGAACCACGATCTAAGAAGCTTTATTTGGAACCACTATTCAGTGGAGAATAACCAGGAAGTTAAATAAATCTCATAGGAGTTGTGAGGAAGAAGATATCCAACTTTCTATCCATATGATTCCATATTAGCCTGTTCGGACATATGGCAATATCTTCATGATTCTTATCAAACCATGATGAACCACAATCTAAGAAGCTTTATTTCAGTGGAGAATAACCAGGAAGTTAAATAAATCTCATAACTGTTGTGAGCAAGAAGATATCCCACCTTCTATCCAGATGATTCCAGATTAGCATGTTCGGACATATGCCATTACCTTCATGATTCTTATCAAACCAGGATGAACCACGATCTAAGAAGCTTTATTTGGAACCACTAATCAGTGGAGAATAACCAGGAAGTTGAATAAATCTCACAGGAGTTGTGAGTAAGAAGATATACCACTTTCTATCCAGATGATTCCAGATTAGCCTGTTCAGACATATGGCAATATCTTCATGATTCTTATTAACCGAGGATGAACCACGATCTGAGAAGCTTTATTTGGAACCACTAATCAGTGGAGAATAACCAGGAAGTTGAATAAATCTTATAGGAGTTGTGAGTAAGAAGATATCCCACTTTATATCCAGATGATTCCAGATTAGCATGTTCGGACATATGGCAATATCTCCATGATTCTTATCAAACCAGAATGAAACACGATCTAAGAAGCTTTATTTGGAACCACTAATCAGTGGAGAACAACCAAGAAGTTGAATAAATCTCATAAGTGTTGTGAGCAAGAAGATATCCCACCTTCTATCCAGATGATTCCAGATTAGCCTGTTCGGACATATGGCAATATCTTCATGATTCTTATCAAACCATGATGAACCACGATCTAAGAAGCTTTATTTGGAACCACTAATCAGTGGAGGATAACCAGGAAGTTGAATAAATCTCATAGGAGTTGTGAGTAAGAAGATATCCCACTTTCTATCCAGATGATTCCAGATTCGCCTGTTCGGACATATGACAATATCTTCATGATTCTTATCAAACCAGGATGAACCACGATCTAAGAAGCTTTATTTGGAACCAGTAATCAGTGGAGAATAACCAGGAAGTTGAATAAATCTCATAAGTGTTGTGAGCAAGAAGATATCCCACCTTCTATCCAGATGATTCAAGATTAACCTGTTCGGACATATGCCATTATCTTCATGATTCTTATCAAACCAGGATGAACCACGATCTAAGAAGCTTTATTTGGAACCAATAATCAGTGGAGAATAACCAGGAATTTGAATAAATCTCATAGGAGTTGTGAGTAAGAAGATATCTCACTTTCAATCCAGGTGATTCCAGACTAGCAAGTTCGGACATATGGCAATATCCTCATGATTCTTATCAAACCAGGATGAACCACGATCTAAGAAGCTTTATTTGGAACCACTAATCAGTGGAGAATAACCAGGAAGTTGAATAAATCTCATAACTGTTGTGAATAAGAAGATATCCCACCTTCTATCCAGATGATTCCAGATTAGCCTGTTCGGACATATGTCATTATCTTCATGATTCTTATCAAACCAGGATGAACCAATATGTAAGAAGCTTGATTAGGAACCACTAATCAGTGGAGAAGAACCAGGAAGTTGAATAAATCTCATAGGAGTTGTGAGTAAGAAGATATCCCATTTTCTATCCAGGTGATTCCAAATTAGTCTGTTCGGACATATGGCAATATCCTCATGATTCTTATCAAACCAGGATGAACCAATATGTAAGAAGCTTGATTGGGAACCACTAATCAGTGGAGAATAACCAGGAAGTTGAATAAATCTCATAGGAGTTGTGATTAAGAAGATATCCCACTTTCTATCCAGATGATTCCAGATTAGCATGTTCGGACATAAGGCAATATCTTCATGATTCTTATCAAACCAGGATGAACCAATATGTAAGAAGCTCATTGGGAACCACTAATCAGTGGATAATAACCAGGAAGTTGAATAAATCTCATAGGAGTTGTGAGTAATAAGATATCCCACATTCTATCCAGATGATTCCAGATTAGCCTGTTCGGACATATGCCATTATCTTCATGATTCTTATCAAACCAGGATGAACCACGATCTAAGAAGCTTTATTTGGAACCACTATTAAGTGGAGAATAACCAGGAAGTTAAATAAATCTCATAGGAGTTGTGAGGAAGAAGATATCCCACTTTCTATCCAGATGATTCCAGATTAGCCTGTTCGGACATATGGCAATATCTTCATGATTCTTATCAAACCATGATGAACCACAATCTAAGAAGCTTTATTTGGAACCACTAATCAGTGGAGAATAACCAGGAAGTTGAATAAATCTCATAACTGTTGTGAGCAAGAAGATATCCCACCTTCTATCCAGATGATTCCAGATTAGCATGTTCGGACATATGCCATTACCTTCATGATTCTTATCAAACCAGGATGAACCACGATCTAAGAACCTTATTTGGAACCACTAATCAGTGGAGAATAACCAGGAAGTTGAATAAATCTCATAGGAGTTGTGAGTAAGAAGATATCCCACTTTCTATCCAGATGATTCCAGATTAGCCTGTTCAGACATATGGCAATATCTTCATGATTCTTATTAACCCAGGATGAACCACGATCTAAGAAGCTTTATTTGGAACCACTAATCAGTGGAGAATAATGAGGAAGTTGAATAAATCTCATAAGTGTTGTGAGCAAGAAGATATCCCACCTTCTATCCAGATGATTCCAGATTAGCCTGTTCGGACATATGCCATTATCTTCATGATTCTTATCAAACCAGGATGAACCACGATCTAAGAAGCTTTATTTGGAACCACTAATCAGTGGAGAATAACCAGGAATTTGAATAAATCTCATAGGAGTTGTGAGTAAGAAGATATCCCACTTTATATCCAGATGATTCCAGATTAGCATGTTCGGACATATGGCAATATCTCCATGATTCTTATCAAACCAGAATGAAACACGATCTAAGAAGCTTTATTTGGAACCACTAATCAGTGGAGAACAACCAGGAAGTTGAATAAATCTCATAAGTGTTGTGAGCAAGAAGATATCCCACCTTCTATCCAGATGATTCCAGATTAGCATGTTCGGACATATGGCAATATCTTCATGATTCTTATCAAAGCATGATGAACCACGATCTAAGAAGCTTTATTTGGAACCACTAATCAGTGGAGGATAACCAGGAAGTTGAATAAATCTCATAGGAGTTGTGAGTAAGAAGATATCCCACTTTCTATCCAGATGATTCCAGATTCGCCTGTTCGGACATATGACAATATCTTCATGATTCTTATCAAACCAGGATGAACCACGATCTAAGAAGCTTTATTTGGAACCAGTAATCAGTGGAGAATAACCAGGAAGTTGAATAAATCTCATAAGTATTGTGAGCAAGAAGATATCCCACCTTCTATCCAGATGATTCCAGATTAACCTGTTCGGACATATGCCATTATCTTCATGATTCTTATCAAACCAGGATGAACCACGATCTAAGAAGCTTTATTTGGAACCAATAATCAGTGGAGAATAACCAGGAATTTGAATAAATCTCATAGGAGTTGTGAGTAAGAAGATATCCCACTTTCAATCCAGGTGATTCCAGATTAGCATGTTCGGACATATGGCAATATCCTCATGATTCTTATCAAACCAGGATGAACCACGATCTAAGAAGCTTTATTTGGAACCACTAATCAGTGGAGAATAACCAGGAAGTTGAATAAATCTCATAACTGTTGTGAGTAAGAAGATATCCCACCTTCTATCCAGATGATTCCAGATTAGCATGTTCGGACATATGCCATTATCTTCTTGATTCTTATCAAACCAGGATGAACCAATATGTAAGAAGCTTGATTGGGAACCACTAATCAGTGGAGAAGAACCAGGAAGTTGAATAAATCTCATAGGAGTTGTGAGTAAGAAGATATCCCATTTTCTATCCAGGTGATTCCAAATTAGTCTGTTCGGACATATGGCAATATCCTCATGATTCTTATCAAACCAGGATGAACCAATATGTAAGAAGCTTGATTGGGAACCACTAATCAGTGGAGAATAACCAGGAAGTTGAATAAATCTCATAGGAGTTGTGATTAAGAAGATATCTCACTTTCTATCCAGATGATTCCAGATTAGCCTGTTCGGACATAAGGCAATATCTTCATGATTCTTATCAAACCAGGATGAACCAATATGTAAGAAGCTCATTGGGAACCACTAATCAGTGGATAATAACCAGGAAGTTGAATAAATCTCATAGGAGTTGTGAGTAATAAGATATCCCACATTCTATCCAGATGATTCCAGATTAGCCTGTTCGGACATATGCCATTATCTTCATGATTCTTATCAAACCAGGATGAACCACGATCTAAGAAGCTTTATTTGGAACCACTATTCAGTGGAGAATAACCAGGAAGTTGAATAAATCTCATAGGAGTTGTGAGTAAGAAGATATCCCACTTTATATCCAGATGATTCCAGATTAGCATGTTCGGACATATGACAATATCTTCATGATTCTTATCAAACCAGGATGAACCACGATCTAAGAAGCTTTATTTGGAACCAATAATCAGTGGAGAATAACCAGGAAGTTGAATAAATCTCATAAGTGTTGTGAGCAAGAAGATATCCCACCTTCTATCCAGATGATTCAAGATTAACCTGTTCGGACATATGCCATTATCTTCATGATTCTTATCAAACCAGGATGAACCACGATCTAAGAAGCTTTATTTGGAACCAATAATCAGTGGAGAATAACCAGGAATTTGAATAAATCTCATAGGAGTTGTGAGTAAGAAGATATCTCACTTTCAATCCAGGTGATTCCAGACTAGCAAGTTCGGACATATGGCAATATCCTCATGATTCTTATCAAACCAGGATGAACCACGATCTAAGAAGCTTTATTTGGAACCACTAATCAGTGGAGAATAACCAGGAAGTTGAATAAATCTCATAACTGTTGTGAATAAGAAGATATCCCACCTTCTATCCAGATGATTCCAGATTAGCCTGTTCGGACATATGTCATTATCTTCATGATTCTTATCAAACCAGGATGAACCAATATGTAAGAAGCTTGATTAGGAACCACTAATCAGTGGAGAAGAACCAGGAAGTTGAATAAATCTCATAGGAGTTGTGAGTAAGAAGATATCCCATTTTCTATCCAGGTGATTCCAAATTAGTCTGTTCGGACATATGGCAATATCCTCATGATTCTTATCAAACCAGGATGAACCAATATGTAAGAAGCTTGATTGGGAACCACTAATCAGTGGAGAATAACCAGGAAGTTGAATAAATCTCATAGGAGTTGTGATTAAGAAGATATCCCACTTTCTATCCAGATGATTCCAGATTAGCATGTTCGGACATAAGGCAATATCTTCATGATTCTTATCAAACCAGGATGAACCAATATGTAAGAAGCTCATTGGGAACCACTAATCAGTGGATAATAACCAGGAAGTTGAATAAATCTCATAGGAGTTGTGAGTAATAAGATATCCCACATTCTATCCAGATGATTCCAGATTAGCCTGTTCGGACATATGCCATTATCTTCATGATTCTTATCAAACCAGGATGAACCACGATCTAAGAAGCTTTATTTGGAACCACTATTAAGTGGAGAATAACCAGGAAGTTAAATAAATCTCATAGGAGTTGTGAGGAAGAAGATATCCCACTTTCTATCCAGATGATTCCAGATTAGCCTGTTCGGACATATGGCAATATCTTCATGATTCTTATCAAACCATGATGAACCACAATCTAAGAAGCTTTATTTGGAACCACTAATCAGTGGAGAATAACCAGGAAGTTGAATAAATCTCATAACTGTTGTGAGCAAGAAGATATCCCACCTTCTATCCAGATGATTCCAGATTAGCATGTTCGGACATATGCCATTACCTTCATGATTCTTATCAAACCAGGATGAACCACGATCTAAGAACCTTATTTGGAACCACTAATCAGTGGAGAATAACCAGGAAGTTGAATAAATCTCATAGGAGTTGTGAGTAAGAAGATATCCCACTTTCTATCCAGATGATTCCAGATTAGCCTGTTCAGACATATGGCAATATCTTCATGATTCTTATTAACCCAGGATGAACCACGATCTAAGAAGCTTTATTTGGAACCACTAATCAGTGGAGAATAATGAGGAAGTTGAATAAATCTCATAAGTGTTGTGAGCAAGAAGATATCCCACCTTCTATCCAGATGATTCCAGATTAGCCTGTTCGGACATATGCCATTATCTTCATGATTCTTATCAAACCAGGATGAACCACGATCTAAGAAGCTTTATTTGGAACCACTAATCAGTGGAGAATAACCAGGAATTTGAATAAATCTCATAGGAGTTGTGAGTAAGAAGATATCCCACTTTATATCCAGATGATTCCAGATTAGCATGTTCGGACATATGGCAATATCTCCATGATTCTTATCAAACCAGAATGAAACACGATCTAAGAAGCTTTATTTGGAACCACTAATCAGTGGAGAACAACCAGGAAGTTGAATAAATCTCATAAGTGTTGTGAGCAAGAAGATATCCCACCTTCTATCCAGATGATTCCAGATTAGCATGTTCGGACATATGGCAATATCTTCATGATTCTTATCAAAGCATGATGAACCACGATCTAAGAAGCTTTATTTGGAACCACTAATCAGTGGAGGATAACCAGGAAGTTGAATAAATCTCATAGGAGTTGTGAGTAAGAAGATATCCCACTTTCTATCCAGATGATTCCAGATTCGCCTGTTCGGACATATGACAATATCTTCATGATTCTTATCAAACCAGGATGAACCACGATCTAAGAAGCTTTATTTGGAACCAGTAATCAGTGGAGAATAACCAGGAAGTTGAATAAATCTCATAAGTATTGTGAGCAAGAAGATATCCCACCTTCTATCCAGATGATTCCAGATTAACCTGTTCGGACATATGCCATTATCTTCATGATTCTTATCAAACCAGGATGAACCACGATCTAAGAAGCTTTATTTGGAACCAATAATCAGTGGAGAATAACCAGGAATTTGAATAAATCTCATAGGAGTTGTGAGTAAGAAGATATCCCACTTTCAATCTAGGTGATTCCAGATTAGCATGTTCGGACATATGGCAATATCCTCATGATTCTTATCAAACCAGGATGAACCACGATCTAAGAAGCTTTATTTGGAACCACTAATCAGTGGAGAATAACCAGGAAGTTGAATAAATCTCATAACTGTTGTGAGTAAGAAGATATCCCACCTTCTATCCAGATGATTCCAGATTAGCATGTTCGGACATATGCCATTATCTTCTTGATTCTTATCAAACCAGGATGAACCAATATGTAAGAAGCTTGATTGGGAACCACTAATCAGTGGAGAAGAACCAGGAAGTTGAATAAATCTCATAGGAGTTGTGAGTAAGAAGATATCCCATTTTCTATCCAGGTGATTCCAAATTAGTCTGTTCGGACATATGGCAATATCCTCATGATTCTTATCAAACCAGGATGAACCAATATGTAAGAAGCTTGATTGGGAACCACTAATCAGTGGAGAATAACCAGGAAGTTGAATAAATCTCATAGGAGTTGTGATTAAGAAGATATCTCACTTTCTATCCAGATGATTCCAGATTAGCCTGTTCGGACATAAGGCAATATCTTCATGATTCTTATCAAACCAGGATGAACCAATATGTAAGAAGCTCATTGGGAACCACTAATCAGTGGATAATAACCAGGAAGTTGAATAAATCTCATAGGAGTTGTGAGTAATAAGATATCCCACATTCTATCCAGATGATTCCAGATTAGCCTGTTCGGACATATGCCATTATCTTCATGATTCTTATCAAACCAGGATGAACCACGATCTAAGAAGCTTTATTTGGAACCACTATTCAGTGGAGAATAACCAGGAAGTTGAATAAATCTCATAGGAGTTGTGAGTAAGAAGATATCCCACTTTATATCCAGATGATTCCAGATTAGCATGTTCGGACATATGGCAATATCTCCATGATTCTTATCAAACCAGAATGAAACACGATCTAAGAAGCTTTATTTGGAACCACTAATCAGTGGAGAACAACCAGGAAGTTGAATAAATCTCATAAGTGTTGTGAGCAAGAAGATATCCCACCTTCTATCCAGATGATTCCAGATTAGCATGTTCGGACATATGGCAATATCTTCATGATTCTTATCAAAGCATGAGGAACCACGATCTAAGAAGCTTTATTTGGAACCACTAATCAGTGGAGAATAGCCAGGAAGTTGAATAAATCTCATAGGAGTTGTGAGTAAGAAGATATCCCACTATCTATCCAGATGATTCCAGATTCGCCTGTTCGGACATATGACAATATCTTCATGATTCTTATCAAACCAGGATGAACCACGATCTAAGAAGCTTTATTTGGAACCAGTAATCAGTGGAGAATAACCAGGAAGTTGAATAAATCTCATAAGTGTTGTGAGCAAGAAGATATCCCACTTTCTATCCAGATGATTCCAGATTAGCCTGTTCGGACATATGGCAATATCTTCATGATTCTTATCAAACCAGGATGAACCAATATGTAAGAAGCTCATTGGGAACCACTAATCAGTGGAGAATAACCAGGAAGTTGAATAAATCTCATAAGAGTTGTGAGTAAGAAGATATCCCACTTTCTATCCACATGATTCCAGATTAGCCTGTTTGGACATATGGCAATATCTTCATGATTCTTATCAAACCAGGATGAACCAATATGTAAGAAGCTTGATTGGGAACCACTAATCAGTGGAGAATAACCAGGAAGTTAAATAAATCTCATAGGAGTTGTGAGTAAGAAGATATCCCACTATCTATCCAGATGATTCCAGATTAGCCTGTTCGGACATATGCCATTATCTTCATGATTCTTATCAAACCAGGATGAACCACGATCTAAGAAGATTTTTTTGGAACCACTATTCAGTGGAGAGTAACCAGGAAGTTAAATAAATCTCATAGGAGTTGTGAGAAAGAAGATATCCCACTTTCTATCCAGACGATTCCAGATTAGCATGTTCGGACATATGGCAATAGCTTCATGATTCATGATTCTCTGATCATGGTTCATACCACTAATCAGTTGAAAATAACCAGGAAGTTGAATAAATCTCATAAGTGTTGTGAGCAAGAAGATATCCCACCTTCTATCCAGATGATTCCAGATTAGTCTGTTCGGACATATGGCAATATCTTCATGATTCTTATCAAACCAGGATGAACCACGATCTACGAAGCTTTATTTGGAACCACTAATCAGTAGAGAATAACCAGGAAGTTGAATAAATCTCATAAGTGTTATGAGCAAGAAGATATCCCACCTTCTATCCAGATGATTCCAGATTAGCCTGTTCGGACATATGCCATTATCTTCATGATTCTTATCAAACCAGGATGAACCACGATATAAGAAGCTTTATTTGGAACCACTAATCAGTGGAGAATAACCAGGAAGTTGAATAAATCTCATAGGAGTTGTGAGTAAGAAGATATCCCATTTTCTATCCAGATGATTCCAGATTAGCTTGTTCGGACATATGTCAATATCTTCATTATTATTATCAAACCAGGATGAACCACGATCTAAGAAGCTTTATTTGGAACCACTAATCAGTTGAGAATAACCAGGAAGTTGAATAAATCTCATAAGTGTTGTAAGCAAGAAGATATCCCATCTTCTATCCAGATGATTGAAGATTAGCCTGTTTGGACATATGCCATTATTTTCATGATTCTTATCAAACCAAGATGAACCAAGATCTAAGAAGCTTTATTTGGAACCACTAATCAGTGGAGAATAACCAGGAATTTGAATAAATCTCATAGGAGTTGTGAGTAAGAAGATATCCCACTTTCAATCCAGGTGATTCCAGATTAGCATGTTCGGACATATGGCAATATCCTCATGATTCTTATCAAACCAGGATGAACCACGATCTAAGAAGCTTTATTTGGAACCAATAATCAGTGGAGAATAACCAGGAATTTGAATAAATCTCATAGGAGTTGTGAGTAAGAAGATATCCCACTTTCAATCCAGGTGATTCCAGATTAGCATGTTCGGACATATGGCAATATCCTCATGATTCTTATCAAACCAGGATGAACCACGATCTAAGAAGCTTTATTTGGAACCACTAATCAGTGGAGAATAACCAGGAAGTTGAATAAATCTCATAACTGTTGTGAGTAAGAAGATATCCCACCTTCTATCCAGATGATTCCAGATTAGCCTGTTCGGACATATGCCATTATCTTCATGATTCTTATCAAACCAGGATGAACCAAAATGTAAGAAGCTTGATTGGGAACCATTAATCAGTGGAGAATAACCAGGAAGTTGAATAAATCTCATAGGAGTTGTGAGTAAGAAGATATCCCATTTTCTATCCAGGTGATTCCAAATTAGTTTGTTCGGACATATGGCAATATCCTCATGATTCTTATCAAACCAGGATGAACCAATATGTAAGAAGCTTGATTGGGAACCACTAATCAGTGGAGAATAACCAGGAAGTTGAATAAATCTCATAGGAGTTGTGATTAAGAAGATATCCAACTTTCTATCCAGATGATTCCAGATTAGCATGTTCGGACATAAGGCAATATCTTCATGATTCTTATCAAACCAGGATGAACCAATATGTAAGAAGCTCATTGGGAACCACTAATCAGTGGATAATAACCAGGAAGTTGAATAAATCTCATAGGAGTTGTGAGTAATAAGATATCCCACATTCTATCCAGATGATTCCAGATTAGCCTGTTCGGACATATGCCATTATCTTCATGATTCTTATCAAACCAGGATGAACCACGATCTAAGAAGCTTTCTTTGGAACCACTATTCAGTGGAGAATAACCAGGAAGTTAAGGTAAATCTCATAGGAGTTGTGAGGAAGAAGATATCCCACTTTCTATCCAGATGATTCCAGATTAGCCTGTTCGGACATATGGCAATATCTTCATGATTCTTATCAAACCATGATGAACCACAATCTAAGAAGCTTTATTTGGAACCACTAATCAGTGGAGAATAACCAGGAAGTTGAATAAATCTCATAACTGTTGTGAGCAAGAAGATATCCCACCTTCTATCCAGATGATTCCAGATTAGCATGTTCGGACATATGCCATTACCTTCATGATTCTTATCAAACCAGGATGAACCACGATCTAAGAAGCTTTATTTGGAACCACTAATCAGTGGAGAATAACCAGGAAGTTGAATAAATCTCATAGGAGTTGTGAGTAAGAAGATATCCCACTTTCTATCCAGATGATTCCAGATTAGCCTGTTCAGACATATGGCAATATCTTCATGATTCTTATTAACCCAGGATGAACCACGACCTAAGAAGCTTTATTTTGAACCACTAATCAGTGGAGAATAACCAGGAAGTTGAATAAATCTCATAAGTGTTGTGAGCAAGAAGATATCCCACCTTCTATCCAGATGATTCCAGATTAGCCTGTTCGGACATATGCCATTATCTTCATGATTCTTATCAAACCAGGATGAACCACGATCTAAGAAGCTTTATTTGGAACCACTAATCAGTGGAGAATAACCAGGAATTTTAATAAATCTCATAGGAGTTGTGAGTAAGAAGATATCCCACTTTATATCCAGATGATTCCAGATTAGCATGTTCGGACATATGGCAATATCTCCATGATTCTTATCAAACCAGAATGAAACACGATCTAAGAAGCCTTATTTGGAACCACTAATCAGTGGAGAACAACCAGGAAGTTGAATAAATCTCATAAGTGTTGTGAGCAAGAAGATATCCCACCTTCTATCCAGATGATTCCAGATTAGCCTGTTCGGACATATGACAATATCTTCATGATTCTTATCAAAGCATGATGAACCACGATCTAAGAAGCTTTATTTGGAACCACTAATCAGTGGAGAATAACCAGGAAGTTGAATAAATCTAATAGGAGTTGTGAGTAAGAAGATATCCCACTTTCTATCCAGATGATTCCAGATTCGCGTGTTCGGACATATGACAATATCTTCATGATTCTTATCAAACCAGGATGAACCATGATCTAAGAATCTTTATTTGGAACCAGTAATCAGTGGAGAATAACCAGGAAGTTGAATAAATCTCATAAGTGTTGTGAGCAAGAAGATATCCCACCTTCTATCCAGATGATTCCAGATTAACATGTTCGGACATATGCCATTATCTTCATGATTCTTATCAAACCAGGATGAACCACGATCAAAGAAGCTTTATTTGGAACCACTAATCAGTGGAGAATAACCAGGAATTTGAATAAATCTCATAGGAGTTGTGAGTAAGAAGATATCCCACTTTCAATCCAGGTGATTCCAGATTAGCATGTTCGGACATATGGCAATATCCTCATGATTCTTATCAAACCAGGATGAACCACGATCTAAGAAGCTTTATTTGGAACCAGGATGAACCAATATGTAAGAAGCTTGATTCCAGATTAGCATGTTCGGACATATGCCATTATCTTCATAATTCTTAACAAACCAGGATGAACCAATATGTAAGAAGCTTGATTGGGAACCACTAATCAGTGGAGAATAACCAGGAAGTTGAATAAATCTCATAGGAGTTGTGATTAAGAAGATATCCCACTTTCTATCCAGATGATTCCAGATTAGCCTGTTCGGACATATGGCAATATCTTCATGATTCTTATCAAACCAGGATGAACCAATATGTAAGAAGCTCATTGGGAACCACTAATAAGTGGAGAATAACCAGGAAGTTGAATAAATCTCATAGGAGTTGTGAGTAAGAAGATATCCCACTTTCTATCCAGATGATTTCAGATTAGCATGTTCGGACATATGGCAATATCTTCATGATTCTTATCAAACCAGGATCAACCAATATATAAGAACCTTGATTGGGAACCACTAATCAGTGGAGAATAACCAGGAAGTTGAATAAATCTCATAGGAGTTGTGAGTAAGAAGATATCCCACTTTCTATCCACATGATTCCAGATTAGCCTGTTCGGACATATGGCAATATCTTCATGATTCTTATCACACCAGGATGAACCAATATGTAAGAAGCTTGATTGGGAACCACTAATCAGTGGATAATAACCAGGAAGTTAAATAAATCTCATAGGAGTTGTGAGTAAGAAGATATCCCACTTTCTATCCAGATGATTCCAGATTAGCCTGTTCGGACATATGCCATTATCTTCATTATTCTTATCAAACCCGGATGAACCACGATCTAAGAAGATTTATTTGGAACCACTATTCAGTGGAGAGTAACCAGGAAGTTAAAAAATCTCATAGGAGTTGTGAGGAAGAAGATATCCCACTTTCTATCCAGATGATTCCAGATTAGCATGTTCGGACATATGGCAATAGCTTCATGATTCATGATTCTCTGATCATGGTTCATACCACTAATCAGTTGAAAATAACCAGGAAGTTGAATAAATCTCATAAGTGTTGTGAGAAAGAAGATATCCCACCTTCTATCCAGATGATTCCAGATTAGTCTGTTCGGACATATGGCAATATCTTCATGATTCTTATCAAACCAGGATGAACCATGATCTACGAAGCTTTATTTGGAACCACTAATCAGTGGAGATGATGTAGCCAGCATTGACAAAGACTCATCTGATGAGTCTGATCAAGAGGAACCGGACCAGCTAGAGGCAGAAGTGGAGATGCATGATCCTGATCAACTAGATTCTCAACCAAATGAGAATGATCAGCCGAATGAACAAGGTGAATCAAGAGAGGCACGAGACCGAGACCATTCAGATTATGCTTCCATGGTTTATTCAACCGGTCCAATGACAAGAGCACGAACCAAGGCATTGAAGAGAGCATTAGGCGTGATGATCAAGTTAGTTCAAGAAGAGGATAATCATCAAGACCTAAAGAGCCTAAAGATAATTTACAACCTCTCGGTTTGCTATTATCTTGATGATTAAGAGAAGATAAACATCAAGGAGAATTTCTATTTTTACTAAGTATTTGGTTTTTCCTTTTTCTTAGATTTTGCCTTTTTTTCAAGGTTTTCCTTTAAACTAGTGTTTTTCCTTTTTAGTCGACCTTTAGGGCTTTCTGGTCGAACTAAACTTTTACTATATATACCTATGTAAGTGCAATAGCACAAGGCACCTTTTGATTTAATAAATTTGCATTAGCAAAACCAAAAGTCTCTTTGAGCAGCTTCGACTTTGAGTTCATCTTTGAGCTTCCATCCGATCACCAAGAAGGTTACCCTTCTGTTTACGTGAACCACCACCAGGCATCAACAAGCGAGGTTACACTCGTAGATAGCCGACGCAGCAGCACAAGGATCATCCACCTCCTTGCGTCAAGAAATCACCCATCAATCAAGTTCATCCGACCTTGATTCCATCAAACCATCAACCATCTTTATCTTGCAAGTCAAACCATCAACTTCAAGAGATCCGGACATAAGCAGCCATACTAAGGCCGTATCAAGTGGTATCAGAGCTACTTGAAGGGGGTTTAGGGCTTGTGTTTTGTGCTTTCACATCCATCTTTTCTTTTCTATCTATCTTGTAAACTAGTCAGACCGGGCTCTCCTATTTTTAAAAAAAAAAAAAAAAAAAAAAAAAAAAAAAAAAAAGAAACAAAGAAAGACTGAAGAGAAATCCAGTCGACCGAAGAGAAATCCGGTCAGGAGGTTAAAGCGGTCTGACACCAAAACTTTCTTGCAATCTATCTATCTTGTTCACGTAGTAGTGGGGTTTCTAGATCTTAGGTGATTGGAACTTAGCTCGCTGCTGAACCTACAGAGAAAGAGTTGCTTGAGAGACACGTTAAACCGAGAGAAACACGAGAGGTTGAGAAATATAATTGTCTTTGCAGGACAATGGTGGAAGGAGATAATACTGACGGGCAACAAGAGGCCCCAGCCATACCTATGGTTAATATCAATCCGCTTCAACTGGAAGCAACAATAGCTGAAATCACAAGGAGATTAACTACACGTGCTGAACAGATTTATGCTAATATTTTACCTCAGAATGTTTTACAGGATGCAGGACTTGTAGCTAGAGGAGAACAAGCCGGAGCTGAAGGGGCCGGTGCTGCTGGAGCTGTACGACCTATAAGGGCTAGGAGAGTCATTCGTAGAGTGGAGGATCATTCAGATAACTCAGATGAGGAGGAAGATCGATATGACCGAAACCATCATAGGCGACACAGACTCGAGGAGAACACAGGAAATCTTAAGCTGCGGATTCCACCATTCCAAGGCAAGATGGATCCTGATGCTTATTTGGAGTGGGAGAAGAAGATTGAGTACGTGTTCAAGTGTCAAAACTACACAGAGGAACGCAAGGTTAAGCTTATAGCTACTGAGTTTGACGGCTATGCTATCAATTGGTGGGAGCAAGTTTGCAACACTAGGAGGCGTCATGATCTGGACCCTGTCACTTCCTGGCATGAGATGAAAGAGGTTATGCGTAAGAGATTCGTTCCAACTCACTATGGACGAGAGCTTCATCAAAAGCTTAGGCGGTTAACTCAAGGATCCAAGAGTATAGCTGAGTACCACCAGGAGATGGATAATATCATGATCAAAGCTGATATCAGTGAGGCTGAGGATGCTACCATGGCTCGCTTTCAAGCAGGAATGAATAGAGATATCCAAGATAGGTTGGAGATGCTGGAGTTTGATAACATAGATGAGATGCTTCACAAGGCAACCCTCATAGAGCAACTAAACAAAAGGAAGGGTCTCTCTAGGAATCAATTTGGTTCCTCAAGATCTTCTTATGCTAAGGATGACAAGACACCCAACAAGGCCAAGGAGGAAGCAAGCACATCTTCGGCAACCAAGGATGACAAGCTTAAGGGAACCGCAACCGCCAACAAATCTAGGAACATAAAGTGTTTCAAGTGCCAAGGTTTTGGGCACTATGCCAACGAGTGCACTAACAAGAAGACAATGCTTGTCTTGGCTAGTGGAGAAGTTGTTTCGGATGATGAAGAGCAACAGGCCGAGGATGAAGATGATTCTGTTGACTATCCAGTGAGAGGAGAGTTACTTGTCACCAGACGTGCATTGAGTGCTCAGCCAAAGGATGAGGAACAAGAGAAGCAACAGAGGGAGAATTTGTTCCACACTCGTTGTCTAATACAAGATAAGGTGTGCAGTCTTATCATTGATGGAGGAAGTTGTACTAATGCAGCTAGTGAGATTCTGGTTGAGAAACTTGGTCTCCAGGTTCACAAACGATCAAGACCCTACCTGCTCCAATGGCTGAATGATGAAGGAGAACTTCGAGTTACCAGATCGGTGAAGGTTCCTATTACCATTGGGCGGTACACTGATGTGATTGAATGTGATGTCTTACCCATGGACTCCAGCCATATTCTACTTGGTCGCCCCTGGCAGTATGACAAGAAAGCTGTCCATGATGGGTTCACTAACAGGCATACATTCATACATGCCGACAAGAAGATCACCCTCGTCCCATTAACACCAGAAGAGGTCCACAAAGATCAACTACAGCTTAAACAACGAAGGGAGGCAGAGAGAACAGCCAAAACCAATGCAACAAATGAGGAAAAAGGTATGATTCTCATGGCTCAACCCTCTGAACTTAAACAAGCTATTTTTGATCAAAGGTCCATGGTTTTACTAATCTTTAAGGAGGTATTAACTTCCTCTTCTAACCATGCTCCGGTAATACCGAGGGAGATTGAGACACTTTTGCAGGAATATTTTGATGTTTTTCCAGGAGACTGTCCAATAGGGTTACCACCTATCAGAGGGATAGAGCACCAAATAGATTTCGTGCCCGGAGCTTCAATACCTAACCGTCCAGCCTATAGGACAAACCCGGACGAGACCAAAGAACTTCAACGACAAGTTAATGAGCTACTAGAAAAGGGGCATATACGTGAGAGCATGAGCCCTTGTGCTGTACCAGTTCTTCTTGTTCCCAAGAAAGATGGTACCTGGCGAATGTGTGTTGACTGTAGAGCCATTAACAACATCACCGTGAAGTATAGGCACCCCATACCTCGTTTGGATGACATGTTGGACGAGCTACATGGTTCAACTATTTTCTCAAAGATAGATTTGAAGAGTGGCTATCATCAGATCAGAATGAAGGAGGGAGATGAGTGGAAAACCGCCTTCAAGACCAAGCATGGGTTGTATGAATGGTTAGTTATGCCCTTTGGGCTTACTAATGCTCCTAGCACCTTCATGAGGTTAATGAATCACATCTTCCGAGCCTACATTGGGAAGTTTGTGGTCGTCTACTTCGATGATATACTCATCTACAGCCGTTCCATGGAGGAGCACTTGAGACACTTGAGAGCTGTACTAGACGTGCTCAGGAAGGAGAACTTATATGCAAACTATAAGAAGTGCTTGTTTGGTACTGATAGCCTAGTCTTCTTAGGTTTTGTGGTTACCTCCCAAGGGGTACGAGTTGATGAAGAGAAGGTCCGAGCTATTAGAGAGTGGCCCATACCGAAGAGAGTGGGAGACGTTAGGAGCTTTCATGGGTTGGCTGGGTTCTATCGACGATTTGTTAAAGACTTCAGCTCTATTGCCGCACCACTCACTGAGATCATCAAGAAGAGCGTAGGATTTACTTGGGGATCAGCACAAGATCACGCATTCAAGTTACTTAAGGCGAGGCTAAATAATGCACCACTACTAGTTCTGCCTGATTTCTCAAAGACCTTTGAGATAGAGTGTGATGCATCTGGGATCGGAATCCGGGCAGTGCTTATGCAAGAGAAGAGGCCTATTGCCTACTTTAGTGAGAAGCTAGGAGGAGCTACACTCAACTACCCTACTTATGACAAGGAGTTGTATGCACTAGTTAGAGCTCTTGAAACATGGCAGCATTATCTATGGCCCAAGGAGTTTGTCATTCATACTGACCATGAATCTCTCAAACATCTAAAGGGTCAACATAAGCTCAATAAGAGGCATGCTAGGTGGGTTGAGTTTATTGAAACATTCCCTTATGTTATTCACTTCAAGCAAGGAAAAGAGAATGTTGTGGCGGATGCTCTCTCCAGGAGGTATGCATTGCTTTCGTCTATGGAGGCACAACTACTAGGGTTCGAGCAGATTAAGTCTTATTATGATCAGGACCCCGACTTCCATGACACCTATGAGGCAACAACCAAACAAGCCGAGGGCAAGTTCTATCAAACGGATGGGTTTCTTTTCTACAACAACCGGTTGTGTGTTCCTGCTTGCTCTTTGAGGGAACTGTTCGTTAGAGAGGCTCATGGGGGAGGACTCATGGGGCACTTTGGTGTGGCCAAGACACTTGCTTCGTTACAACAAAATTTCTTCTGGCCACGCATGAAGGCATATGTGGAACGTGTGTGTGGACGTTGTGTAGTTTGCAAGCAGTCCAAATCAAAGGTACAATCACAAGGTTTGTATACTCCTTTACCTATTCCTACTTCTCCTTGGATAGACATATCTATGGATTTCGTTTTAGGGTTGCCTAGAACTAGAAAAGGGAGAGATAGTATTTTTGTGATTGTGGATCGTTTCTCTAAGATGGCTCACTTTATACCTTGTCATAAGTCTGATGATGCTACTATGGTGGCCGAGCTATTCTTTAGGGAAGTTGTTAGGTTGCATGGATTGCCTAGAACCATTGTTTCTGATAGAGATACTAAATTCCTTAGTCATTTTTGGAGAACATTATGGGCTAAACTAGGAACTAAGTTACTCTTTTCTACAACTTGTCACCCACAAACTGATGGTCAAACTGAAGTAGTAAATAGGACATTGTCAACTTTACTGCGTGCGTTAGTGAAACGAAACATCAAAGCTTGGGAAGATTGTTTACCACATGTAGAATTTGCATATAATCATTCTATGCATTCAGCTACTAGGTTAACTCCTTTTCAAGTTGTTTATGGATTCAACCCTTTGTCTCCATTAGATCTTCTTGCTTTGCCTTTAAAAGAACAGACTAATCTTGATGGCAAGAGCAAGGCCGAGTTTGTTGTGTCCTTGCATGAACAGGTTCGCAAGAATATTGAAGAAAGGACTAAGATGTATACTCGGCAAGCCAACAAGGGACGAAGAGAGTTGGTTCTTTCACCTGGTGATAAAGTTTGGATCCACATGCGCAAAGAAAGATTCCCTGATGAGAGGAAATCCAAGCTGCTACCACGCAAGGATGGGCCTTTCACAGTCTTAGAAAGGATCAACAACAATGCCTATAAGATTGATCTTCAAGGTAAGTACACAATTAGTAATACGTTCAATGTTTCTGATTTGGAACTTTTTGTGGCAGATGACTTGGATTTGAGGTCAAATCCTTTTAAAGGAGGAGAGGATGATGTAGCCAGCATTGACAAAGACTCATCTGATGAGTCTGATCAAGAGGAACCGGACCAGCTAGAGGCAGAAGTGGAGATGCATGATCCTGATCAACTAGATTCTCAACCAAATGAGAATGACCAGCCGAATGAACAAGGTGAATCAAGAGAGGCACGAGACCGAGACCATTCATATTATGCTTCCATGGTTTATTCAACCGGTCCAATGACAAGAGCACGAACCAAGGCATTGAAGAGAGCATTAGGCGTGATGATCAAGTTAGTTCAAGAAGAGGATAATCATCAAGACCTAAAGAGCCTAAAGATAATTTACAACCTCTCGGTTTGCTATTATCTTGATGATTAAGAGAAGATAAACATCAAGGAGAATTTCTATTTTTACTAAGTATTTGGTTTTTCCTTTTTCTTAGATTTTGCCTTTTTCAAGGTTTTCCTTTAAACTAGTGTTTTTCCTTTTTAGTCGACCTTTAGGGCTTTCTGGTCGAACTAAACTTTTACTATATATACCTATGTAAGTGCAATAGCACAAGGCACCTTTTGATTTAATAAATTTGCATTAGCAAAACCAAAAGTCTCTTTGAGCAGCTTCGACTTTGAGTTCATCTTTGAGCTTCCATCCGATCACCAAGAAGGTTACCCTTCTGTTTACGTGAACCACCACCAGGCATCAACAAGCGAGGTTACACTCGTAGATAGCCGACGCAGCAGCACAAGGATCATCCACCTCCTTGCGTCAAGACCTTGATTCCATCAAACCATCAACCATCTTTATCTTGCAAGTCAAACCATCAACTTCAAGAGATCCGGACATAAGCAGCCATACTAAGGCCGTATCAGGAGAATAACCAGGAAGTTGAATAAATCTCATAAGTGTTATGAGCAAGAAGATATCCCACCTTCTATCCAGATGATTCCAGATTAGCCTGTTCGGACATATGCCATTATCTTCATGATTCTTATCAAACCAGGATGAACCACGATATAAGAAGCTTTATTTGGAACCACTAATCAGTGGAGAATAACCAGGAAGTTGAATAAATCTCATAGGAGTTGTGAGTAAGAAGATATCCCATTTTCTATCCAGATGATTCAAGATTAGCTTGTTCGGACATATGGCAATATCTTCATTATTATTATCAAACCAGGATGAACCACGATCTAAGAAGCTTTATTTGGAACCACTAATCAGTTGAGAATAACCAGGAAGTTGAATAAATCTCATAAGTGTTGTGAGCAAGAAGATATCCCATCTTCTATCCAGATGATTCAAGATTAGCCTGTTTGGACATATGCCATTATTTTCATGATTCTTATCAAACCAAGATGAACCACGATCTAAGAAACTTTATTTGGAACCACTAATCAGTGGAGAATAACCAGGAATTTGAATAAATCTCATAGGAGTTGTGAGTAAGAAGATATCCCACTTTATATCCAGATGATTCCAGATTAGCATGTTCGGACATATGGCAATATCTCCATGATTCTTATCAAACCAGAATGAAACACGATCTAAGAAGCTTTATTTGGAACCACTAATCAGTGGAGAACAACCAGGAAGTTGAATAAATCTCATAAGTGTTGTGAGCAAGAAGATATCCCACCTTCTATCCAGATGATTCCAGATTAGCCTGTTCGGACATATGGCAATATCTTCATGATTCTTATCAACGCATGATGAACCACGATCTAAGAAGCTTTATTTGGAACCACTAATCAGTGGAGAATAACCAGGAAGTTGAATAAATCTCATAGGAGTTGTGAGTAAGAAGATATCCCACTTTCTATCAAAGCATGATGAACCACGATCTAAGAATCTTTATTTGGAACCACTAATCAGTGGAGAATAACCAGGAAGTTGAATAAATCTTATAGGAGTTGTGAGTAAGAAGATATCCCACTTTCTATCCAGATGATTCCAGATTCGCCTGTTCGGACATATGACAATATCTTCATGATTCTTATCAAACCAGGATGAACCACGATCTAAGAAGCTTTATTTGGAACCAGTAATCAGTGGAGAATACCAAGGAAGTTGAATAAATCTCATAAGTGTTGTGAGCAAGAAGATATCCCACCTTCTATCCAGATGATTCCAGATTAACCTGTTCGGACATATGCCATTATCTTCATGATTCTTATCAAACCAGGATGAACCACGATCTAAGAAGCTTTATTTGGAACCACTAATCAGTGGAGAATAACCAGGAATTTAAATAAATCTCATAGGAGTTGTGAGTAAGAAGATATCCCACTTTCAATCCAGGTGATTCCAGATTAGCATGTTCGGACATATGGCAATATCCTCATGATTCTTATCAAACCAGGATGAACCACGATCTAAGAAGCTTTATTTGGAACCACTAATCAGTGGAGAATAACCAGGAAGTTGAATAAATGTCATAGGAGTTGTGAGTAAGAAGATATCCCACTTTCTATATAGATGATTCCAGATTAGCCTGTTCGGACATATCCCATTATCTTCATAATTCTTATCAAACCAGGATGAAGCAATATGTAAGAAGCTTGATTGGGAACCACTAATCAGTGGAGAATAACCAGGAAGTTGAATAAATCTCATAGGAGTTGTGATTAAGAAGATATCCCACTTTATATCCAGATGATTCCAGATTAGCCTGTTCGGACATATGGCAATATCTTTCATGATTCTTATCAAACCAGGATGAACCAATATGTAAGAAGCCTTATTGGGAACCACTAATCAGTGGAGAATAACCAGGAAGTTAAATAAATCTCATAGGAGTTGTGAGTAAGAAGATATCCCACTTTCTATCCAGATGATTCCAGATTAGCCTGTTCGGACATATGCCATTATCTTCATGATTCTTATCAAACCAGGATAAACCACGATCTAAGAAGATTTATTTGGAACCACTATTCAGTGGAGAGTAACCAGGAAGTTAAATAAATCTCATAGGAGTTGTGAGGAAGAAGATATCCTACTTTATATCCAGATGATTCCAGATTAGCATGTTCGGACATATGGCAATAGCTTCATGATTCATGATTCTCTGATCATGGTTCATACCACTAATCAGTTGAAAATAACCAGTAAGTTGAATAAATCTCATAAGTGTTGTGAGAAAGAAGATATCCCCCCTTCTATCCAGATGATTCCAGATTAGTCTGTTCGGACATATGGCAATATCTTCATGATTCTTATCAAACCAGGATGAAACACGATCTACGAAGCTTTATTTGGAACCACTAATCAGTGGAGAATAACCAGGAAGTTGAATAAATCTCATAAATGTTATGAGCAAGAAGATATCCCACCTTCTATCCAGATGATTCCAGATTAGCCTGTTCGGACATATGCCATTATCTTCATGATTCTTATCAAACCAGGATGAACCACGATATAAGAAGCTTTATTTGGAACCACTAATCAGTGGAGAATAACCAGGAAGTTGAATAAATCTCATAGGAGTTGTGAGTAAGAAGATATCCCATTTTCTATCCAGATGATTCCAGATTAGCCTGTTCGGACATATGCCATTATCTTCATGATTCTTATCAAACCAGGATGAACCACGATATAAGAAGCTTTATTTGGAACCACTAATCAGTGGAGAATAACCAGGAAGATGAATCAATCTAATAGGAGTTGTGAGTAAGAAGATATCCCAGTTTCTATCCACATGATTCCAGATTAGCCTGTTCGGACATATGGCAATATCTTCATGATTCTTATCAAACCAGGATGAACCACGATATAAGAAGCTTTATTTGGAACCACTAATCAGTGGAGAATAACCAGGAAGATGAATCAATCTAATAGGAGTTGTGAGTAAGAAGATATCCCAGTTTCTATCCACATGATTCCAGATTAGCCTGTTCGGACATATGGCAATATCTTCATCCGACCTTGATTCCATCAAACCATCAACCATCTTTATCTTGCAAGTCAAACCATCAACTTCAAGAGATCCGGACATAAGCAGCCATACTAAGGCCGTATCAGGAGAATAACCAGGAAGTTGAATAAATCTCATAAGTGTTATGAGCAAGAAGATATCCCACCTTCTATCCAGATGATTCCAGATTAGCCTGTTCGGACATATGCCATTATCTTCATGATTCTTATCAAACCAGGATGAACCACGATATAAGAAGCTTTATTTGGAACCACTAATCAGTGGAGAATAACCAGGAAGTTGAATAAATCTCATAGGAGTTGTGAGTAAGAAGATATCCCATTTTCTATCCAGATGATTCAAGATTAGCTTGTTCGGACATATGGCAATATCTTCATTATTATTATCAAACCAGGATGAACCACGATCTAAGAAGCTTTATTTGGAACCACTAATCAGTTGAGAATAACCAGGAAGTTGAATAAATCTCATAAGTGTTGTGAGCAAGAAGATATCCCATCTTCTATCCAGATGATTCAAGATTAGCCTGTTTGGACATATGCCATTATTTTCATGATTCTTATCAAACCAAGATGAACCACGATCTAAGAAGCTTTATTTGGAACCACTAATCAGTGGAGAATAACCAGGAATTTGAATAAATCTCATAGGAGTTGTGAGTAAGAAGATATCCCACTTTATATCCAGATGATTCCAGATTAGCATGTTCGGACATATGGCAATATCTCCATGATTCTTATCAAACCAGAATGAAACACGATCTAAGAAGCTTTATTTGGAACCACTAATCAGTGGAGAACAACCAGGAAGTTGAATAAATCTCATAAGTGTTGTGCGCAAGAAGATATCCCACCTTCTATCCAGACGATTCCAGATTAGCCTGTTAGGACATATGGCAATATCTTCATGATTCTTATCAACGCATGATGAACCACGATCTAAGAAGCTTTATTTGGAACCACTAATCAGTGGAGAATAACCAGGAAGTTGAATAAATCTCATAGGAGTTGTGAGTAAGAAGATATCCCACTTTCTATCAAAGCATGATGAACCACGATCTAAGAATCTTTATTTGGAACCACTAATCAGTGGAGAATAACCAGGAAGTTGAATAAATCTTATAGGAGTTGTGAGTAAGAAGATATCCCACTTTCTATCCAGATGATTCCAGATTCGCCTGTTCGGACATATGACAATATCTTCATGATTCTTATCAAACCAGGATGAACCACGATCTAAGAAGCTTTATTTGGAACCAGTAATCAGTGGAGAATACCAAGGAAGTTGAATAAATCTCATAAGTGTTGTGAGCAAGAAGATATCCCATCTTCTATCCAGATGATTCAAGATTAGCTTGTTTGGACATATGCCATTATTTTCATGATTCTTATCAAACCAAGATGAACCACGATCTAAGAAGCTTTATTTGGAACCACTAATCAGTGGAGAATAACCAGGAAGATGAATCAATCTCATAGGAGTTGTGAGTAAGAAGATATCCCACTTTCTATCCACATGATTCCAGATTAGCCTGTTCAGACATATGGCAATATCTTCATGATTCTTATCAAACCAGGATGAGCCAATATGTAAGAAGCTTGATTGGGAACCACTAATCAGTGGAGAATAACCAGGAAGTTGAATAAATCTCATAGGAGTTGTGAGTAAGAACATATCCCACGTTCTATCCAGATGATTCCAGATTAGCCTGTTCGAACATATGCCATTATCTTCATGATTCTTATCAAACCAGGATTAACCACAATCTAAGAAGCTTTATTTGGAACCACTATTCAGTGGAGAATAACCAGGAAGTTAAATAAATCTCATAGGAGTTGTGAGTAAGAAGATATCCCACTTTCTATCCAGATGATTCCAGATTAGCCTGTTCGAACATATGCCATTATCTTCATGATTCTTATCAAACCAGGATGAACCACAATCTAAGAAGCTTTATTTGGAACCACTATTCAGTGGAGAATAACCAGGAAGTTGAATAAATCTCATAAGTGTTGTGAGTAAGAAGATATCCCACTTTCCTATCCAGATGATTCCAGATTAGCCTGTTCGGACATATGGCAATATCTTCATGATACTTATCAAACCAGGATGAACCACAATCTAAGAAGCTTTATTTGGAACCACTAATCAGTGGAGAATAACCAGGAAGTTGAATAAATCTCATAAGTGTTGTGAGCAAGAAGATATCCCACCTTCTATCCAGATGATTCCAGATTAGCCTGTTCGGACATATGCCATTATCTTCATGATTCTTATCAAACCAAGATGAACCACGATCTAAGAAGCTTTATTTGGAACCACTAATCAGTGGAGAATAACCAGGAAGATGAATCAATCATAGGAGTTGTGAGTAAGAAGATATCCCACTTTCTATCCACATGATTCCAGATTAGCATGTTCGTACATATGGCAATATCTTCATGATTCTTATCAAACCAGGATGAACCAATATGTAAGAATCTTGATTGGGAACCACTAATCAGTGGAGAATAACCAGGAAGTTGAATAAATCTCGTAGGAGCTGTGAGTAAGAACATATCCCACTTTCTATCCAGATGATTCCAGATTAGCCTGTTCGAACATATGCCATTATTTTCATGATTCTTATCAAACCAGGATGAACCACAATCTAAGAAGCTTTATTTGGAACCACTATTCAGTGGAAAATAACCAGGAATTTAAATAAATCTCATAGGAGTTGTGAGTAAGAAGATATCCCACTTTCTATCCAGATGATTCCAGATTAGCCTGTTCGAACATATGCCATTATCTTCATGATTCTTACCAAACCAGGATGAACCACAATCAAAGAAGCTTTATTTGGAACCACTATTCAGTGGAGAATAACTAGGAAGTTGAATAAATCTCATAAGTGTTGTGAGTAAGAAGATATCCCACTTTCTATCCAGATGATTCCAGATTAGCCTGTTCGGACATATGGCAATATCTTCATGATTCTTATCAAACCAGGATGAACCACGATCTACGAAGCTTTATTTGGAACCACTAATCAGTGGAGAATAACCAGGAAGTTGAATAAATCTCATAAATGTTATGAGCAAGAAGATATCCCACCTTCTATCCAGATGATTCCAGATTAGCCTGTTCGGACATATGCCATTATCTTCATGATTCTTATCAAACCAGGATGAACCACGATATAAGAAGCTTTATTTGGAACCACTAATCAGTGGAGAATAACCAGGAAGTTGAATAAATCTCATAGGAGTTGTGAGTAAGAAGATATCCCATTTTCTATCCAGATGATTCCAGATTAGCTTGTTCGGACATATGGCAATATCTTCATTATTATTATCAAACCAGGATGAACCACGATCTAAGAAGCTTTATTTGGAACCACTAATCAGTTGAGAATAACCAAGAAGTTGAATAAATCTCATAAGTGTTGTGAGCAAGAAGATATCCCATCTTCTATCCAGATGATTCAAGATTAGCTTGTTTGGACATATGCCATTATTTTCATGATTCTTATCAAACCAAGATGAACCACGATCTAAGAAGCTTTATTTGGAACCACTATTCAGTGGAAAATAACCAGGAATTTAAATAAATCTCATAGGAGTTGTGAGTAAGAAGATATCCCACTTTCTATCCAGATGATTCCAGATTAGCCTGTTCGAACATATGCCATTATCTTCATGATTCTTACCAAACCAGGATGAACCACAATCAAAGAAGCTTTATTTGGAACCACTATTCAGTGGAGAATAACTAGGAAGTTGAATAAATCTCATAAGTGTTGTGAGTAAGCAGATATCCCACTTTCTATCCAGATGATTCCAGATTAGCCTGTTCGGACATATGGCAATATCTTCATGATTCTTATCAAGCCAGGATGAACCACGATCTAAGAAGCTTTATTTGGAACCACTAATCAGTGGAGAATAACCAGGAAGTTGAATAAATCTCATAAGTGTTGTGAGCAAGAAGATATCCCACCTTCTATCCAGATGATTCCAGATTAGCCTGTTCGGACATATGCCATTATCTTCATGATTCTTATCAAACCAAGATGAACCACGATCTAAGGAGCTTTATTTGGAACCACTAATCAGTGGAGAATAACCAGGAAGATGAATCAATCTAATAGGAGTTGTGAGTAAGAAGATATCCCAGTTTCTATCCACATGATTCCAGATTAGCCTGTTCGGACATATGGCAATATCTTCATGATTCTTATCAAACCAGGATGAACCAATGTGTAAGAAGCTTGATTGGGAACCACTAATCAGTGGAGAATAACCAGGAAGTTGAATAAATCTGATAGGAGTTGTGAGTACGAACATATCCCACTTTCTATCCAGATGATTCCAGATTAGCATGTTCGAACATATGCCATTATCTTCATGATTCTTATCAAACCAGGATGAACCACAATCTAAGAAGCTTTATTTGGAACCACTATTCAGTGGAGAATAACCAGAAAGTTAAATAAATCTCATAGGAGTTGTGAGTTAGAAGATATCCCACTTTCTATCCAGATGATTCCAGATTAGCATGTTCGGACATATGGCAATATCTTCATGATTCTTATCAAACCAGGATGAACCACGATCTAAGAAGCTTTATTTGGAACCACTAATAAGTGGAGAATAACCAGGAAGTTGAATAAATTTCATAAGTGTTGTGAGCAAGAAGATTTCCCACCTTCTATCCAGATGATTCCAGATTAGCCTGTTCGGACATATGCCATTATCTTCATGATTCTTATAAAACCAGGATGAACCACGATCTAAGAAGCTTTATTTGGAACCACTAATCAGTGGAGAATAACCAGGAAGTTGAATAAATCTCATAGGAGTTGTGATTAAGAAGATATCCCACTTTCTATCCAGATGATTCCATATTTGCCTGTTCGGACATATGGCAATATCTTCATGATTCTTATCAAACCAGGATGAACCAATATGTAAGAAGCTTGATTGGGAACCACTAACCAGTCGAGAATAACCAGGAATTTCAATAAATCTCATAGGAGTTGTGAGTAAGAAGATATCCCTCCTTCTATCCACATGATTCCAGATTAGCCTGTTCGGACATATGGAAATATCTTCATGATTCTTATCAAACCAGGATGAACCATGATCTAAGAAGCTTTATTTGGAACCACTAATCAGTGGAGAATAACCAGGAAGTTGAATAAATCTCATAAGTGTTGTGAGCAAGAAGATATCCCACCTTCTATCCAGATGATTGTGAGAATTATAGAATTAGGAGAGATTGTGTGAGAGAGTTAATGAGATGAAAGGAGAATTAAGAGAGGTTGAGAGAGCATTGCGCAAACGAGAGAGAGAGAAGGAGATAATAGTTTTCCTTAGTTTGGTTTGTCAATGGGAGCAACCCATATATAGAAGATACAGCCAGTACAATGTGCAGTAGAAGAAATGATAAACAAAGGGAAACCAATAAACAAAGAGGAGAGAGGCACGGCAGGTCTGCGCAAGCTGAGCTTAGACAGTGACATGTCCTCAACGTTCTTCTTTGCCTTGAACCCTTAACCAGCGCATGTGATCAGCCTCCAACGGTCTCATTGCCTCATATAATATTGTGTGACTTAATCACAAGTTGCTAGGCGAGATTACTTCCTCTTTCTTGCCTTGCACTTCACATTAGGTCACTGATTGTACGGATAGACTTGACTCTCAAGTCAAGTCATCCTTTGCTTAGATCACACTCGCCTGATCCCATCTTGTTCCTTATCTCTTCTACTTACTTGTATTGCTTCATCTCAACACTCCCCCTCAAGCTTGACCATGTGAAACAAGTCAAGCTTGGAAGACCATGAAGCATTCCCTCATTAAAACCTTGACATGTAAAACCCAGTGGGACAAAAACATATCAAGGAAAGAGTAGAACACTTCATGGAGAGGGGATTACTGAGATGAAAGGTCCACGAGTCCAAGCTTTGAATGAATGAACTCGCAAACCTTAGAACTGGCCGCTTTGGTGAAGATATCAGCTAGCTGGTCTTCACTTCTGGTATAGCATGGAAGAATGATTCTCTGCTCAACCGCTTGTCTCACCTTATGGCAATCTACTTCAATGTGTTTGGTCCTCTCATGAAACACATTGTTGGATGCTATGTGGATTGCGGCTTGATTGTCACAATGCATGGTGATTGGAGATGATGTCTCTATTCCCAAGTCTTGGAGGAGATTTCTGATCCAGATAAGCTCACTTGTAAGCTTCCTCATTGCCCTATACTCTGCCTCAGCACTTGAGCATGAAACCACCTTTTGTTTCTTGCTTTTCCAAGTCACCAAGTTCCCTCCAATGAAGGTGCAATAGCCGGTTGTAGATCTCCTATCTACTCTGTCTCCAGCCCAATCAGCATCACAGTAGCCTACTATCTCAGTACTCTTGTTGCATCCCATCCAGACTCCTTGACCCGGTGCCTCCCTTAAGTACCTTAGTATCCTTTCCACCATGTTCCAATGATGCATCTTTGGGGCTTGCATGTGTTGGCTCACTTGGTTGACTGCAAAGCAAATGTCTGGTCTAGTTATGGTGAGGTAGATAAGCTTTCCAACCATTCTTCTATATTGCTTGACATCAGTGTATGGTTGGTTGTCAATCTCCCCCTCACGCATCACTTTGTACCCATCTTCAAGTGGTGTCTTTGCGGTTCTTCCTCCTAGTTCACCAGCCTCCTTTAGCAAATCCAAGGCATACTTCCTTTGAGATAAGAATAATCCTTCCTTGGATCGACATATCTCAATACCTAGAAAGTATTTGAGCTCTCCCAAATCCTTGATATCAAATGATGACTTGAGATATGCTTTGGTTGCTAGTATGCCCTCTTTGTCACTTCCAGTGATGATGATATCATCCACGTAGACTAGGATCACGATGATTCCCTTCTTGCTGGTGAGGGTGAATAGAGTGTGATCAGCTTCTGACTTCACAAAGCCTTTCCCATTGAGTGTAGCACTCAGCTTGTGATACCAGGCTCTAGGTGATTGTTTCAGACCATATATAGCTTTCTTCAACCTGAGAACATTGCCCGGCTTCACTAGATGCTCTAATCCTGGTGGTGGCTTCATATACACCTCATCTTCCAACTCTCCTTGCAAGAAGGCATTCTTCACATCCATTTGCCATAGATCCCACTCTAAGTTGACTGCTAGAGAGAGAACTATTCTTATGGTGTGTAACTTTGCAACTGGCGCGAAGGTGTCAAGGTAATCCTCTCCATAGGTTTGTGTGAAGCCTCTTGCTACCAACCTTGTCTTGCGCCTTTCCACTGTACCATCAGCATTGTACTTGATGGTGAAGATCCAACAACTTGTTACTGCTCTCTTGCCTTTGGGTAGCTCAGATTCATACCAGGTGTCATTGATGATCATAGCATTACTTTCACAACCCACTGATTCTCTCCACACAGCATGCTCCATTGCTTCTTCATAGGTTCTTGGAATGTATTCCTGATCCAGCTCTCCAATGAACACTACATGCTCTTGTGGGTATTGTGCCAAAGAGCACACTGCTTGGATAGGATGAGCTACTGCTTGAGAGTTGAAGTACACTCTATTGTTTCTCCAGTTTGTTGCCGGCTGTCTAACTCTAGTGCTTCTTCTCAGGGGCGGTTGAGTGTTGCTTTCTGATCCACTAGGCTCCTCTTGAGTCCCTTGAGTGGTATCTTCATGCGCATGTTGCTCAGCTTGATCATGACTTGCTGATTGCTCCTCTTGATGCTCAGCTTCATTGTCCCCCTCAGGATCAAGGTGAGTAACTTCAGGAACCTCAGGAATAGGTTCTGGTGTTACTGGTGCAGTTGGTGCTTCCTCTTGTACTGCCTCGGTTGACCTCTCAATAGGTATACTGATGCCCAAGCTCTCCATAACTCTTCTTAGATTGGATGCTCTATCTGAGGTGGAGTGGGACAGATTCTCCAAATCTTCCCAACTACTTCCATCATAGTATCCTTTTGACTCCAAGAACTTGACATCTCTTGACACTAAGACCCTCCTGGTCTCTGGTACAAAGCATTTGTATCCTTTCTGATGTGGAGAATACCCAATGAACACTGCCTTGGTACTCTTGGCAGCCAGTTTATCTCTTTGTTCTCCTGGAACAAAAACAAAGCAAAGGCAACCAAACACACGCATATGATCAATGGAGGGTTTTGTGTTGTTCAGTACCTCATAGGGAGATTGATCTTGCAGGATTCTGGTGGGAATCCTATTGATCAAATAGCATGCGGTTACAACTGCATCACTCCAGAATCTTTTAGGCATGCTTGTATGGAACATCATGCTTCTGGCCACCTCCATGAGGTGTCGATTCTTCCTTTCAGCCACCCCATTTTGTTGTGGTGTGTAAGGGCAACTAGTTTGGTGGATCATCCCATGTTTGGCTAAGTGTTGTTTGAACGCATTGCTTGTGTATTCTCCTCCATTATCTGATCTCAAAATTTTAATCTTGGCATTGAAGTGGTTAGTGACATAGGTTTGAAAATTTATGAAAGCTTCTAACACCCTATCTTTAGATGGCAGCAAGGTTATCCATGTGTACTTAGATTTCTCATCAATAAAAGTAACAAAATATTTGTGATGCTCTCTAGAAACACATGGTGCGGTCCACACATCAGAATGAATAAGATCAAAGCAATTTTCATAAATTTTAATTGATCTAGGGAATACAGTTTTGCAATGTTTTCCCAAGATACAAGCTTCACAATCACTTTTAAAAGAAATACTAGGCAACATGATGTTCAAAGCACGAGAATGAGGATGTCCTAATCTAGCATGCCACAATACATCTTTAGGTAAAGCTGAAACAGAATTTAAAGCACAAGATAAATCGGTTGATGACTTGGTGTCTTCCAGCAAGTACAAGTCTCCCTTGGTCACACCATTGCCAAGCAACCTACTAGTCTCAATATCCTGAAAGTAAACTTCATTAGGCGTGAAGGTAACACTACAATTGAGATCATTAGTAACCCTTTTCACGGACAACAAGTTTGAGGCAAAGCTAGGCATATAAAGAGCCTTAGAATCTTTGTTAAACAACTTAAGATCTCCTATGCCTTTAATTGGAATTCTATCTCCATTAGCTATCATCACATTTCCTAAAGCAGGAACAATGTTTTTTATTAACTTTAAATCACTAATCATGTGATGGCTAGCTCCAGAATCTATAACTAGTGGTTTTATCATTTTTGAACTAGTTAGAGCATTCATGGAAACATCACTAATAAGCGCATGGAGAGAAGTACCAATGTTCATACCAGAGTTGTCTTTGAGGAGTTTGATGAGAGCCTCAATGTCTGAGCGTTTGATGTTCTCATCCTGGGGGTTCCTCACGGTTGAGCTACTGCTGCTGGAAACTAGTGCCTTCTCTCCTCCACTCATAGCTCCTGGTTCACCCATATCACCAGAGTAGTTGGCTCTAGCTTCATTGTGACCAGTCTTGAACTTTTGTGGCTTTAGGTGAGGATGGAGAATCCAGCACTTATCCTTCCCATGACCTTTCTTCTTGCAGTGATCACACACCCACACTTTCTTGTCATCAGGCTTGAAGTATCCCTTGTTGGCGAATCCTTCAGCTTGGTTTCCCATGACCAAGTCTTTCTTCCCTCCAAAGAGACCCACTGAGCCTTGCTCCTTTTGGATTTGGGCACATACCTCATCTAGAGATGGGAGACTCACTCCCCTCAGTATGTGCTTGATCAGGTCATTGTATCCAGGATTGAGGGTGAATAGCAAAGCAAAGACCTTGTCTTGCTCTCTTCTTTCATTCAACACATCCGGATCCAAGCTGGGTGGTCTCAGCATCTCCAGCTCTGCCCAAAGGGATCTAAACTTCCCAAAATGTTTATCAAACTCTGTATCCTCTTGACACAAGTTGTTGATAGCCCTCTTGACTTCAAACACACGGTTGATGTTGGATACATTCCCAAACACCTTTTTGAGTGTATCCCACAAGTCTTTGGAGGTCTCACAGTAGTCATACGCCTCCAAGATAGGTTCAGCAAGACTGTTTTGAATGATAGACAAGACCAGGAGATCCTCTTGAACTCGCTTCTTGTCTCCAGCATCAGCTTGCACCACTTCTTTGCCATCCTCTCCTAGGACAGTCTTCTTCTTGAGCTCTACACCTTCTTCTACAACTCCCCAAAGACCTCTGCCTCCAAGAGCTGTCTTAGTAAGCCGCGCCCAGTGTAGATAGTTAGCTCCCTTGAGAGTAACTGGAATGGTCACCATGCGTGAGTGTTCACCAGTAGAACCAGTAGAATCCATTTGAAAAGGAAGTTTTGTGAAAAGAGAAACTTAAAGATGAACTTTACTATTTTGGCAAATTCTGGAGGTGAGAATGAAGAACACCTCAAGAACACCAAGAACTTTACCCAAAATAGCAAGAACACAGAGAATTTGCGGAAGAGAAAACGGTTTCAAGAGCTAAGAAGCTCTGATACCATGTGAGAATTATAGAATTAGGAGAGATTGTGTGAGAGAGTTAATGAGATGAAAGGAGAATTAAGAGAGGTTGAGAGAGCATTGCGCAAACGAGAGAGAGAGAAGGAGATAATAGTTTTCCTTAGTTTGGTTTGTCAATGGGAGCAACCCATATATAGAAGATACAGCCAGTACAATGTGCAGTAGAAGAAATGATAAACAAAGGGAAACCAATAAACAAAGAGGAGAGAGGCACGGCAGGTCTGCGCAAGCTGAGCTTAGACAGTGACATGTCCTCAACGTTCTTCTTTGCCTTGAACCCTTAACCAGCGCATGTGATCAGCCTCCAACGGTCTCATTGCCTCATATAATATTGTGTGACTTAATCACAAGTTGCTAGGCGAGATTACTTCCTCTTTCTTGCCTTGCACTTCACATTAGGTCACTGATTGTACGGATAGACTTGACTCTCAAGTCAAGTCATCCTTTGCTTAGATCACACTCGCCTGATCCCATCTTGTTCCTTATCTCTTCTACTTACTTGTATTGCTTCATCTCAACAATGATTTCAGATTAGCATGTTCGGACATATGGCAATATCTTCATGATTCTTATCAAACCAGGATGAACCACGATCTAAGAAGCTTTATTTGGAACCACTAATCAGTGGAGAATAACCAGTAAGTTGAATAAATGTCATAAGTGTTATGAGCAAGAAGATATCCCACCTTCTATCCAGATTATTCGAGATTAGCCTGTTCGGACATATGCCATTATCTTCATCATTCTTATCAAACCAGGATGAACCACGATATAAAAAGCTTTATTTAGAACCACTAATCAGTGGAGAATAACCAGGAAGTCAAATAAATCTCATAGGAGTTGTGAGTAAGAAGATATCCCACTTTCTATCCAGATGATTCCAGATTAGCCTGTTCGAACATATGCCATTATCTTCATGATTCTTATCAAACCAGGATGAACCACAATCTAAGAAGCTTCATTTGGAACCACTATTCAGTGGAGAATAACCAGGAAGTTGAATAAATCTCATAACGGTTGTGAGTAAGAAGATATCTCACTTTCTATCCAGATGATTCCAGATTAGCCTGTTCGGACATATGGCAATAGCTTCATGATTCTTATCAAACCAGGATGAACCACGATCTAAGAAGCTTTATTTGGAACCACTAATCAGTGGAGAATAACAAGGAAGTTGAATAAATCTCATAGGAGTTGTGATTAAGAAGATATCCCACTTTCTATCCAGATGATTCCATATTTGCCTGTTCGGACATATGGCAATATCTTCATGATTCTTATCAAACCAGGATGAACCAATATGTAAGAAGCTTGATTGGGAACCACTAACCAGTCGAGAATAACCAGGAAGTTGAATAAATCTCATAGGAGTTGTGAGCAAGAAGATATTCCACCTTCTATCCAGATGATTTCAGATTAGCATGTTCGGACATATGGGCAATATCTTCATGATTCTTATCAAACCAGGATGAACCACGATCTAAGAAGCTTTATTTGGAACCACTAATCAGTGGAGAATAACCAGGAAGTTGAATAAATCTCTTAAGTGTTGTGATCAAGAAGATATCCCACCTTCTATCCAGAGTATTCCAGATTAGCATGTTCGGACATATCCCATTATCTTCATGATTCTTATCAAACCAGTATGAACCATGATCTAAGAAGCTTTATTTGGTACCACTAATCAGTGTAGAATAACCAGGAAGTTCAATAAATCTCATAGGAGTTGTGATTAAGAAGATATCCCACTTTCTATCCAGATGATTCCAGATTAGCCTGTTCGGACATATGCCATTATCTTCATGATTCTTATCTAAACAGGATGAACCACGATCTAAGAAGCTTTATTTGGAACCACTATTCAGTGTAGAATAACCAGGAAGTTAAATAAATCTAATAGGAGTTGTGAGGAAGAAGATATCCCACGTTCTATCCAGATGATTCCAGATTAGCATGTTCGGACATATAGCAATAGCTTCATGATTCATGATTTTCTGATCATGGTTCATACCACTAATCAGTTGAAAATAACCAGGAAGTTTAATAAATCTCATAAGTGTTGTGAGCAAGAAGATATCCCACCTTCTATCCACATGATTCCAGATTAGCATGTTCGGACATATGGCAGTAGCTTCATGATTCTTATCAAACCAGGATGAGCCACGATCTAAAAAGCTTTATTTGGAACCACTATTCAGTGGAGAATAACCAGGAAGTTGAATAAATCTAATAGGAGTTGTGAGTAAGAAGATATCCCACTTTCTATCCAGATGATTCCAGATTAGCATGTTCGGACCTATGGCAATAGCTTCATGATGCTTATTAAACCAGGATGAACCACGATCTAAGAAGCTTTATTTGGAACCACTAATCTGTGGAAAATAACCAGGAAGTTGAATAAATCTCATAAGTGTTGTGAGCAAGAAGATATCCCACCTTCTATCCAGATGATTCCAGATTACCATGTTCGGACATATGGCAATAGCTTCATGATTCTTATCAAAGCAGGATGAACCACGATCTAAGAAGCTTTATTTGGAACCACTAATAAGTGGAGAATAAACAGGAAGTTGAATAAATCTCATAAGTGTTGTGAGCAAGAAGATATCCCACCTTCTAACCAAATGATTCCAGATTAGCCTGTTCGGACATATGCAATTATCTTCATGATTCTTATCAAACCAGGATGAACCACGATATAAGAAGCTTTATTTGGAACCAATAATCAGTGGAGAATAACCAGGAAGTTGAATAAATCTCATTGGAGTTGTGAGTAAGAAGATATCTCACTTTCTATCCAGATGATTCCAGATTAGCCTGTTCGGACATATGGCAATATCTTCATGATTATTATCAAACCAGGATGAACCACGATCTAAGAAGATTTATTTGGAACCACTAATCAGTGGAGAATAACCAGGAAGTTGAATAAATATCATAGGAGTTGTGATTAAGAAGATATCCCACTTTCTATCCAGATGATTCCAGATTAGCCTGTTCGGACATATGGCAATATCTTCATGATTCTTATCAAACCAGGATGAACCAATATGTAAGAAGCTTGATTGGGAACCACTAATCAGTGGAGAATAACCAGGAAGTTTAATAAATCTCATAAGTGTTGTGAGCAAGAAGATATCCCACCTTCTATCCAGATGATTCCAGATTAGCCTGTTCAGACATATGTCATTATCTTCATGATTCTTATCAAACCAGGATGAACCACGATCTAAGAAGCTTTATTTGGAACCATTTATCAGTAGAGAATAACCAGGAAGTTGAATAAATCTCATCAGTGTTATGAGTAAGAAGATATCCCACCCTCTATCCAGATGATTCCAGATTAGCCTGTTCGGACATATGCCATTATCTTCATGATTCTTATCAAACCAGGATGAACCAATATGTAAGAAGCTTGACTGGGAACCACTAATCTGTGGAGAATAACTAGGAAGTTGAATAAATCTCATAGGAGTTGTGAGTAAGAAGATATCCCACTTTCTATCCAGGTGATTCAAGATTAGCCTGTTCGAACATATGGCAATATCTTCATGATTATTATCAAAACCAGGATGAACCACGATCTAAGAAGCTTTATTTGGAACCACTAATCAATGGAGAATAACCATGAAGTTGAATAAATCTCATAAGTGTTGTGAGCAAGAAGATATCCCACCTTCTATCCAGATGATTCCAGATTAGCCTGTTCGGACATATGGCAATAGCTTCATGATTCTTATCAAACCAGGATGAACCACGATCTAAGAAGCTTTATTTGGAACCACTAATCAGTGGAGAATAACCAGGAAATTGAATAAATCTTATAGGAGTTGTGAGTAAGAAGATATCCCACTTTCAATCCATATGATTCCAGATTAGCCTGTTCGGACATATGCCATTATCTTCATGATTCTTATCAAACCAGGATGAACCACGATCTAGGAAGCTTTATTTGGAACCACTATTCAGTGGAGAATAACAAGGAAGTTAAATAAATCTCATAGAAGTTGTGAGTAAGAAGATATCCCACTTTCTATCCAGATGATTCCAGATTAGCCTGTTCGGACATATGGCAATATCTTCATGATTCTTATCAAACTAGGATGAACCACAATCTAAGAAGCTTTATTTGGAACCACTAATCAGTGGAGAATAACCAGGAAGTTGAAAAAATATCATAAGTGTTGTGAGCAAGAAGATATCCCACCTTCTATCCAGATAATTCCAGATTAGCATGTTCGGACATATGCCATTATCTTCATGATTCTTATCAAACCAGGATGAACCACGATCTAAGAAGCTTTATTTGGAACCATTAATCAGTGGAGAATAACCAGGAAGTTGAATAAATCTCATAAGTGTTGTGAGCAAGAAGATATCCCACTTTCTATCCAGATGATTCCAGATTAGCCTGTTCTGACATATGCCATTATCTTCATGATTCTTATCAAACCAGGATGAACCACGATCTAAGAAGCTTTATTTGGAACCATTAATCAGTGGAGAATAACCAGGAAGTTGAATAAATCTCATAAGTGTTGTGAGCAAGAAGATATCCCACTTTCTATCCAGATGATTCCAGATTAGCCTGTTCGGACATATGGCAATATCTTCATGATTCTTATCAAACTAGGATGAACCACAATCTAAGAAGCTTTATTTGGAACCACTAATCAGTGGAGAATAACCAGGAAGTTGAAAAAATATCATAAGTGTTGTGAGAAAGAAGATATCCCACCTTCTATCCAGATAATTCCAGATTAGCATGTTCGGACATATGCCATTATCTTCATGATTCTTATCCAACCAGGATGAACCACGATCTAAGAAGATTTATTTGGAACCATTAATCAGTGGAGAATAACCAGGAAGTTGAATAAATCTCATAAGTGTTGTGAGCAAGAAGATATCCCACCTTCTATCCAGATGATTCCAGATTAGCCTGTTCGGACATATGGCAATATCTTCATGATTCTTATCAAACCAGGATGAACCACAATCTAAGAAGCTTTATTTGGAACCACTAATCAGTGGATAATAACCAAAAAATTGATTAAATCTCATAAGTGTTGTGAGCAAGAAGATATCCCACCCCTTCTATCCAGATGAGTCCAGATTAGCCTGTTCGGACATATGGCAATATCTTCATGATTATTATCAAACCAGGATGAACCACGATCTAAGAAGCTTTATTTGGAACCACTAATCAGTGGAGAATAACCAGGAAGTTGAATAAATATCATAGGAAATGTGATTAAAAAGATATGCCACTTTCTATCCAGATGATTCCAGATTAGCCTGTTCGGACATATGCCAATAGCTTCATGATTCTTATCAAACCAGGATGAACCACGATCTAAGAAGCTTTATTTGGAATCACTAATCAGTGGAGAATAACCAGGAAGTTGAATAAATATCATAGGAGTTGTGATTAAGAAGATATCCCACTTTCTATCCAGATGATTCCAGATTAGCCTGTTCGGACATATAGCAATATCTTCATGATTCTTATCAAACAAGGATGAACCAATATGTAAGAAGCTTGATTGGGAACCACTAATCAGTGGAGAATAACCAGGAAGTTGAATAAATCTCATAGGAGTTGCGTGTAAGAAGATATCCCACTTTCTATCCAGATGATTCCAGATTAGCCTGTTCGGACATATGCCATTATCTTCATGATTCTTATCAAACCAGGATGAACCACGATCTAAGAAGCTTTATTTGGAACCATTATTCAGTGGAGAATACCCAGGAAGTTAAATAAATCTCATAGGAGTTGTGAGGAAGAAGATATCCCACTTTCTATCCAGATGATTCCATATTAGCATGTTCGGACATATGCCATTATCTTCATGATTCTTATCAAACCAGGATGAACCACGATCTAAGAAGCTTTATTTGGAACCACTAATCAGTGGAGAATAACCAGGAAGTTGAATAAATCTCATAGGAGTTGTGAGTAAGAAGATATCCCACTTTCTATCCATATGATTCCAGATTAGCCTGTTCGGACATATGCCATTATCTTCATGATTCTTATCAAACCAGGATGAACCACGATCTAAGAAGCTTTATTTGGTACCACTAATCAGTGGAGAATAACAAGGAAGTTGAATAAATCTCATAGGAGTGGTGAGTAAGAAGATATCCCACTTTCTATCCAGATGATTCCAGATTAGCCTGTTCGGACATATGGCAACATCTTCATGATTCTTATCAAAACAGGATGAACCAATATATAAGAAGCTTGATTGGGAACCACTAATCAGTGGAGAATAACCAGGAAGTTAAATAAATCTCATAGGAGTTGTGAGTAAGAAGATATCCCACTTTCTATCCAAATGATTCCACATTAGCCAGTTCAAACTTATGCCATTATCTTCATGATTCTAATCAAACCAGGATGAACCACGATCTAAGAAGCTTTATTTGGAACCACTATTCAGTGGAGAATAACAAGGAAGTTAAATAAATCTCATAGAAGTTGTGAGTAAGAAGATATCCCACTTTCTATCCAGATGATTCCAGATTAGCCTGTTCGGACATATGGCAATATCTTCATGATTCTTATCAAACCAGGATGAACCACAATCTAAGAAGCTTTATTTGGAACCACTAATCAGTGGAGAATAACCAGGAAGTTGAAAAAATCTCATAAGTGTTGTGAGCAAGAAGATATCCTACCTTCTATCCAGATGATTCCAGATTAGCATGTTCGGACATATGCCATTATCTTCATGATTCTTATCAAACCAGGATGAACCACGATCTAAGAAGCTTTATTTGGAACCATTAATCAGTGGAGAATAACCAGGAAGTTGAATAAATCTCATAAGTGTTGTGAGCAAGAAGATATCCCACTTTCTATCCAGATGATTCCAGATTAGCCTGTTCGGACATATGCCATTATCTTCATGATTCTTATCAAGCCAGGATGAACCACGATATAAGAAGCTCTATTTGGAACCACTAATCAGTGGAGAATAACCAGGAAGTTGAATAAATCTCATAGGAATTGTGAGTAAGAAGATATCCCATTTTCTACCCAGATGATTCCAGACCTGTTCGGACATATGGCAATATCTTCATGATTATTATCAAACCAGGATGAACCACGATCTAAGAAGCTTTATTTGGAACCACTAATCAGTTGAGAATAACCAGAAAGTTGAATAAATCTCATAATTGTTGTGAGCAAGAA
>JADEVD010000037.1:0-179494 GCA_019705995.1 Raphanus raphanistrum x Raphanus sativus
ATCTTCTACCTCATAACACTTATGAGATTTATTCAACTTCCTGGTTATTCTCCACTGATTAGTGGTTCCAAATAAAGCTTCTTAGTTCGTGATTCATCCTGGTTTGATAAGAATCATGAAGATATTGGCATATGTCCGAACATGCTAATCTGGAATCCTCTGGATAGAAGGTGAGATATCTTCTTTCTCACAACACTTATGAGACTTATTCAACTTCCTGGTTATTTTCCACTGATTAGTGTTTCCAAATAAAGCTTCTTAGATCGTGGTTCATCCTGGTTTGATAAGAATCATTAAGATATTGCCATATGTCCGAACAGGCTAATCTGAAATCATCTGGATAGAAAGTGGGATATCTTCTTACTCACAACTCCTATGAGATTTATTTACCTTCCTGGTTATTCTCCAGGAATAGTGGTTCCAAATAAAGCTTCTTAGATCGTGGTTCATCGTTGTTTGATAAGAATCATGAAGATAATGGCAAATGTCCGAACAGGCTAATCTGGAATCATCTGGATAAAAGGTGGGATATCTTCTTGCTCACAACACTTATGAGATTTATTCAACTTCCTGGTTATTCTCCACTGATTAGTGGTTCCAAATAAAGCTTCATAGATCAGGGTTCATCCTGGTTTGATAAGTATCATGAAGCTATTTCCATAGGTCCGAACAGGCTAATTTGGAATCATCTGGATAGAAAGTTGGAAATCTTCTTACTCACAACTCCTATGAGATTTATTTAACTTCCTGGTTATTCTCCACTGAATAGTGGTTCCAAATAAAGCTTCTTAGATCATGGTTCATCTTGGTTTGATAAGAATCATGAAGATAATGGCATATGTCCGAACAGGCTAATATGGAATCATCTGGATAGAAAGTTGGATACCTTCTTACTCACAACTCCTATGAGATTTATTCAACTTCCTGGTTATTCTCCCCTGATTAGTGGTTCCAAATCAAGCTTCTTACATATTGGTTCATCCTGGTTTGATAAGAATCATGAAGATAATATCATATGTCCGAACAGGCTAATCTGGAATCATCTGGATAGAAGGTGGGATATCTTCTTGCTCACAACACTTATGAAATTTATTCAACTTCCTGGTTATTATCCACTGATTAGTGGTTGCAAATAAAGCTTCTTAGATTGTGGTTCATCCTGGTTTGATAAGAATCATGAAGATATTGCCATATGTCCGAACATGCTAATCTGGAATCATCTGGATAGAAAGTGGGATATCTTCTTACTCACAACTCCTATGAGATTTATTTAACATCCTGGTTATTCTTCTCTGAATAGTGGTTCCAAATAAAGCTTCTTAGATCGTTGTTCATCTTGGTTTTATAAGAATCATGAAGATAATAGCATATGTTCGAACAGGCTAATCTGGAATCATCTGGATAGAAAGTAGGATATCTTCTTACTCACAACTCCTATAAGATTTATTCAACTTCCTGGTTATTCTCCACTGATTAGTGGTTCCAAATAAAGCTTCTTAGATCGTGGTTCATCCTGGTTTGATAAGAATCATGAAGATAATGGCATATGTCCGAACAGGTTAATCTGGAATCATCTGGATAGAAGGTGGGATATCTTCTTGCTCACAACACTTATGAGATTTATTCAACTTCCTGGTTATTCTCCATTGATTAGTGGTTCCAAATAAAGCTTCTTAGATCGTGGTTCATCCTGGTTTGATAATAATCATGAAGATATTGCCATATGTCCGAACAGGCTAATCTGGAGTCATCTGTATAGAAAGTGGGATATCTTCTTACTCACAACTCCTATGAGATTTATTCAACTTCCTGGTTATTCTCCACTTATTAGTGGTTCCAAATAAAGCTTCTTATATCGTGTTTCATCCTGGTTTGATAAGAATCATGAAGATAATGGCATATGTCCGAACATGCTAATCTGGAATCATCTGGATAGAAGGTGGGATATCTTCTTGCTCACAACACTTATGAGATTTATTCAACTTCCTGGTTATTCTCCACCGATTAGTGGTTCCAAATAAAGCGTCTTAGAACGTGGTTCATCTTGGTTTGATAAGAATCATGAAGATAATGGCATATGTCCGAACAGGCTAATCTGGAATCATCTGTATAGAAGGTGGGATATCTTCTACCTCACAACACTTATGAGATTTATTCAACTTCCTGGTTATTCTCCACTGATTAGTGGTTCCAAATAAAGCTTCTTAGATCGTGGTTCATCCTGGTTTGATAAGAATCATGAAGATATTGCTATATGTCTGAACTGACTAATCTGGAATCATCTGGATAGAAAGTGGGATATCTTCTTACTCACAACTCCTATGAGATTTATTTAACTTCCTGGTTATTCTCCACTGAATAGTGGTTCCATATAAAGCGTCTTAGAACGTTGTTCATCTTGGTTTGATAAGAATCATGAAGATAATGGCATATGTTCGAACAGGCTAATCTGGAATCATCTGGATAGAAAGTAGGATATCTTCTTACTCACAACTCCTATGAGATTTATTCAACTTCCTGGTTATTCTCCACTGATTAGTGGTTCCAAATAAAGCTTCTTAGATCGTGGTTCATCCTGGTTTGATAAGAATCATGAAGATAATGGCATATGTCCGAACAGGCTAATCTGGAATCATCTGGATAGAAGGTGGGATATCTTCTACCTCACAACACTTATGATATTTATTCAACTTCCTGGTTATTCTCCACTGATTAGTGGTTCCAAATAAAGCTTCTTAGTTCGTGATTCATCCTGGTTTGATAAGAATCATGAAGATATTGGCATATGTCCGAACATGCTAATCTGGAATCATCTGGATAGAAGGTGAGATATCTTCTTTCTCACAACACTTATGAGATTTATTCAACTTCCTGGTTATTTTCCACTGATTAGTGTTTCCAAATAAAGCTTTATAGATCGTGGTTTATCCTGGTTTGATAAGAATCATGAAGATATTGCCATATGTCCGAACAGGCTAATCTGAAATCATTGGATAGAAAGTGGGATATCTTCTTACTCACAACTCCTATGAGATTTATTTAACTTCCTGGTTATTCTCCAGGAATAGTGGTTCCAAATAAAGCTTCTTAGATCGTGGTTCATCATGGTTTGATAAGAATCATAAAGATAATGGCATATGTCCGAACAGGCTAATCTGGAATCATCTGGATAAAAGGTGGGATATCTTCTTGCTCACAACACTTATGAGATTTATTTAACTTCCTGGTTATTCTCCACTGATTAGTGGTTCCAAATAAAGCTTCTTAGATCATGGTTCATCCTGGTTTGATAAAAATCATGAAGATAATGGCATATGTCCGAACAGGCTAATCTGGAATCATCTGGATAGAAAGTGGGATACCTTCTTACTCATAACTCCTATGAGATTTATTCAACTTCCTGGTTATTCTCCACTGATTATTGGTTCCTAATCAAGCTTCTTACATATTGGTTCATCCTGGTTTGATAAGAATCATGAAGATAATAGCATATGTCCAAACAGGCTAATCTGGAATCATCTGGATAGAAGGTGGGATATCTTCTTACTCACAACTCCTATGAGATTTATTCAACTTCCTGGTTATTCTTCACTGATTAGTGGTTCCCAATCAAGCTTCTTACATATTGGTTCATCCTGGTTTGATAAGAATCATGAAGATATTGCGATATGTCCGAACAGGCTATACTGGAATCATGTGGATAGAAAGTGGGATATCTTCTTACTCACAAATCCTATGAGATTTATTCAAATTCCTATTTATTCTCCACTGATTAGTGGTTCCAAATAAAGCTTCTTAGATCGTGGTTCATCCTAGTTTGATAAGAATCATGAAGATAATGGCATATGTCCGAACAGGCTAATCTGGAATCATCTGGATAGAAGGTGGGATATCTTTTTACTCACAACTCCTATGAGATTTATTCAACTTCCTGGTTATTATCCACTGATTAGTGGTTCCAAATAAAGCTTCTTAGATCGTGGTTCATCCTGGTTTGAAAAGAATCATGAAGATAATGGCATATGTCCGAACATGCTAATCTGGAATTATCTGGATAGAAGGTGGGATATCTTCTTTCTCACAACTCCTATGAGATTTTTTCAACTTCCTGGATATTCTCCACTGATTAGTGGTTCCCAATCAAGCTTCTTACGTTGTGGTTGATCCTGGTTTGATACGAATCATGAAGATAATGGCATATGTCCGAACAAGCTAATCTGGAATCATCTGAATAGAAAGTGGGATATCTTCTTACTCACAACTCCTATTAGATTTATTCAACTTCCTGGTTATTCTCCACTGACTAGTGATTCCCAATCAAGCTTCTTAGATCGTGGTTCATCCTGGTTTGATAAGAATCATGTAGATAATGGCATATGTCCGAACATGCTAATCTGGAATCATTTGGATAGAAAGTGGGATATCTTCTTACTCACAACTCCTATGAGATTTATTCAACATCCTGGTTATTCTCCACTGATTAGTGGTTCCAAATAAATCTTCTTAGATCGTGGTTCATCCTGGTTTGATAAGAATCATGAGGATATTGCCATATGTCTGAACATGCTAATCTGGAATCACCTGGAGAGAAAGTGGGATATCTTCTTACTCACAACTCCTATGAGATTTATTCAACTTTCTGGTTATTCTCCACTGATTAGTGGTTCCCAATCAAGCTTCTTACATATTGGTTCATCCTGGTTTGATAAGAATCATGAAGATAATGGAATATGTCCAAATAGGCTAATCTAGAATCATCTGGATAGAAGGTGGGATATCTTCTTGATCACGACACTTATGAGATTTATTCATATTCCTGGTTATTCTCCAATGATTAGTGGTTCCAAATAAATATTCTTAGATCGTTGTTCATCCTGGTTTGATAAGAATCATGAAGATATTACCATATGTCCGAACATGCTAATCTGGAATCATTGGGATAGAAAGTGGGATATCTTCTTACTCACAACTACTATGATATTTATTCAACTTCCTGGTTATTCTCCGCTGATTAGTGGTTCCAAATAAAGCTTCTTAGATCGTGGTTCATCCTGGTTTGATAAGAATCATGAAGATATTGCCATATGTTCGAACAAGCTAATATGGAATCATTTGGATAGAAAGTGGGATATCTTCTTTCTCACAACTCCTATGAGATTATTCAACTTCATGGTTATTCTCCACTGATTAGTGGTTCCAAATAAAGCTTCTTAGATCGTGGTTCATCCTGCTTTGATAAGAATCATGAAGATAATGTCATATGTCTGCACAGGCTAATCTGGAATCATCTGGATAGAAAGTGGGATATCTTCTTACTCACAACTCCTATGATTTATTCAACTTCCTGGTTATTCTCCACTGATTAGTGGATCCCAATCAAGCTTCTTACATATTGGTTCATCCTGGTTTGATAAGAATCATGAAGATATTGCCATATGTCCGAACTGGCTAATCTGGAATCATCTGGATAGAAAGTGGGATATCTTCTTACTCACAACTCCTATGAGATTTATTTAAATTCCTGGTTATTCTCCACTGAATAGTGGTTCCAAATAAAGCTTCTTAGATGGTGGTTCATCCTGGTTTGATAAGAATCATGAAGATAATGGCATATGTACGAACAGGCTAATCTGGAATCATCTGGATAGAAAGTGGGATATCTTCTTACTCACAACTCGTATGAGATTTATTCAACTTCCTGGTTATTCTCCACTGATTAGTGGTTCCAAATAAAGCTTCTTAGATCGTGGTTCATCCTGGTTTGATAATAATCATGAAGATAATGGCATATGTCAAAACAGGCTAATCTGGAATCATCTGGATAGAAGGTGGGATATCTTCTTGCTCACAACACTTATGAGATTTATTCAACATCCTGGTTATTCTCCACTGATTAGTGGTTCCAAATAAAGCTTCTTAGATCGTGGTTCATCCTGGTTTGATTAGAATCATGAGGATATTGCCATATGTCTGAACATGCTAATCTGGAATCACCTGGAGAGAAAGTGGGATATCTTCTTACTCACAACTCCTATGAGATTTATTCAACTTCCTGGTTATTCTCCACTGATTAGTGGTTCCCAATCAAGCTTCTTACATATTGGTTCATCCTGGTTTTATAAGAATCATGAAGATAATGGAATATGTCCGAATAGGCTAATCTGGAATCATCTGGATAGAAGGTGAGATATCTTCTTGATCACGACACTTATGAGATTTATTCATATTCCTGGTTATTCTCCAATGATTAGTGGTTCCAAATAAATCTTCTTAGATCGTGGTTCATCCTGGTTTGATAAGAATCATGAAGATATTACCATATGTCCGAATAGGCTAATCTGGTATCATGGGGATAGAAAGTGGGATATCTTCTTACTCACAACTACTATGATATTTATTCAACTTCCTGGTTATTCTCCGCTGATAACTGGTTCCAAATAAAGCTTCTTAGATCGTGGTTCATCCTGGTTTGATAAGAATCATGAAAATAATGGCATATGTCCGAACATGCTAATCTGGAATCATCTGGATAGAAGGTGGGATATCTTCTTGCTCACAACACTTATGAAATTTATTCAATTTCCTGGTTATTATCCACTGATTAGTGGTTGCAAATAAAGCTTCTTAGATCATGGTTCATCCTGGTTTGATAAGAATCATGAAGATATTGCCATATGTCCGAACATGCTAATCAGGAATCATCTGGATAGAAAGTGGGATATCTTCTTACTCACAAATCCTATGAGATTTATTTAACATCCTGGTTATTCTTCTCTGAATAGTGGTTCCAAATAAAGCTTCCTATATCGTTGTTCATCTTGGTTTGATAAGAATCATGAAGATAATGGCATATGTTCGAACATGCTATTTCTGGAATCATCTGGATAGAAAGTAGGATATCTTCTTACTCACAACTCCTATGAGATTTATTCAACTTCCTGGTTATTCTCCACTGATTAGTGGTTCCAAATAAAGCTTCTTAGATCATGATTCATCCTGGTTTGATAAGAATCATGAAGATAATGGCATATGTCCGAACAGGTTAATCTGGAATCATCTGGATAGAAGGTGGGATATCTTCTTGCTCACAACACTTATGAGATTTATTCAACTTCCTGGTTATTCTCCACTGATTAGTGGTTCCAAATAAAGCTTCTTAGATCGTGGTTCATCCTGGTTTGATAATAATCATGAAGATATTGCCATATGTCCGAACAGGCTAATCTGGAATCATCTGGATAGAAAGTGAGATATCTTCTTACTCACAACTCCTATGAGATTTATTCAACTTCCTGGTTATTCTCCACTGATTAGTGGTTCCAAATAAAGCTTCTTATATCGTGTTTTATCCTGGTTTGATAAGAATCATAATGGCATATGTCCGAACATGCTAATCTGGAATCATCTGGATAGAAGGTGGGATATCTTCTTGCTCACAACACTTATGAGATTTATTCAACTTCCTGGTTATTCTCCACTGATTAGTGGTTCGAAATAAAGCGTCTTAGAACGTGGTTCATCTTGGTTTGATAAGAATCATGAAGATAATGGCATATGTCCGAACAGGCTAATCTGGAATCATCTAGATAGAAGGTGGGATATCTTCTAACTCACAACACTTATGAGATTTATTCAACTTCCTGGTTATTCTCCACTGATTAGTGGTTCCAAATAAAGCTTCTTAGATCGTGGTTCATCCTGGTTTGATAAGAATCATGAAGATATTGCTATATGTCCGAACTGACTAATCTGGAATCATCTGGATAGAAAGTGGGATATCTTCTTACTCACAACTCCTATGAGATTTATTTAACTTCCTGGTTATTCTCCAGGAATAGTGGTTCCAAATAAAGCTTCTTAGATCGTGGTTCATCGATGTTTGATAAGAATCATGAAGATAATGGCATATGTCCGAACAGGCTAATCTGGAATCATCTCGATAAAAGGTGGGATATCTTCTTGCTCACAACACTTATGAGATTTATTCAACTTCCTGGTTATTCTCTACTGATTAGTGGTTCCAAATAAAGCTTCTTAGATCAGGGTTCATCCTGGTTTGATAAGAATCATGAAGCTATTTCCATAGGTCCGAACATGCTAATTTGGAATCATCTGGATAGAAAGTTGGAAATCTTCTTACTCACAACTCCTATGAGATTTATTTAACTTCCTGGTTATTCTCCACTGAATAGTGGTTCCAAATAAAGCGTCTTAGAACGTTGTTCATCTTGGTTTGATAAGAATCATGAAGATAATGGCATATGTCCGAACAGGCTAATCTGGAATCATCTGGATAGAAGGTGGGATATCTTCTACCTCACAACACTTATGAGATTTATACAACTTCCTGGTTATTCTCCACTGATTAGTGGTTCCAAATAAAGCTTCTTAGTTTGTGATTCATCCTGGTTTGATAAGAATCATGAGGATATTGGCATATGTCCGAACATGCTAATCTGGAATCATCTGGATAGAAGGTAAGGTATCTTCTTTCTCACAACACTTATGAGATTTATTCAACTTCCTGGTTATTTTCCACTGATTAGTGTTTCCAAATAAAGCTTCTTAGATCGTGGTTCATCCTGTTCTGATAAGAATCATGAAGATATTGCCATATGTCCGAACATGCTAATCTGAAATCATCTGGATAGAAAGTGGGATATCTTCTTACTCACAACTCCTATGAGATTTATTTAACTTCCTGGTTATTCTCCAGGAATAGTGGTTCCAAATAAAGCTTCTTAGATCGTGGTTCATCGTGGTTTGATAAGAATCATGAAGATAATGGCATATGTCCGAACAGGTTAATCTGGAATCATCTGGATAGAAGGTGGGATATCTTCTTGCTCACAACACTTATGAGATTTATTCAACTTCCTGGTTATTCTCCACTGATTAGTGGTTCCAAATAAAGCTTCTTAGATCGTGGTTCATCCTGGTTTGATAATAATCATGAAGATATTGCCATATGTCCGAACAGGCTAATCTGGAATCATCTGGATAGAAAGTGAGATATCTTCTTACTCACAACTCCTATGAGATTTATTCAACTTCCTGGTTATTCTCCACTGATTAGTGGTTCCAAATAAAGCTTCTTATATCGTGTTTTATCCTGGTTTGATAAGAATCATAATGGCATATGTCCGAACATGCTAATCTGGAATCATCTGGATAGAAGGTGGGATATCTTCTTGCTCACAACACTTATGAGATTTATTCAACTTCCTGGTTATTCTCCACTGATTAGTGGTTCCAAATAAAGCGTCTTAGAACGTGGTTCATCTTGGTTTGATAAGAATCATGAAGATAATGGCATATGTCCGAACAGGCTAATCTGGAATCATCTAGATAGAAGGTGGGATATCTTCTAACTCACAACACTTATGAGATTTATTCAACTTCCTGGTTATTCTCCACTGATTAGTGGTTCCAAATAAAGCTTCTTAGATCGTGGTTCATCCTGGTTTGATAAGAATCATGAAGATATTGCTATATGTCCGAACTGACTAATCTGGAATCATCTGGATAGAAAGTGGGATATCTTCTTACTCACAACTCCTATGAGATTTATTTAACTTCCTGGTTATTCTCCAGGAATAGTGGTTCCAAATAAAGCTTCTTAGATCGTGGTTCATCGATGTTTGATAAGAATCATGAAGATAATGGCATATGTCCGAACAGGCTAATCTGGAATCATCTCGATAAAAGGTGGGATATCTTCTTGCTCACAACACTTATGAGATTTATTCAACTTCCTGGTTATTCTCTACTGATTAGTGGTTCCAAATAAAGCTTCTTAGATCAGGGTTCATCCTGGTTTGATAAGAATCATGAAGCTATTTCCATAGGTCCGAACATGCTAATTTGGAATCATCTGGATAGAAAGTTGGAAATCTTCTTACTCACAACTCCTATGAGATTTATTTAACTTCCTGGTTATTCTCCACTGAATAGTGGTTCCAAATAAAGCGTCTTAGAACGTTGTTCATCTTGGTTTGATAAGAATCATGAAGATAATGGCATATGTCCGAACAGGCTAATCTGGAATCATCTGGATAGAAGGTGGGATATCTTCTACCTCACAACACTTATGAGATTTATACAACTTCCTGGTTATTCTCCACTGATTAGTGGTTCCAAATAAAGCTTCTTAGTTTGTGATTCATCCTGGTTTGATAAGAATCATGAAGATATTGGCATATGTCCGAACATGCTAATCTGGAATCATCTGGATAGAAGGTAAGGTATCTTCTTTCTCACAACACTTATGAGATTTATTCAACTTCCTGGTTATTTTCCACTGATTAGTGTTTCCAAATAAAGCTTCTTAGATCGTGGTTCATCCTGTTCTGATAAGAATCATGAAGATATTGCCATATGTCCGAACATGCTAATCTGAAATCATCTGGATAGAAAGTGGGATATCTTCTTACTCACAACTCCTATGAGATTTATTTAACTTCCTGGTTATTCTCCAGGAATAGTGGTTCCAAATAAAGCTTCTTAGATCGTGGTTCATCGTGGTTTGATAAGAATCATGAAGATAATGGCATATGTCCGAACAGGCTAATCTGGAATCATCTGGATAAAAGGTGGGATATCTTCTTGCTCACAACACTTATGAGATTTATTCAACTTCCTGGTTATTCTCTACTTATTAGTGGTTCCAAATAAAGCTTCTTAGATCAGGGTTCATCCTGGTTTGCTAAGAATCATGAAGCTATTTCCATAGGTCCGAACAGGCTAATTTGGAATCATCTGGATAGAAAGTTGGAAATCTTCTTACTCACAACTCCTATGAGATTTATTTAACTTCCTGGTTATTCTCCACTGAATAGTGGTTCCAAATAAAGCTTCTTAGATCATGGTTCATCCTGGTTTGATAAGAATCATGAAGATAATGGCATATGTCCGAACATGTTAATCTGGAATCGTCTGGATAGAAGGTGGGATATCTTCTTGCTCACAACACTTATGAGATTTATTCAACTTCCTGGTTATTCTCCACTGATTAGTGGTTCCAAATAAAGCTTCTTAGATCGTGGTTCATCCTGGTTTGATAATAATCATGAAGATATTGCCATATGTCCGAACAGGCTAATCTGGAATCATCTGTATAGAAAGTGGGATATCTTCTTACTCACAACTCCTATGAGATTTATTCAACTTCCTGGTTATTCTACACTTATTAGTGGTTCCAAATAAAGCTTCTTATATCGTGTTTCATCCTGGTTTGATAAGAATCATGAAGAAAATGGCATATGTCCGAACATGCTAATCTGGAATCATCTGGGTAGAAGGTGGGATATCTTCTTGCTCACAACACTTATGAGATTTATTCAACTTCCTGGTTATTCTCCACTGATTAGTGGTTCCAAATAAAGCGTCTTAGAACGTGGTTCATCTTGGTTTGATAAGAATCATGAAGATAATGGCATATGTCCGAACAGGCTAATCTGGAATCATCTGTATAGAAGGTGGGATATCTTCTACCTCACAACACCTATGAGATTTATTCAACTTCCTGGTTATTCTCCACTGATTAGTGGTTCCAAATAAAGCTTCTTAGATCGTGGTTCATCCTGGTTTGATAAGAATCATGAAGATATTGCTATATGTCTGAACTGACTAATCTGGAATCATCTGGATAGAAAGTGGGATATCTTCTTACTCACAACTCCTATGAGATTTATTTAACTTCCTGGTTATTCTCCACTGAATAGTGGTTCCAAATAAAGCGTCTTAGAACGTTGTTCATCTTGGTTTGATAAGAATCATGAAGATAATGGCATATGTTCGAACAGGCTAATCTGGAATCATCTGGATAGAAAGTAGGATATCTTCTTACTCACAACTCCTATGAGATTTATTCAACTTCCTGGTTATTCTCCACTGATTAGTGGTTCCAAATAAAGCTTCTTAGATCGTGGTTCATCCTGGTTTGATAAGAATCATGAAGATAATGGCATATGTCCGAACAGGCTAATCTGGAATCATCTGGATAGAAGGTGGGATATCTTCTACCTCACAACACTTATGAGATTTATTCAACTTCCTGGTTATTCTCCACTGATTAGTGGTTCCAAATAAAGCTTCTTAGTTCGTGATTCATCCTGGTTTGATAAGAATCATGAAGATATTGGCATATGTCCGAACATGCTAATCTGGAATCATCTGGATAGAAGGTGAGATATCTTCTTTCTCACAACACTTATGAGATTTATTCAACTTCCTGGTTATTTTCCACTGATTAGTGTTTCCAAATAAAGCTTTATAGATCGTGGTTTATCCTGGTTTGATAAGAATCATGAAGATATTGCTATATGTCCGAACAGGCTAATCTGAAATCATTGGATAGAAAGTGGGATATCTTCTTACTCACAACTCCTATGAGATTTATTTAACTTCCTGGTTATTCTCCAGGAATAGTGGTTCCAAATAAAGCTTCTTAGATCGTGGTTCATCATGGTTTGATAAGAATCATGAAGATAATGGCATATGTCCGAACAGGCTAATCTGGAATCATCTGGATAAAAGGTGGGATATCTTCTTGCTCACAACACTTATGAGATTTATTCAACTTCCTGGTTATTCTCCACTGATTAGTGGTTCCAAATAAAGCTTCTTAGATCAGGGTTCATCCTGGTTTGATAAGAATCATGAAGCTATTTCCATAGGTCTGAACAGGCTAATTTGGAATCATCTGGATAGAAAGTTGGAAATCTTCTTACTCACAACTCCTATGAGATTTATTTAACTTCCTGGTTATTCTCCACTGAATAGTGGTTCCAAATAAAGCTTCTTAGATCATGGTTCATCCTGGTTTGATAAGAATCATGAAGATAATGGCATATGTCCGAACAGGCTAATCTGGAATCATCTGGATAGAAAGTGGGATACCTTCTTACTCATAACTCCTATGAGATTTATTCAACTTCCTGGTTATTCTCCACTGATTAGTGGTTCCTAATCAAGCTTCTTACATATTGGTTCATCCTGGTTTGATAAGAATCATGAAGATAATAGCATATGTCCGAACAGGCTAATCTGGAATCATCTGGATAGAAGGTGGGATATCTTCTTACTCACAACTCCTATGAGATTTATTCAACTTCCTGGTTATTCTTCACTGATTAGTGGTTCCCAATCAAGCTTCTTACATATTGGTTCATCCTGGTTTGATAAGAATCATGAAGATATTGCGATATGTCCGAACAGGCTATACTGGAATCATGTGGATAGAAAGTGGGATATCTTCTTACTCACAAATCCTATGAGATTTATTCAACTTCCTATTTATTCTCCACTGATTAGTGGTTCCAAATAAAGCTTCTTAGATCGTGGTTCATCCTAGTTTGATAAGAATCATGAAGATAATGGCATATGTCCGAACAGGCTAATCTGGAATCATCTGGATAGAAGGTGGGATATCTTTTTACTCACAACTCCTATGAGATTTATTCAACTTCCTGGTTATTCTCCACTGATTAGTGGTTCCAAATAAAGCTTCTTAGATCGTGGTTCATCCTGGTTTGAAAAGAATCATGAAGATAATGGCATATGTCCGAACATGCTAATCTGGAATCATCTGGATAGAAGGTGGGATATCTTCTTTCTCACAACTCCTATGAGATTTTTTCAACTTCCTGGATATTCTCCACTGATTAGTGGTTCCCAATCAAGCTTCTTACGTTGTGGTTGATCCTGGTTTGATACGAATCATGAAGATAATGGCATATGTCCGAACAAGCTAATCTGGAATCATCTGAATAGAAAGTGGGATATCTTCTTACTCACAACTCCTATGAGATTTATTCAACTTCCTGGTTATTCTCCACTGATTAGTGATTCCCAATCAAGCTTCTTAGATCGTGGTTCATCCTGGTTTGATAAGAATCATGTAGATAATGGCATATGTCCGAACATGCTAATCTGGAATCATTTGGATAGAAAGTGGGATATCTTCTTACTCACAACTCCTATGAGATTTATTCAACATCCTGGTTATTCTCCACTGATTAGTGGTTCCAAATAAATCTTCTTACATCGTGGTTCATCCTGGTTTGATAAGAATCATGAGGATATTGCCATATGTCTGAACATGCTAATCTGGAATCACCTGGAGAGAAAGTGGGATATCTTCTTACTCACAACTCCTATGAGATTTATTCAACTTCCTGGTTATTCTCCACTGATTAGTGGTTCCCAATCAAGCTTCTTACATATTGGTTCATCCTGGTTTTATAAGAATCATGAAGATAATGGAATATGTCCAAATAGGCTAATCTAGAATCATCTGGATAGAAGGTGGGATATCTTCTTGATCACGACACTTATGAGATTTATTCATATTCCTGGTTATTCTCCAATGATTAGTGGTTCCAAATAAATCTTCTTAGATCGTGGTTCATCCTGGTTTGATAAGAATCATGAAGATATTACCATATGTCCGAACATGCTAATCTGGAATCATTGGGATAGAAAGTGGGATATCTTCTTACTCACAACAACTATGATATTTATTCAACTTCCTGGTTATTCTCCGCTGATTAGTGGTTCCAAATAAGCTTCTTAGATCGTGGTTCATCCTGGTTTGATAAGAATCATGAAGATAATGGCATATGTTCGAACATGCTATTTCTGGAATCATCTGGATAGAAAGTAGGATATCTTCTTACTCACAACTCCTATGAGATTTATTCAACTTCCTGGTTATTCTCCACTGATTAGTGGTTCCAAATAAAGCTTCTTAGATCATGGTTCATCCTGGTTTGATAAGAATCATGAAGATAATGGCATATGTCCGAACAGGTTAATCTGGAATCATCTGGATAGAAGGTGGGATATCTTCTTGCTCACAACACTTATGAGATTTATTCAACTTCCTGGTTATTCTCCACTGATTAGTGGTTCCAAATAAAGCTTCTTAGATCGTGGTTCATCCTGGTTTGATAATAATCATGAAGATATTGCCATATGTCCGAACAGGCTAATCTAGAATCATCTGGATAGAAAGTGGGATATCTTCTTACTCACAACTCCTATGAGATTTATTCAACTTCCTGGTTATTCTCCACTGATTAGTGGTTCCAAATAAAGCTTCTTATATCGTGTTTCATCCTGGTTTGATAAGAATCATGAAGATAATGGCATATGTCCGAACATGCTAATCTGGAATCATCTGGATAGAAGGTGGGATATCTTCTTGCTCACAACACTTATGAGATTTATTCAACTTCCTGGTTATTCTCCACTGATTAGTGGTTCCAAATAAAGCGTCTTAGAACGTGGTTCATCTTGGTTTGATAAGAATCATGAAGATAATGGCATATGTCCGAACAGGCTAATCTGGAATCATCTAGATAGAAGGTGGGATATCTTCTAACTCACAACACTTATGAGATTTATTCAACTTCCTGGTTATTCTCCACTGATTAGTGGTTCCAAATAAAGCTTCTTAGATCGTGGTTCATCCTGGTTTGATAAGAATCATGAAGATATTGCTATATGTCCGAACTGACTAATCTGGAATCATCTGGATAGAAAGTGGGATATCTTCTTACTCACAACTCCTATGAGATTTATTTAACTTCCTGGTTATTCTCCAGGAATAGTGGTTCCAAATAAAGCTTCTTAGATCGTGGTTCATCGTGGTTTGATAAGAATCATGAAGATAATGGCATATGTCCGAACAGGCTAATCTGGAATCATCTGGATAAAAGGTGGGATATCTTCTTGCTCACAACACTTATGAGATTTATTCAACTTCCTGGTTATTCTCTACTGATTAGTGGTTCCAAATAAAGCTTCTTAGATCAGGGTTCATCCTGGTTTGATAAGAATCATGAAGCTATTTCCATAGGTCCGAACAGGCTAATTTGGAATCATCTGGATAGAAAGTTGGAAATCTTCTTACTCACAACTCCTATGAGATTTATTTAACTTCCTGGTTATTCTCCACTGAATAGTGGTTCCAAATAAAGCGTCTTAGAACGTTGTTCATCTTGGTTTGATAAGAATCATGAAGATAATGGCATATGTCCGAACAGGCTAATCTGGAATCATCTGGATAGAAGGTGGGATATCTTCTACCTCACAACACTTATGAGATTTATTCAACTTCCTGGTTATTCTCCACTGATTAGTGGTTCCAAATAAAGCTTCTTAGTTTGTGATTCATCCTGGTTTGATAAGAATCATGAAGATATTGGCATATGTCCGAACATGCTAATCTGGAATCATCTGGATAGAAGGTAAGATATCTTCTTTCTCACAACACTTATGAGATTTATTCAACTTCCTGGTTATTTTCCACTGATTAGTGTTTCCAAATAAAGCTTCTTAGATCGTGGTTCATCCTGGTTTGATAAGAATCATGAAGATATTGCCATATGTCCGAACAGGCTAATCTTAAATCATCTGGATAGAAAGTGGGATATCTTCTTACTCACAACTCCTATGAGACTTATTTAACTTCCTGGTTATTCTCCAGGAATAGTGGTTCCAAATAAAGCTTCTTAGATCGTGGTTCATCGTGGTTTGATAAGAATCATGAAGATAATGGCATATGTCCGAACAGGCTAATCTGGAATCATCTGGATAAAAGGTGGGATATCTTCTTGCTCACAACACTTATGAGATTTATTCAACTTCCTGGTTATTCTCTACTGATTAGTGGTTCCAAATAAAGCTTCTTAGATCAGGGTTCATCCTGGTTTGATAAGAATCATGAAGCTATTTCCATAGGTCCGAACAGGCTAATTTGGAATCATCTGGATAGAAAGTTGGAAATCTTCTTACTCACAACTCCTATGAGATTTATTTAACTTCCTGGTTATTCTCCACTGAATAGTGGTTCCAAATAAAGCTTCTTAGATCATGGTTCATCCTGGTTTGATAAGAATCATGAAGATAATGGCATATGTCCGAACAGGCTAATCTGGAATCATCTGGATAGAAAGTGGGATACCTTCTTACTCACAACTCCTATGAGATTTATTCAACTTCCTGGTTATTCTCCACTGATTAGTGGTTCTCAATCAAGCTTCTTACATATTGGTTCATCCTGGTTTGATAAGAATCATGAAGATAATAGCATATGTCCGAACAGGCTAATCTGGAATCATCTGGATAGAAGGTGGGATATCTTCTTGCTCACAACTCCTATGAGATTTATTTAACTTCCTAATTATTCTCCACCGAGTATTGGTTCCAAATAAAGCTTCTTAGATCGTGGTTCATCTTGGTTTGATAAGAATCATGAAGATAATGGCATATGTCCGAATAGGCTAATCTGGAATCATCTGGATAGAAAGTGGGATATCTTCTTACTCACAACTCCTATGAGATTTATTCAACTTCCTGGTTATTCTTCACTGATTAGTGGTTCCCAATCAAGCTTCTTACATATTGGTTCATCCTGGTTTGATAAGAATCATGAAGATATTGCCATATGTCCGAACAGGCTATACTGGAATCATGTGGATAGAAAGTTTGATATCTTCTTACTCACAACTCCTATGAGATTTATTCAACTTCCTATTTATTCTCCACTGATTAGTGGTTCCAAATAAAGCTTCTTAGATCGTGGTTCATCCTAGTTTGATAAGAATCATGAAGATAATGGCATATGTCCGAATAGGCTAATCTGGAATCATCTGGATAGAAGGTGGGATATCTTTTTACTCACAACTCCTATGAGATTTATTCAACTTCCTGGTTATTCTCCACTGATTAGTGGTTCCAAATAAAGCTTCTTAGATCGTGGTTCATCCTGGTTTGAAAAAAATCATGAAGATAATGGCATATGTCCGAACATGCTAATCTGGAATCATCTGGATAGAAGGTGGGATATCTTCTTTCTCACAACTCCTATGAGATTTTTTCAACTTCCTGGATATTCTCCACTGATTAGTGGTTCCAAATCAAGCTTCTTACATTGTGGTTAATCCTGGTTTGATACAAATCATGAAAATATTGCCATATGTCTAAACATGCTAATCTGGAATCACCTGGATAGAAAGTTGGATATCTTCTTACTCACAACTCCTATGAGATTTGTTCAACTTCCTGGTTATTCTCCACTGATTAGTGGTTCCAAATAAAGCTTCTTAGATCGTGGTTCATCCTGGTTCGATAAGAATCATGAAGATAATGGCATATGTCCGAACAGGCTAATCTGGAATTATCTGGATAGAAAGTGGGATATCTTCTTACTCACAACTCCTATGAGATTTATTCAACTTCCTGGTTATTCTCCACTAATTAGTGGTTCCCAATCAAGCTTCTTAGATCGTGGTTCATCCTGGTTTGATAAGAATCATGTAGATAATGGCATATGTCCGAACATGCTAATCTGGAATCATTTGGATAGAAAGTGGGATATCTTCTTACTCACAACTCCTATGAGATTTATTCAACTTCCTGGTTATTCTCCACTGATTATTGGTTCCAAATAAAGCTTCTTAGATCGTGGTTCATCCTGGTTTGATAAGAATCATGAAGATATTGCCATATGTCCGAACAGGCTAATCTAGAATCATCTGGATAGAAAGTGGGGATATCTTCTTACTCACAACTCCTATGAGATTTATTCAACTTCCTGGTTATTCTCCACTGATTAATGGTTCCAAATAAAGCTTCTTAGATCGTGGTTCATCCTGGTTGATAAGAATCATGAAGATAATGGCATATGTCCGAAGATGCTAATTTGTAATCATCTGGATAGAAGGTTGGATATCTTCAAGCTCACAACACTTATGAGACTTATTCAACTTTCTGGTTATTCTCCACTGATTATTGGTTCCAAATAAAGCTTCTTAGATCGTGGTTCATCCTGGTTTGATAAGAATCATGAAGCTATTTCCCTAGGTCCGAACATGCTAATCTGGAATCATCTGGATCGAAAGTTGGATATCTTCTTACTCACAACTCCTATGATATTTATTTAACTTCCTGGTTATTCTCCACTGAATAGTGGTTCCAAATAAAGCTTCTTAGATCGTGGTTCATCCTGGTTTGATAAGAATCATGAAGCTATTTCCATAGGTCCGAACAAGCTAATCTGGAATCATCTGGATAGAAAGTTGGATATCTTCTTACTCATAACTCCTATGAGATTTATTTAACTTTCTGATTATTCTCCACAGATTAGTGGTTCCCGATCAAGCTTCTTACATATTGGTTCATCCTGGTTTGATAATAATCATGAAGATATTACCATATGTCCGAACAGGCTATACTGGAATCATCTGGATAGAAAGTGGGATATCTTCTTACTCAAAACTCCTATGAGATTTATTCAACTTCCTGTTTATTCTCCGCTGATTACTGGTTCCAAATAAAGCTTCTTAGATTGTGGTTCATCCTAGTTTTATAAGAATCATGAAGATAATGGCATATGTCCGAACAGGCTAATCTGGAATCATCTGGATAGAAAGTGGGGATATCTTCTTACTCACAACTCCTATGAGATTTATTCAACTTCCTGGTTATTCTCCACTGAATAATGGTTCCAAATAAAGCTTCTTAGATCGTGGTTCATCCTGGTTGATAAGAATCATGAAGATAATGGCATATGTCCGAAGATGCTAATCTGTAATCATCTGGACAGAAGGTGGGATATCTTCAAGCTCACAACACTTATGAGACTTATTCAACTTTCTGGTTATTCTCCACTGATTAGTGGTTCCAAAGAAAGCTTCTTAGATCGTGGTTCATCCTGGTTTGATAAGAATCATGAAGATATTGCCATATGTCCGAACAAGCTAATATGGAATCATCTGGATAGAAAGTGGGATATCTTCTTACTCACAACTCCTATGAGATTATTCAACTTCCTGGTTATTCTCCACTGATTAGTGGTTCCAAATAAAGCTTCTTAGATCGTGGTTCATCCTGGTTTGATAAGAATCATGAAGATAATGGCATATGTCCGATAGAAAGTGGGATATTTTCTTCCTCACAACTCCTATGAGATTTTTTCAACTTCCTGGATATTCTCCACTGATTAGTGGTTCCCAATCAAGCTTCTTACATCGTGGTTGATCCTGATTTGATAAGAATTATGAAGATATTGTCATATGTCTGAACATGCTAATCTGGAATCACCTGGATAGAAAGTTGGTTCTTCTTACTCACAACTTCTATGAGATTTATTCAACTTCCTGGTTATTCTCCACTGATTAGTGGTTCCAAATAAAGCTTCTTAGATCGTGGTTCGTCCTGGTTTGATAAGAATCATGAAGATAATGGCATACGTCCGAACTGGCTAATCTGGAATCATTTGGATATAAAGTGGGATATCTTCTTACTCGCAACTCCTATGAGATTTATTCAACTTCCTGGTTATTCTAAACTGATTAGTGGTTCCCAATCAAGCTTCTTACATATTGGTTCATCCTGGTTTGATAAGAATCATGAAGATATTGCCATATGCCCGAACAGGCTAATTTGGAATCATCTTGATAGAAAGTGGGATATCTTCTTACTCACAACTCCTATGAGATTTATTCAACTTCCTGGTTATTCTCCACTGATTAGTGGTTCCAAATAAAAGCTTCTTAGATCATGGTTCATCCTGGTTTGATAAGAATCATGAAGATAATGGCATATGTCCGAACAGGCTAATTTGGAATCATCTGGATAAAAGGTGGGATATCTTCTTGCTCACAACACTTATGAGATTTATTCAACTTCCTGGTTATTCTCCACTGATTAGTGGTTCCAAATAAAGCTTCTTAGATCGTGGTTCATCCTGGTTTGATAAGAATCATGAAGATAATGGGATATGTCCGAACATGCTAATCTGGAATCATCTGGATAGAAAGTGGGATATCTTCTTACTCACAACTCCTATGAGATTTATTCAACTTACTGGTTAATCTCCACTGACTAGTGGTTCCCAATCAAGCATCTTACATATTGGTTCATCCTGGTTTGATAAGAATCATGAAGATATTGCCATATGTCCGAACATGCTAATTTGGAATCATCTTGATAGAAAGTGGGATATCTTTTTACTCACAACTCCTATGAGATTTATTCAACTTCCTGGTTATTCTCCACTGATTAGTGGTTCCAAATAAAGCTTCTTAGATCGTGGTTCGTCCAGGTTTGATAAGAATCATGAAGATAATGGCACATGTCCAAACAGGCTAATTTGGAATCATCTGGATAAAAGGTGGGATATCTTCTTGCTTACAACACTTATGAGATTTATTCAACTTCCTGGTTATTCTCCACTGATTAGTGGTTCCAAATAAAGCTTCTTAGATCGTGGTTCATCCTGGTTTGATAAGAATCATGAAGATATTGCCATATGTCCGAACAGGCTAATCTGGAATCACTTGGATAGAAAGTGGGATATCTTCTTCCTCACAACTCCTATGAGATTTTTTCAACTTCCTGGATATTCTCCACTGATTAGTGATTCCCAATCAAGCTTCTTACATCGTGGTTGATCCTGATTTGATAAGAATTATGAAGATATTGCCATATGTCTGAACATGCTAATCTGGAATCACCTGGATAGAAAGTTGGATATCTTCTTACTCACAACTTCTATGAGATTTATTCAACTTCCTGGTTATTTTCCACTGATTAGTGGTTCCAAATAAAGCTTCTTAGATCGTGGTTCATCCTGGTTTGATAAGAATCATGAAGATAATGGCATATGTCCGAACTGGCTAATCTGGAATCATCTGGATATAAAGTGGGATATCTTCTTACTCGCAACTCCTATGAGATTTATTCAACTTCTTGGCTATTCTCCACTGATTAGTGGTTCCCAATCAAGCTTCTTACATATTGGTTCATCCTGGTTTGATAAGAATCGTGAAGATATTGTCATATGTCCGAACATGCTAATTTGGAATCATCTTGATAGAAAGTGGGATATCTTCTTACTCACAACTCCTATAAGATTTGTTCAACTTCCTGGTTATTCTCCACTGATTATTGGTTCCCAATCAAGCTTCTTACAATGGGTTTGATCCTGATTTGATAAGAATTATGAAGATATTGCCATATATCTGAACATGCTAATCTGGAATCACCTGGATAGAAAGTTGGATATCTTCTTACTCACAACTTCTATGAGATTTATTCAACTTCCTGGTTATTCTCCACTGATTAGTGGTTCCAAATAAAGCTTCTTAGATCGTGGTTCATCCTGGTTTGATAAGAATCATGAAGATAATGGCATATGTCCGAACAGGCTAATCTGGAATCATCTGGATTGAAAGTGGGATATCTTCTTACTCACAACTCCTATGAGATTTATTCAACTTCCTGGTTATTCTCCACTGATTAGTGGTTCCCAATCAAGCTTCTTACATATTGGTTCATCCTGGTTTGATAAGAATCATGAAGATATTGCCATATGTCCGAACATGCTAATTTAGAATCATCTTGATAGAAAGTGGGATATCTTCTTACTCACAACTCCTATGAGATTTATTCAACTTCCTGGTTATTCTCCACTGACTAGTGGTTCCAAATAAAGCTTCTTACATCGTGGTTCATCCTGGTTTGATAAGAATCATGAAGATAATGGCACATGTCCGAACATGCTAATTTGGAATCATCTGGATAAAAGGTGGGATATCTTCTTGCTTACAACACTTATGAGATTTATTCAACTTCCTGGTTATTCTCCACTGATTAGTGGTTCCAAATAAAGCTTCTTAGATCGTGGTTCATCCTGGTTTGATAAGAATCATGAAGATATTGCCATATGTCCGAACAGGCTAATCTGGAATCACTTGGATAGAAAGTGGGATATCTTCTTCCTCACAACTCCTATGAGATTTTTTCAACTTCCTGGATATTCTCCACTGATTAGTGATTCCCAATCAAGCTTCTTACATCGTGGTTGATCCTGATTTGATAAGAATTATGAAGATATTGCCATATGTCTGAACATGCTAATCTGGAATCACCTGGATAGAAAGTTGGATATCTTCTTACTCACAACTTCTATCAGATTTATTCAACTTCCTGGTTATTCTCCACTGATTAGTGGTTCCAAATAAAGCTTCTTAGATCGTGGTTCGTCCTGGTTTGATAAGAATCATGAAGATAATGGCATATGTCCGAACTGGCTAATCTGGAATCATCTGGATATAAAGTGGGATATCTTCTTACTCGCAACTCCTATGAGATTTATTCAACTTCCTGGTTATTCTACACTGATTAGTGGTTCCCAATCAAGCTTATTACATATTGGTTCATCCTGGTTTGATAAGAATCATGAAGATATTGCCATATGTCCGAACAGGCTAATTTGGAATCATCTTGATAGAAAGTGGGATATCTTCTTACTCACAACTCCTATGAGATTTATTCAACTTCCTGGTTATTCTCCACTGATTAGTGGTTCCAAATAAAGCTTCTTAGATCATGGTTCATCCTGGTTTGATAAGAATCATGAAGATAATGGCATATGTCCGAACAGGCTAATTTGGAATCATCTGGATAAAAGGTGGGATATCTTCTTGCTCACAACACTTATGAGATTTATTCAACTTCCTGGTTATTCTCCACAGATTAGTGGTTCCAAATAAAGCTTCTTAGATCGTGGTTTATCCTGGTTTGATAAGAATCATGAAGATAATGGCATATGTCCGAACATGCTAATCTGGAATCATCTGGATAGAAAGTGGGATATCTTCTTACTCACAACTCCTATGAGATTTATTCAACTTACTGGTTATTCTCCACTGATTAGTGGTTCCCAATCAAGCATCTTACATATTGGTTCATCCTGGTTTGATAAGAATCATAAAGATATTGCCATATGTCCGAACATGCTAATTTGGAATCATCTTGATAGAAAGTGGGATATCTTCTTACTCACAACTCCTATGAGATTTATTCAACTTCCTGGTTATTCTCCACTGATTAGTGGTTCCAAATAACGCTTCTTAGATCGTGGTTCGTCCTGGTTTGATAAGAATCATGAAGATAATGGCACATGTTCGAACATGCTAATTTGGAATCATCTGGATAAAAGGTGGGATATCTTCTTGCTTACAACACTTATGAGATTTATTCAACTTCCTGGTTATTCTCCACTGATTAGTGGTTCCAAATAAAGCTTCTTAGATCGTAGTTCATCCTGGTTAGATAAGAATCATGAAGATATTGCCATATGTCCGAACAGGCTAATCTGGAATCATTTGGATAGAAAGTGGGATATCTTCTTCCTCACAACTCCTATGAGATTTTTTCAACTTCCTGGATATTCTCCACTGATTAGTGGTTCCCAATCAAGCTTCTTTCATCGTGGTTGATCCTGATTTGATAAGAATTATGAAAATATTGCCATATGTCTGAACATGCTAATCTGGAATCACCTGGATAAAAGTTGGATATCTTCTTACTCACAACTTCTATGAGATTTATTCAACTTCCTGGTTATTCTCCACTGATTAGTGGTTCCAAATAAAGCTTCTTAGATCGTGGTTCATCCTGGTTTGATAAGAATCATGAAGATAATGGCATATGTCCGAACTGGCTAATCTGGAATCATCTGGATATAAAGTGGGATATCTTCTTACTCGCAACTCCTATGAGATTTATTCAACTTCCTGGTTATTCTCCACTGATTAGTGGTTCCCAATCAAGCTTCTTACATATTGGTTCATCCTGGTTTGGTAAGAATCATGAAGATATTGTCATATGTCCGAACAGGCTAATTTGGAATCATCTTGATAGAAAGTGGGATATCTTCTTACTCACAACTCCTATGAGATTTGTTCAACTTCCTGGTTATTGTCCACTGATTATTGGTTCCCAATCAAGCTTCTTACATTGTGGTTGATCCTGATTTGATAAGAATTATGAAGATATTGCCATATATCTGAACATGCTAATCTGGAATCACCTGGATAGAAAGTTGGATATCTTCTTACTCACAAGTTCTATGAGATTTATTTAACTTCCTGGTTATTCTCCACTGATTAATGGTTCCAAATAAAGCTTCTTAGATCGTGGTTCATCCTGGTTTGATAAGAATCATGAAGATATTGCCATATGTCCGAACAGGCTAATCTGGAAGCATCTGGATAGAAAGTAGGATATCTTCTTACTCACAACTCCTATGAGATTTATTTAACTTCCTGGTTATTCTCCACTGAATAGTGGTTTCAAATAAAGCTTCTTAGATCGTGGTTTGTCCTGGTTTGATAAGAATCATGAAGATATTGACATATGTCCGAACAGGCTAATCTGGAATCATCTGGATAGAAAGTGGGATATCTTCTTACTCACAACTCCTATGAGATTTATTCAACTTCCTGGTTATTCTCCACTGATTAGTGGTTCCAAATAAAGCTTCTTAGATCGTGGTTCATCCTGGTTTGATAAGAATCATGAAGATATTGCCATATGTCCGAACAGGCTAATCTGGAATCATTTGGATAGAAAGTTGGACATCTTCTTACTCATAACTCCTATGAGATTTATTCAACTTCCTGGTTATTATCCACTGATTAGTGGTTCCCAATCAAGCTTCTTACATATTGGTTCATCCTGGTTTGATAAGAATCATGAAGATATTGCCATATGTCCGAACATGCTAATTTGGAATCATCTTGATAGAAAGTGGGATATCTTCTTACTCACAACTCCTATGAGATTTATTCAACTACCTGGTTATTCTCCACCGATTAGTGGTTCCAAATAAAGCTTCTTAGATCGTGGTTCATCCTGGTTTGATAAGAATCATGAAGATAATGGCATATGTCCGAACTGGCTAATCTGGAATCATCTGGATAGAAAGTGGGATATCTTCTTACTTACAACTCCTATGAGATTTATTCAACTTCCTGGTTATTCTCCACTGATTAGTGGTTCCCAATAAAGCTTCTTACATATTGGTTCATCCTGGTTTAATAAGAATCATGAAGATATTGCCATATGTCCGAACATGCTAATTTGGAATCATCTTGATAGAAAGTGGGATATCTTCTTACTCACAACTCCTATGAGATTTGTTCAACTTCCTGGTTATTCTCCACTGATTATTGGTTCCAAATAAAGCTTCTTAGATCGTGGTTCATCCTGGTTTGATAAGAATCATGAAGATATTGCCATATGTCCGAACAGGCTAATCTGGAATCACTTGGATAGAAAGTGGGATATCTTCTTCCTCACAACTCCTATGAGATTTTTTTCAACTTCCTGGATATTCTCCACTGATTAGTGGTTCCCAATCAAGCTTCTTTCATCGTGGTTGATCCTGATTTGATAAGAATTATGAAGATATTGCCATATGTCTGAACATGCTAATCTGGAATCACCTGGATAAAAGTTGGATATCTTCTTACTCACAACTTCTATGAGATTTATTCAACTTCCTGGTTATTCTCTACTGATTAGTGGTTCCAAATAAAGCTTCTTAGATCGTGGTTCATCCTGGTTTGATAAGAATCATGAAGATAATGGCATATGTCCGAACTGGCTAATCTGGAATCATCTGGATATAAAGTGGGATATCTTCTTACTCGCAACTCCTATGAGATTTATTCAACTTCCTGGTTATTCTCCACTGATTAGTGGTTCCCAATCAAGCTTCTTACATATTGGTTCATCCTGGTTTGATAAGAATCATGAAGATATTGTCATATGTCCAAACATGCTAATTTGGAATCATCTTGATAGAAAGTGGGATATCTTCTTACTCACAACTCCTATGAGATTTGTTCAACTTCCTGGTTATTCTCCACTGATTATTGGTTCCCAATCAAGCTTCTTACATTGTGGTTGATCCTGATTTGATAAGAATTATGAAGATATTGCCATATATCTGAACATGCTAATCTGGAATCACCTGGATAGAAAGTTGGATATCTTCTTACTCACAACTTCTATGAGATTTATTCAACTTCCTTGTTATTCTCCACTGATTAGTGGTTCCAAATAAAGCTTCTTAGATCGTGGTTCATCCTGGTTTGATAAGAATCATGAAGATAATGGCATATGTCCGAACAGGCTAATCTAGAATCATCTGGATATAAAGTGGGATATCTTCTTACTCGCAACTCCTATGAGATTTATTCAACTTCCTGGTTATTCTCCACTGATTAGTGGTTCCAAATAAAGCTTCTTACATCGTGGTTCATCCTGGTTTGATAAGAATCATGAAGATAATGGCACATGTCCGAACAGGCTAATTTGGAATCATCTGAATAAAAGGTGGGATATCTTCTTGCTTACCACACTTATGAGATTTATTCAACTTCCTGGTTATTCTCCACTGATTAGTGGTTCCAAATAAAGCTTCTTAGATCGTGGTTCATCCTGGTTTGATGAGAATCATGAAGATAATGGCACATGTCCGAACAGGCTAATCTGGAATCACTTGGATAGAAAGTGGGATATCTTCTTCCTCACAACTTCTATGAGATTTTTTCAACTTCCTGGATATTCTCCACTGATTAGTGGTTCCCAATCAAGCTTCTTACATCGTGGTTGATCCTGATTTGATAAGAATTATGAAGATACTGCCATATGTCTGAACATGCTAATCTAGAATCACCTGGATAGAAAGTTGGATATCTTCTTACTCACAACTTCTATGAGATTTATTCAACTTCCTGGTTATTCTCCACTGATTAGTGGTTCCAAATAAAGCTTCTTAGATCGTGGTTCATCCTGGTTTGATAAGAATCATGAAGATAATGACATATGTCCGAACTGGCTAATCTGGAATCATCTGGATATAAAGTGGGATATCTTCTTACTCACAACTCCTATGAGATTTCTTCAACTTCCTGGTTATTCTCCACTGATTATTGGTTCCCAATCAAGCTTCTTACATATTGGTTCATCCTGGTTTGATAAGAATCATGAAGATATTGCCATATGTCCGAACATGCTAATTTGGAATCATCTTGATAGAAAGTGGGATATCTTCTTACTCACAACTCCTATGAGATTTATTCAACTTCCTGGTTATTCTCCACTGATTAGTGGTTCCAAATAAAGCTTCTTAGATCGTGGTTCATCCTGGTTTGATAAGAATCATGAAGATAATGGCATATGTCCGAACAGGCTAATCTGGAATCATCTGGATAGAAAGTGGGATATCTTCTTACTCACAACTCCTATGATATTTATTCAACTTCCTGGTTATTCTCCACTGATTAGTGGTTCCCAATCAAGCTTCTTACATATTGGTTCATCCTGGTTTGATAAGAATCATGAAGATATTGCCATATGTCCGAACATGCTAATTTGGAATCATCTTGATAGAAAGTGGGATATCTTCTTACTCACAACTCCTATGAGATTTATTCAACTTCCTGGTTATTCTCCACTGATTAGTGGTTCCAAATAAAGCTTCTTAGATCGTGGTTCATCCTGGTTTGATAAGAATCATGAAGATAATGGCATATGTCCGAACTGGCTAATCTGGAATCATCTGGATAGAAAGTGGGATATCTTCTTACTTACAACTCCTATGAGATTTATTCAACTTCCTGGTTATTCTCCACTGATTAGTGGTTCCCAATCAAGCTTCTTACATATTGGTTCATCCTGGTTTGATAAGAATCATGAAGATATTGCCATATGTCCGAACATTCTAATTTGGAATCATCTTGATAGAAAGTGGGATATCTTCTTACTCACAACTCCTATGAGATTTATTCAACTTCCTGGTTATTCTCCACTGATTAGTGGTTCCAAATAAAGCTTCTTAGATCGTGGTTCGTCCTGGTTTGATAAGAATCATGAAGATAATGGCACATGTCTGAACAGGCTAATTTGGAATCATCTGGATAAAAGGTGGGATATCTTCTTGCTTACAACACTTATGAGATTTATTCAACTTCCTGGTTATTCTCCACTGATTATTGGTTCCAAATAAAGCTTCTTAGATCGTGGTTCATCCTGGTTTGATAAGAATCATGAAAATATTGCCATATGTCCGAACAGGCTAATCTGGAATCACTTGGATAGAAAGCGGGATATCTTCTTCCTCACAACTCCTATGAGTTTTTTTCAACTTCCTGGATATTCTCCACTGATTGGTGGTTCCCAATCAAGCTTCTTTCATCGTGGTTGATCCTGATTTGATAAGAATTATGAAGATATTGCCATATGTCTGAACATGCTAATCTGGAATCACCTGGATAAAAGTTGGATATCTTCTTACTCACAACTTCTATGAGATTTATTCAACTTCCTGGTTATTCTCCACTGATTAGTGGTTCCAAATAAAGCTTCTTTGATCGTGGTTCATCCTGGTTTGATAAGAATCATGAAGATATATGTCCGAACTGGCTAATCTGGAATCATCTGGATATAAAGTGGGATATCTTCTTACTCGCAACTCCTATGAGATTTATTCAACTTCCTGGTTATTCTCCACTGATTAGTGGTTCCCAATCAAGCTTCTTACATATTGGTTCATCCTGGTTTGATAAGAATCATGAAGATATTGTCATATGTCCAAACATGCTAATTTGGAATCATCTTGATAGAAAGTGGGATATCTTCTTACTCACAACTCCTATGAGATTTGTTCAACTTCCTGGTTATTCTCCACTGATTATTGGTTCCCAATCAAGCTTCTTACATTGTGGTTGATCCTGATTTGATAAGAATTATGAAGATATTGCCATATATCTGTACATTCTAATCTGGAATCACCTGGATAGAAAGTTGGATATCTTTTTACTCACAACTTCTATGAGATTTATTCAACTTCCTGGTTATTCTCCACTGATTAGTGGTTCCAAATAAAGCTTCTTAGATCGTGGTTCATCTTGGTTTGATAAGAATCATGAAGATAATGGCATATGTCCGAACAGGCTAATCTGGAATAATCTGGATAGAAAGTGGGATATCTTCTTACTCAACACTCCTATGAGATTTATTCAACTTCCTGGTTATTCTCCACTGATTAGTGGTTCCCAATAAAGCTTCTTACATATTGGTTCATCCTGGTTTGATAAGAATCATGAAGATATTGCCATATGTCCGAACATCCTAATTTGGAATCATCTTGATAGAAAGTGGGATATCTTCTTACTCACAACTCCTATGAGATTTATTCAACTTCCTGGTTATTCTCCACTGATTAGTGGTTCCAAATAAAGCTTCTTACATCGTGGTTCATCCTGGTTTGATAAGAATCATGAAGATAATGGCACATGTCCGAACAGGCTAATTTGGAATCATCTGAATAAAAGGTGGGATATCTTCTTGCTTACAACACTTATAAGATTTATTCAACTTCCTGGTTATTCTCCACTGATTAGTGGTTCCAAATAAAGCTTCTTAGATCGTGGTTCATCCTGGTTTGATAAGAATCATGAAGATATTGCCATATGTCCGAACAAGCTAATCTGGAATCACTTGGATAGAAAGTGGGATATCTTCTTCCTCACAACTCCTATGAGATTTTTTCAACTTCCTGGATATTCTCTACTGATTAGTGGTTCCCAATCAAGCTTCTTACATCGTGGTTGATCCTGATTTGATAAGAATTATGAAGATATTGCCATATGTCTGAACATGCTAATCTGGAATCACCTGGATAGAAAGTTGGATATCTTCTTACTCAAAACTTCTATGAGATTTATTCAACTTCCTGGTTATTCTCCCCTGATTAGTGGTTCCAAATAAAGCTTCTTAGATCGTGGTTCATCCTGGTTTGATAAGAATCATGAAGATAATGCCATATGTCCGAACAGGCTAATCTGGAATCATCTGGATAAAAGGTGGGATATCTTCTTCCTCACAACACTTATGAGATTTATTCAACTTCCTGGTTATTCTCCACTGATTAGTGGTTCCAAATAAAGCTTCTTAGATCGTGGTTCGTCCTGGTTTGATAAGAATCATGAAGATAATGGCACATGTCCGAACTGGCAAATTTGGAATCATCTGGATAAAAGGTGGGATATCTTCTTGCTTACAACACTTATGAGATTTATTCAACTTCCTGGTTATTCTCCACTGATTAGTGGTTCCAAATAAAGCTTCTTAGATCGTGGTTCATCCTAATTTGATTAGAATCATAAAGATATTGTCATATGTCCGAACAGGCTAATTTGGAATCATCTTGGTAGAAAGTGGGATATCTTCTTCCTCACAACTCCTATGAGATTTTTTCAACTTCCTGGATATTCTCCACTGATTAGTGGTTCCCAATCAAGCTTCTTTCATCGTGGTTGATCCTGATTTCATAAGAATTATGAAGATATTGCCATATGTCCGAACAGGCTAATCTGGAATCACCTGGATAAAAGGTGGGATATCTTCTTGCTCACAACACTTATGAGATTTATTCAACTTCCTGGTTATTCTCCACTGATTAGTGGTTCCAAATAAAGCTTCTTAGATTGTGGTTCATCCTGGTTTGATAAGAATCATGAAGATATTGCCTTATATCCGAACAGGCTAATCTGAAATCATCTGGATAGAAAGTGGGATATCTTCTTACTCGCAACTCCTATGAGATTTATTCAACTTCCTGGTTATTCTCCACTGATTAGTGGTTCCCAATCAAGCTTCTTACATATTGGTTCATCCTGGTTTGATAATAATCATGAAGATATTGCCATATGTCCTAACTGGCTAATTTGGAATCATCTTGATAGAAAGTGGGATATATTCTTACTCACAACTCCTATGAGATTTATTCAACTTCCTGGTTATTCTCCACAGATTAGTGGTTCCAAATAAAGCTTCTTAGATCGTGGTTCATCCTGGTTTGATAAGAATCATGAAGATAATGGCATATGTCCGAACAGGCTAATTTTGAATCATCTGGATAAAAGGTGGGATATCTTCTTGCTCACAACACTTATGAGATTTATTCAACTTCCTGGTTATTTTCCACTGATTAATGGTTCCAAATAAAGCTTCTTAGATCGTGGTTCATCCTGGTTTGATAAGAATCATGAAGATATTGCCATATGTCCGAACAGGCTAATCCGGAATCATCTGGATAGAAAGTAGGATATCTTCTTACTCACAACTCCTATGAGATTTATTTAACTTCCTGGTTATTCTCCACTGAATAGTGGTTCCAAATAAAGCTTCTTAGATCGTGGTTCATCCTGGTTTGATAAGAATCATGAAGATATTGACATATGTCCGAACAGGCTAATCTGGAATAATCTGGATAGAAAGTGGGATATCTTCTTACTCACAACTCCTAGGAGATTTATTCAACTTCCTGGTTATTCTCCACTGATTAGTGGTTCCAAATAAAGCTTCTTAGATCGTGGTTCATCCTGGTTTGATAAGAATCATGAAGATATTGCCATATGTCCGAACAGGCTAATCTGGAATCATTTGGATAGAAAGTGGGATATCTTCTTACTCACAACTCCTATGAGATTTATTCAACTTCCTGGTTATTCTACACTGATTAGTGGTTCCAAATAAAGCTTTTTAGATCGTGGTTCATCCTGGTTTGATAAGAATCATGAAGATAATGGCATATGTCCGAACAGGCTAATCTGGAATCATCTGGATAGAAGGTGGGATATCTTCTTGCTCACAACACTTATGAGATTTATTCAAATTCCTGGTTATTCTCCACTGATTAGTGGTTCCAAATAAAGCTTCTTAGATCGTGGTTCATCCTGGTTTGATAAGAATCATGAAGCTATTTCAATAGGTCCGAACAGGCTAATCTGGAATCACTTGGATAGAAAGTGGGATATCTTCTTCCTCACAACTCCTATGAGATTTTTTCAACTTCCTGGATATTCTCCACTGATTAGTGGTTCCCAATCAAGCTTCTTACATCGTTGTTGATCCAGATTTGATAAGAATTATGAAGATATTGCCATATGTCTGAACATGCTAATCTGGAATCACCTGGATATAAAGTTGGATATCATCTTACTCACAACTTCTATGAGATTTATTCAACTTCCTGGTTATTCTCCACTGATTAGTGGTTCCAAATAAAGCTTCTTAGATCGTGGTTCATCCTGGTTTGATAAGAATCATGAAGATAATGGCATATGTCCGAACAGGCTAATCTGGAATCATCTGGATAGAAAGTGGGATATCTTCTTACTCACAACTCCTATGAGATTTATTCAACTTCCTGGTTATACTCCATTTATTAGTGGTTCCCAATCAAGCTTCCTACATATTGGTTCATCCTGGTTTGATAAGAATCATGAAGATATTGCCATATGTCCGAACATGCTAATTTGGAATCATCTTGATAGAAAGTGGGATATATTCTTACTCACAACTCCTATGAGATTTATTCAACTTCCTGGTTATTCTCCACTGATTAGTGGTTCCAAATAAAGCTTCTTAGATCGTGGTTCATCCTGGTTTGATAAGAATCATGAAGATAATGGCACATGTCCGAACAGGCTAATTTGGAATCATCTGGATAAAAGGTAGGATATCTTCTTGCTTACAACACTTATGAGATTTATTCAACTTCTTGGTTATTCTCCACTGATTAGTGGTTCCAAATAAAGCTTCTTAGATCGTGGTTCATCCTGGTTTGATAAGAATCATTAAGATATTGCCATATGTCCGAACAGACTAATTTGGAATCACTTGGATAGAAAGTGGGATATCTTCTTCCTCACAACTCCTATGAGATTTTTTCAACTTCCTGGATATTCTCCACTGATTAGTGGTTCCCAATCAAGCTTCTTACATCGTGGTTGATCCTGATTTGATAAGAATTATGAAGATATTGCCATATGTCTGAACATGCTAATCTGGAATCACCTGCATAGAAAGTTGGATATCTTCTTACTCACAACTTCTATGAGATTTATTCAACTTCCTGGTTATTCTCCACTGATTAGTGGTTCCAAATAAAGCTTCTTAGATCGTGGTTCATCCTGGTTTGATAAGAATCATGAAGAGAATGGCATATGTCCGAACTGGCTAATCTGGAATCATCTGGATATAAAGTGGGATATCTTCTTACTCGCAACTCCTATGAGATTTATTAAACTTCATGGTTATTCTCCACTGATTAGTGGTTCCCAATCAAGCTTCTTACATATTGGTTCATCCTGGTTTGATAAGAATCATGGAGATATTGCCATATGTCCAAACAGGCTAATTTGGAATCATCTTGATAGAAAGTGGGATATATTCTTACTCACAACTCCTATGAGATTTATTCAATTTCCTGGTTATTCTCCACTGATTAGTGGTTCCAAATAAAGCTTCTTAGATCGTGGTTCATCCTGATTTGATAAGAATCATGAAGATAATGGCATATGTCCGAACAGGCTAATTTGGAATCATCTGGATAAAAGGTGGGATATCTTCTTGCTCACAACACTTATGAGATTTATTCAACTTCCTGGTTATTCTCCACTGATTAATGGTTCCAAATAAAGCTTCTTAGATCGTGGTTCATCATGGTTTGATAAGAATCATGAAGATATTGCCATATGTCCGAACAGGCTAATCTGGAATCATCTGGATAGAAGGTAGGATATCTTCTTACTCACAACTCCTATGAGATTTATTTAACTTCCTGGTTATTCTCCACTGAATAGTGGTTCCAAATAAAGCTTCTTAGATCGTGGTTCATCCTGGTTTGATAAGAATCATGAAGATATTGGCATATGTCCGAACAGGCTAATCTGGAATCATCTGGATAGAAAGTGGGATATCTTCTTACTCACAACTCCTATCAGATTTATTCAACTTCCTGGTTATTCTCCACTGATTAGTGGTTCCAAATAAAGCTTCTTAGATCGTGGTTCATCCTGGTTTGATAAGAATCATGAAGATATTGCCATATGTCCGAACAGGCTAATCTGGAATCATTTGGATAGAAAGTGGGATATCTTCTTACTCACAACTCCTATGAGTTTTATTCAACTTCCTGGTTATTCTCCACTGATTAGTGGTTCCAAATAAAGCTTCTTAGATCGTGGTTCATCCTGGTTTGATAAGAATCATGAAGATAATGGCATATGTCCGAACAGGCTAATCTGGAATCATCTGGATAGAAGGTGGGATATCTTCTTGCTCACAACACTTATGAGATTTATTCAAATTCCTGGTTATTCTCCACTGATTAGTGGTTCCAAATAAAGCTTCTTAGATCGTGGTTCATGATATTAGGAGTTTTGAGGCTCCTAAGTCAAATGATAGTATAGTGGTAGTAATTTGTCGAACCAGTTCTGAGGGACTCAAAGCAGTGAGAATGCAAGTATTTGCCTAATCTAAGTGCAATCAGTGAATTTGATGGTTTTTAAACTAAAACTAAAATGCAAGTAACAAAAATGATACTTTTAAGCTATTAGAAAGGAGAACTTATGGGTATAGGGATTTAGACCTTAGGTGATCAGGTTTCGAACTAAAGAATGCAAATGATAAATCAAACTATCAACCTTAAGCCTAGACACGATTCTAAGCAAGCTCTATGTCTAGATGAATGCTCATTTGCTAACATGTCTCAAACATCAAATGTCCTTTGGTTGAATAACATGCAAGCAATCATTACTAACAAGTCTATTAGCTATCTTAGCATCTTTAACAACAAATCTCTTTGGCAAAGTACACTAAAAGCTTAGGAGAGTTGACTCAGGAATTTCATCAAACACCTGTCGGGTGAGAAATGCCTAGAGATCACCCTTTGAGTGGCCTACTCAAATGATGCATTAAGATCACTCTACTATGCAAGGAACAAGTATGATCTATACCTAAAACATCCTAGAACTAGCCTAATCACCCTTAATCACCCTAACCCATGAATCCAAAAGGTGATTACTCACTAATCTCCATGATTCCTCTTAAACCCATGGTGGATTTCAGATGAATCATATAGAGAACTAGAAAAGAAAATCACAAGAACACAAGAACAATCAAATCAAAAGAGAGCTTTTCTTGAGAGAGTTTTGTGTTCTTCAATAGATCAAAGATAAAAATGCCAAATGGTGGCTACATAGTACTTAAACATTAGGTTTTCCAAGTGCAAAAACGTGCACAACAATTGCAAAAAGGTCCTTGAAAAATAATAAAATCGTGCAGCAGATAACGCGGAGCGACCTCAGAGGGTCACTCCAGGAGGTCGCTCTGGGGTTGGGAGCGACCTTGGGGGGTCGCTCTGAGAGGTCGCTCCAGCCTCCATTTTTGTGTCTCCAGGCGATGAAAACGCGAGCGAATTAGGTGGGTCGCTCTGGTTGGTCGCTCTGGTTGGGAGCTACCTTAGGGGGTCGCTCCGGAAGGTCACTATGCGGTTCTCGAGCAGGATGGATATGCCTCTAGTAAATTGATCGTAACTTCTCCATTACATCTCCAAATGACTTGAAACCACTTCCATTAGAAAGCTAACTCAATTTCCTGTGTCTCCACAAAATCTTAGCAACAGAAGATTTCTCTAAGGCCTCCATCCATGCTCATCTTTCACCCCCTTTTTGATCATATTGCTTCCAAATGTCTCCAAGAACTCCATGTGGTGTTCCAATACCTGATAGAGACATATGTATGCCAAATGCAACCTAAACATGTCTAAATCCTAATCTATATGATGCAAATGCTTATGAATGAATAGCTAAAACAATGCAAATATGCAAGATATCAACTCCCCCACACTAGTCCTTTACTTGTCCACAAGTAAACTTTCAAGAACCAAAGAGAAAAAGTTTGAAAATGGGGACTCACAACCAAAAGAAACTCTTCTTAGTTCTCAACCTAACAACCTTGCATAATCATACCAAATAGCAAGATCAAAGATTTTATCCATCTCTAACTTCTCTAAGCCTATCTCAGCTCCTTTGATCTCTACACTCATTAACCATGCATCTACAAACCACAAATCCACATCTCTCTAACATTTATGAAGCAAACTCAATAGACATCTCACAAATGGTCAACTGGTCCAAGTCATTTGGTTTGGTAAGACAAAGGCTTTAATGCAAGTGAAATCAGAGGTTCAAAATGATCTTTTATGGTGGTTTACTCTCAAAACAAAGTAGCTTTGACATTACACATAATATATCTAAGAAAGGGATCAACTCATGCATACAATGCTCAATCTCCATTGTTCTACCCTTTCCCAAACACACAAGATATTCAATTATTCCTCAATGTCAAACCCAACTCACATCTCTCACCAAAAGATCCCAAGAACATTTTTCACATCAGACTCTTTTTTTTGAAATCTATAAGGGATTTTCACAATTTTAAAACAAATCTGAGCTCCTAACAACTTTGCTAGCCCCCTTTTTATTCTCTTTTTCGATTTTTTTTTCTTTCTTTTTTTTTTTTCTTCTTTTTTTTTTTTTATTATTTGGGGGCCAAGACTTTCATAACAAGAGCTAGATATTTCTACACTTATCCCATGATGACTAAGTCAATTAAGCCCAAAGAATCAAACCTTTCATATTCCCAAATCACAATCACAACACTCACCCCCTTCCTATAGCTAGACAATAGAGTGACTAATCTAGCAAGAATGGAGACTAAGCATTGTCGTTCCCAATACTCTCAACATTATGCACATGTAAAGCTTTCCAAAGAGGCCTCACTCAACAAATAATGATGGTTTAAAAAGGAGGTATGGGTTTTGGGAGTGGAGTACCACTTGAGTTTGTCAAAAAGATTGGTAAAACAGATGGGACAACTCAAGTGTGTATATCCATGACTTAGTACACAAGAGACCATATGCAAGAGACATTAAAACATGAGCTTGCTTCAAAGAGAGAGTATCAACAGCCAAATGAGTTTCAAGAGGAGCATTCAAGGCGCGAAGGTTACAAGCTTTCTAAAGGGTGCTCAAGCTACTTGTCATGATTACAAAGGTCAACAAATTCAGTACTTAGCATGAGCTCTTTACAAGGTTGAAATCCCCCTAATGCATGAATGCAACCTATATGCTTCTAGACTCAATCCTAAAAATGCAAATGATGCAACTAAATGATTTTTTTTGTGTTTTTCAAATTTTTTTTTATGCAAATAAGAATGTAATATGCAATGCATGAGACTCAAAATCATGGAAACAAACATGATCAAATACTTGGTACCTCCCCCACACTTAAATCACACAGTCTCTGTGTGAGTGAGGTACCCAATGGAAATGTGAAATACAAAGAAAAGTGGGATTGTGTGTTACCTTCCGTGGAGCGAGGTGTGAACGTCGCTGCGACAGGTCGCTCCCAGCTGGAGCGACTTTGGTATGTCGCTGTGAGAAGATCGCTCTGAGGTCGGTTTCTGTGTTTCCACTCGCGTGTGATGCGAGCGACCTCGGCATCTCGCTCTGGACATGTCGCTCCCAGGTGGAGCGACCTAGAGGTGTCGCTGCGATGAGATCGCTCTGGTGTCCGACTTTCTGCTCAATACCTGCACACAACTTCACTTTCGCATTGTTTTATGCAATAAAATGATAATGCAAATACTAATGCAATATATACAAGGATACTCATGGGACTTCCTCCCAAGTGAGCTTGTTTTAAGTCTCTAGCTTGACTTTGCCTCCTTTGGATCAGGCGGGACTAGGTGCAGAGAGTGGAGTTGACACCCCATCTTCCTCAGGTGGTAGCTCATCAAAGTGATCATCAGCAGGAGGAGGATTCATCTCTTCAATGGTGAAGGCTTGTCCAAATACAGTGGGGTTCCTCATCTTCTCCTTGATGTCAAAGTGGAGGATGTTCTCCTTGCCCAAATGGAGGTCAATCTTCCCTTCCTTCACATTCACAATAGCTCCTGCTGTAGCTAAGAATGGCCTTCCAAGAATCAATGGGTCTTGAGCCTCCTCACCCATTTCAAGCACCACAAAATCTGTAGGTATCTCATACCTTCCAATCTTCACAGGGAGGTTCTCATACCTTCCAATCTTCACTGATCGATCAGCCAACACCAGAGAGAGCCTACACTTCTTGTATTGAGTGAAGCCAAGCTTCTTTGCCACAGACAAAGGCATCAAGCTGACACTAGCTCCCAAATCGCAGAGACATTTCTCAAATACCATAGGTCCAAGAAAGAGCACATGGGAGTGTGAAGCATCCTGGATCTTCTAGCTTCTCTGGAGCATCAAGCCTCTGAATGATGGCATTGCACTCATGACTCAGAACCATCATGCCCTCCATCTCCTTCTTCTTAGCAGCTACAACATCTTTCAGAAGTTTGCTGTATTGAGGAATCAGCATGAAAGCATCAATGATGGGCATTGTAACCTGAGCTTCACTCATCTGCTTCTCAAACAAAGCCTTGTACTTCTGTAGCAGCTGCTTCTTGAATCTACCAGGGAATGGGAGCTTTGTTTCATAGGGAGGGGGGGCAGGAGAGCTCTCACTTGCTGGAGCAGCAGATTCACCATCTTTTGTTGTTTTCTTCTCTTCTCCAACCTTCCTTTACCCTTGGCTTTCACAATCTTCTCCAAGATCTCAGCATCTGTCTTCTCATCAACAATGACCACTTCATCATCTAGGTTAATGGCCACCTCCTCACCTTGTTTCTCAGCATCCTTGGTGAGGGTTACAGGAGTCAACTGCTTACCACTCCTAAGTGTGACAGCTTTTGCTTCCTTGGGGTTTTGATCTGACTTTCTAGGTAGAGATCCTTGCTGGCGGTTCTGGTGGGAGCTCATGGAAGCAAACTGATTCTCCAAATTCTTGACAGAAGAAGCAAGGTGGGAGAATTTGTTGTTGAGCTCATTGTAGCTCCCATCAATCTTGGAGTGAAGGTTCTTCAGCTCATAGCCCACATGCTTCTCACTTCTAGTCTGAGACTCCAAGATCTGTTTCAGTAAGGCATCAGTGATGCTCTGTTGAGGGGCAGAGGAGCTAGGAGAGGAGTTTTGCTGAGGCTGATAGTTGCTCTGCTGGTTGTTTCGAGGCTGATAACCACTCTGCTGGTTGTTTGAATAGGGCTTCTGTTGGTAGTTGTTGTACTGAAAGTTGGGTACCTTCTTGTACCAGCTACCATTACTGTTGATGAAACACAATTCTTCTTGCCCTTCCAAACCCTCAACCTCAATGACAGTAGGAGGTATCTCCTGGCTTGGGTTGCCAACAAAGTTCACCTGCGCTTGTGTGGCCTTATCAGCAATGAGTTTGTCAATCTTCTCCTGAAGAGCCTTTATCTCATTCCTTGTTTGATTGTCCTCACCTCTGCTGCTTCTGTCATGGTCTCCACTGTAGACTGCATCACTCTTAACCATGTTGTCAACCAGAGCCTCTGCCTCTTCCTCAGTTCTCCCCAAAAAGAACCCATTGCTAGCTGTATCCAGTCTGGCTCTGTACTTAGGAAGAGCACCTCTGTAGAATGTGCTCAGCAAGCTCTCCTTAGAGAATCCATGGTGTGGGCACTGAGCTTGGTAACCATTGAATCTCTCCCAAGCTTCACTGAATCCTTCCAAGTTCTTCTGTTGGAAGCTGGAGATCTCATTCCTCAACTTAGCAGTTCTTGAGGTAGAGAAGAACTTCTCCAAGAATGCTCTTTTGCAGTCTTCCCAAGTGGTGATGGAGTCACTTGGTAGAGACTTCTCCCATTGACGTGCCTTATCCCCCAAAGAGAAAGGGAATAGCTTGAGCTTTAAGACATCCTCTGACACACCATTAGTCTTTGACATACCACAGTAGCTGTCAAACTTATCCAAGTGATCAAATGGGTCCTCCACAGCCAGACCATGATACTTGTTGTTCTCTATGCAGTTTAGCAGTCCTGACTTGATCTCAAAATTGTTAGCAGCTACAGCTGGTGATGAGGCCATCCAAGTAGAGGTTCCCATAATTAGGCGCGGTCCGACCACTAGGAGTGGAACCAGGGCGATAAGGGAAGGGTTCTCCAAGGCTGTCCAACAGATCCTAGATCAAGATGGACAAACCGGCCAGAACCAGCTACTGATTGAAGAGATGATCCAATTGAAGATAGAAGACCAAGCCGGTTCAATTGAAGTTCAAGACTCAGCCGGTCCAATCCAATTCAGATCACTCGGCCAGAACCAAGCCGGTTTCATCATCTCCACATTCAACCTTGGTTCAGAATCAATCTCCAATCCAACCGACCACATTGCTTCCGGTTCAGAGATATAGCCAACCACCAAAGTAAGTAGTATGTGTTGTACTCTTTTTCCTTCATCGGGTTTTGTCCCACTGGGTTTTCCCGATAAGGTTTTAATGAGGCAACATGCAAGCATACTATGAGCTTTGGTTTAGGCATCTCAATCAGCAACCGGTTTACTGTTTTAATTTTAATTTTATTTTGGTTAAGACTTTGGGCAATTGTCAGCCTTTTATCTTTTGTGAAAGTTGGCCCTTTGTCTAGGCCTTTTAAGACTTTGTTGAGTCCACAAAGGGATGGCTTTATAACCCCTTGTGGCTGACGAAATTTGGCACTTTAGTCTTGAATAAAATTTGTTTTGCCTTTGCAAAGAAAACCCTAAGTCTTTCTAGTGTGAGAAGCAAGAGAGAGCAGCCTGAATCTTATCAAGCTCCAACCATCAAGGTTGTGGCGATTCTTCATCCCATCAATCCCCCCAACGATTTGCCTTGAGAGTGATACACATCCAGCAAGGCCAATCCCATCTTCTACTCATCATCCATCCACTGATCTGTTGAGAGAGACACACATCCAGCAACAGATTCCATCACCATCTCTATCCTTTTTTATTTCTCTTGTTTTTATTTCTGTTTGCATCTTTTGTTTGATTCATTTTTATAAATCTAAAACCCATAAAAATCATCTCTGTTTCTGTTCTTGTTTTATTTTCATAGTTTTGCTTCTGTTCTTCATTTTTATAAATCCATAAAACTCATAAAAAGTTTCTTTTGTTTCAGGTACAGTTTTGGCCGATTGATCCAAGCATCAAGTTCTTTCAAAACCAGTACCAAAATCGACCAGAATCATATTCTCCAAGCCACTAGTTTGCAGCCTGGTTCCCAGCCTGCAACATTTGGTATCAGAGCTAAAGGCTCCAAAAGATTTGGTTATTTCTATCCTTTAGTTCATTTTGTTGTCTGTTTTGCATTTGCATCTTTAATAAAAAAAAAAAAAAATTGTTCTTGCTGTTCTTGCTTGTTCTTGCTGTTCATCATAGTGTTCATCATAGGCTTGCTAGATCATTTCGTGGGTTGCATCATTTAGTTAACCTGTTTGTGCATCTTGGTCGATTTTACTTTCCATATTTTGTATTATTTGATCATTCTTGCATTTATTTGTTTGCATTTGCATTCCATATTTAGTAGATTGATTAGTTTGCATTTAATCCTGATTAGAATCTCATTTAGTTTGCATTTATTCTTGTCAATCATCATTTAATTTTGATTTGCATTTAAAGTTTGATTTTCTTTCTCTTTTTAATTTTTTTCGATTTTAATTCTTTCCAAAGTTAAAAAAAAAAAAAAAAAAAAGATTTCAACTTTCCTTATTAAAGAATTTCGAAAATTAATTTTCATAAATCAAAAAAAAAAAAAAAGAGATTTGCTTTCATTCATTCATTTGCATTCAAGTTTGACATTTCTTTTCTTTTCTTTCTTAAGTCCTTTTCTTTCTTCTTTCTTTCTTTGCCAATTCCCTTTGCACTTGATCTTCTTGTCTTTCTTATTTTCCAGGAGATATGGGAGACTTTAATGGTGCAGCTGAGATCAACAACCAACTCCAAGCTTTGCAGGCTGGACAAGCTCAGCTCACGGAAGCCCTTACTGCCTTGACTGCACAAATGAATCTCATGGGTCAGGGAAACCAGAACCAACCCAATGGCCAGCAGGCTAGAAGAAGGTTCGGCCCTTATCTCAACCAGCCGCAGTCCGAGTCGGAGGAAGATGAGTCCGAGTATGAGCCACCAGATCGTGGAGGTGCCAACCAGGCTGCTCGAGGTGGGAGGCGTGGAAGAGATGTAAGCCCTTACCAAAGGAGGGACGGAAGCCCTGACCAGAGGAGGGACCGAGACCGGAACGATGATGCGGCCTTCCAAAGAGGCAAGGACATCAAACTGAAGCCACCTACGTTCGCGGGAAAGGTGGATCCGGACGCTTACATCACATGGGAGAAACGCATGGAATATATCTTTGAGTACTACAAGTACTCTGAGGCAAAGAAGATAGCTCTAGCCGCGGCCCAGCTCACTGATAATGCTCTATCATGGTGGGATCGAGATGTTGCTAAGTCCGGTCCAGTATGGAGAGTCCAAAACTGGATTGAGATGCGAACCAAACTCCGAGCGAGGTACATTCCATCACATTATCCTAGAGATTTACTAAAACGTTTTCGTAAGTTGTCTCAGGGAACTAAGTCCGTGGAGGAGTACTTTGAAGAGTTTGAGGCTCTAAGGAATCGATTGGAAGTGGACGAGTCTGAGGCGTCCATGATGTCTCAGTTCTTGGAGGGGTTGAACGATCGGATTGCACGGAAGGTGGAGCGCCAACCGTATGAGGACTTCAATGATCTCTTGCACTATGCCGTCCAGGCTGAGGGCCATATCAAGAGGAAGAATGCGGCCACTAGCCGGAGCAAACCTGCGTGGTCTCAACCAGGTTCCAAAGGTGCTGAAAAGAACAAATCCATAGAAGTGGAGAACCGGTTCAAGAAGAACCAAGCTGACACAACTAGAGCCAGTTCATCTGACCAAGGTAAGGGTCAAGTTCAAAATCAGAGAACTCGTGATATTACTTGTTTTAAATGTCAGGGAAAAGGACACTATGCTAGAGATTGTCCGAACAAGAGAGTGATGGTCCTTAAGGCCGATGGGGAGTACGAGTCCCAAGATGAGGCCGAGTTGGAGACAGATGTGTCTGATGAGGAATTGATCGATTATGCTGAGACTGGTGAGTTACTAGTGACCAGACGATCCCTCAGTGCACTCTTTGATCCTGAAACCGTCCAAAGAGAAAACATCTTCCATACAAGATGTAGTGTGGAACAAAAGGTATGTAGCTTGATCATAGATGGTGGTTCTTGTACTAATGTGGCTAGCAAGTATCTTGTTGATAAGCTAGGTTTGATCAAGACTCCACACCCGAGACCATACCGACTCAAGTGGCTCAATGATGAGACTGAGCTCAAGATAGCCGAGCAAGTTGTTGTGTCTTTTAGTATTGGCAGGTACCATGACCAGGTGAAGTGTGATGTTGTTCCTATGCAAGCCGGCCACATACTTCTTGGCAGGCCGTGGCAATTTGACAAGGAAACCATCCACCATGGTCGGACCAATGTCTACAGCTTCTGCCATAACAACAAGAAGCACAGCTTAGCTCCCCTTAGTCCACAAGAAGTCCATGATATGCAGAAATCAATGGACCAGGCTGGAAAGGTAAGTAAAACCAACCTTTATATGTCTTCAGGCCAAGTTCTTAAATCTTTATCTCGTGAGACGCAGGTGCTACTAATGGTCTTTAAGGAAGGTTGTTTTACAGGTTTTGAGGCACAAGAGCTACCTGGCGAGATGCAAGACCTCATGGAGAAGTACAAGGACGTCTTCCCTGATGATATACCCGCCGGATTGCCCCCCATCCGCGGCATTGAACATCAGATCGACCTTGTACCAGGCGCACCACTACCCAACCGAGCCGCTTACCGTGTTAACCCTGAAGAGGCCAAGGAGTTGGAGAGGCAGGTCCAAGACCTCATGGACAAAGGCTATATCCGTGAGAGCCTAAGTCCTTGTGCAGTTCCGGTCCTATTGGTGCCTAAGAAGGACGGAACATGGCGCATGTGTGTGGACTGCCGAGCCATCAACAACATAACCATCAAATATCGGTACCCTATACCTAGATTAGATGATATGTTGGATGAACTAAGTGGTTCTACTGTGTTTTCTAAGATTGATCTCAGGAGTGGATATCACCAAGTTCGTATGAAGGAAGGTGATGAGTGGAAAACCGCCTTCAAGACGAAACAAGGTTTGTACGAGTGGCTTGTGATGCCATTTGGCCTTACCAACGCCCCCAGCACATTCATGAGGCTTATGAACGAGGTTCTAAGGCCATACATCAGTAAGTTTGTGGTTGTGTACTTTGATGATATACTGATCTATAGTCAGAGTTTATCCGACCATGTTTATCATGTAGAGCAGGTGCTGAAGGCATTGAGGCAAGAGGGACTTTATGCTAACCTAAAGAAATGTGTGTTTTGTACTGATGAATTGGTTTTCTTAGGTTTTGTTGTGAGTTCACAGGGACTGAAGGTCGATGAAGAAAAGATCAAGGCGATCCAAGACTGGCCAACTCCGACCACCATAGGCCATGTCCGCAGTTTTCATGGTCTGGCCAGCTTCTATCGACGGTTCGTCAGGGATTTCAGTACCATTGCTGCCCCAATGACGTCTGTGATCAAGAAGAATGTATCCTTTACTTGGGGTCCTGCCCAAGAAGAGTCTTTTAACAGGCTTAAATATAGTTTGACTCATGCACCAGTCCTTACTCTGCCTAACTTCGATAAAACCTTTGAGATTGAATGTGACGCATCAGGTACAGGCATAGGAGCTGTGCTTACTCAAGGAGGCCGACCAGTAGCCTTCTTCAGTGAGAAATTGAGTGGAGCTGCCCTCAATTATCCCACCTACGACAAAGAGCTTTATGCTCTAGTGAGATCTCTTGAAACTTGGCAACATTATCTTTTGTCTAAAGAATTTGTTATTCATACAGATCATGAGACTCTTAAGCACTTGAGAGGTCAGACCACACTCAAGAAGAGGCACGCCAGATGGTTAGAGTTTGTGGAGACTTTCCCTTATGTGATTAAGTACAAGAAGGGCAAAGACAATGTGGTGGCCGATGCACTGTCCCGGAGACACACTCTTATCTCCACCATGGAAGCTAAGATCATGGGTTTTGAGTATATTAAGGACTCTTATATTACTGACCCTGACTTTCAAGAAGTTTTCAGGAAAACTACCAAGATGGCAGCCGGCCCATTTTACCAACAAGATGGCTTCTTGTTCAAGGAAAAGAAACTGTGCATTCCCCAAGGTTCCATGCGGGAATTGCTGGTTCGGGAGGCCCATGGTGGCGGCCTCATGGGACATTTTAGTAGAGATAAAACTCTAAGTGTCCTAACCGATCATTTCTTTTGGCCAAACATGAGGAGGGACGTTGAGAACTTGTGCACCAAGTGCATTGTCTGCCTTAAGACAAAATCCAGGTCACATCCTTACGGTTTATACATGCCTTTACCTATTCCTGACCACCCTTGGGTAGATCTTTCTATGGACTTTGTGCTGGGCTTGCCCAAGGTAGACCACAAGGATTCCATTTTTGTTGTTGTGGACAGGTTCTCCAAGATGGCTCACTTCATTGCTTGCAACACAACCAATGATGCCACCCAAATCGCCAACCTGTTCTTCAAAGAGGTGGTTCGTCTACATGGCATGCCTAGGACCATTGTTTCTGACCGAGACACCAAGTTCTTAAGCCATTTCTGGAAGACTTTATGGGGTAAACTTGGTACCAAGCTGCTGTTCTCGACCACTTGCCATCCACAGACTGATGGCCAAACCGAGGTAGTAAACCGTACACTCTCTCAGTTACTGAGAGCTACGGTCGGTAAGAACTTAAGGAACTGGTTAACTTGTCTGCCTTTTATCGAATTTGCTTATAACCATGCTAGGCACTCTACTACTGATCTTTCTCCTTTTGAAGTTGTCTATGGTTTTCAGCCTGAGACTCCTTTGGACCTTTCCACACTGCCCAGTCCTATGTACCGCAGTAGAGATGGAGCCAACAAGGCGGAGTTTGTTAAGACCTTGCACCAAAAAGTCAAGGAGAGACTAGAAGCCAAGGCGGCCAAGGTCAAGGCGCGGGTCGACCAGAAGAGAAAGGAAGTTTTGTTCGAACCAGGAGACTTGGTGTGGTTGCACATGCGGCCAGAAAGGTTTCCTGAAGCAAGGAAGTCCAAGCTATCACCTCGAGGGACTGGACCCTTCCGGGTTCTTGAAAAGATCAATGACAATGCTTATAAGCTTGATCTTCCAGGTGAGTTTAAGATTTCCCATACGTTCAATGTATCTGATTTGTCCCCTTTTCTTGCAGATGATGATGTTCTGAGGCCAGAACCTTTTCAAGAGGGAGGGAATGATGAGGCCATCCAAGTAGAGGTTCCCATAATTAGGCGCGGTCCGACCACTAGGAGTGGAACCAGGGCGATAAGGGAAGGGTTCTCCAAGGCTGTCCAACAGATCCTAGATCAAGATGGACAAACCGGCCAGAACCAGCTACTGATTGAAGAGATGATCCAATTGAAGATACAAGACCAAGCCGGTTCAATTGAAGTTCAAGACTCAGCCGGTCCAATCCAATTCAGATCACTCGGCCAGAACCAAGCCGGTTTCATCATCTCCACATTCAACCTTGGTTCAGAATCAATCTCCAATCCAACCGACCACATTGCTTCCGGTTCAGAGATATAGCCAACCACCAAAGTAAGTAGTATGTGTTGTACTCTTTTTCCTTCATCGGTTTTGTCCCACTGGGTTTTCCCGATAAGGTTTTAATGAGGCAACATGCAAGCATACTATGAGCTTTGGTTTAGGCATCTCAATCAGCAACCGGTTTACTGTTTTAATTTTAATTTTATTTTGGTTAAGACTTTGGGCAATTGTCAGCCTTTTATCTTTTGTGAAAGTTGGCCCTTTGTCTAGGCCTTTTAAGACTTTGTTGAGTCCACAAAGGGATGGCTTTATAACCCCTTGTGGCTGACGAAATTTGGCACTTTAGTCTTGAATAAAATTTGTTTTGCCTTTGCAAAGAAAACCCTAAGTCTTTCTAGTGTGAGAAGCAAGAGAGAGCAGCCTGAATCTTATCAAGCTCCAACCATCAAGCTTGTGGCGATTCTTCATCCCATCAATCCCCCCAACGATTTGCCTTGAGAGTGATACACATCCAGCAAGGCCAATCCCATCTTCTACTCATCATCCATCCACTGATCTGTTGAGAGAGACACACATCCAGCAACAGATTCCATCACCATCTCTATCCTTTTTTATTTCTCTTGTTTTTATTTCTGTTTGCATCTTTTGTTTGATTCATTTTTATAAATCTAAAACCCATAAAAATCATCTCTGTTTCTGTTCTTGTTTTATTTTCATAGTTTTGCTTCTGTTCTTCATTTTTATAAATCCATAAAACTCATAAAAAGTTTCTTTTGTTTCAGGTACAGTTTTGGCCGATTGATCCAAGCATCAAGTTCTTTCAAAACCAGTACCAAAATCGACCAGAATCATATTCTCCAAGCCACTAGTTTGCAGCCTGGTTCCCAGCCTGCAACAGCTGGTGCTCGGATTCCAAGTCTAGGACCATGGATGTTGGGGCAGTCATAAGTGCCAATGGGGCGAGCTGGTCGCTGTTGGGGCCCTTGTGGAGCATTGTTTACTCCATTGGGGTTCAGAGGATTTTGTGAATCAGCCATCTCAGCTTCCTGTGTCTGCAGTAAAGCTTGTTGCTCTTCTTCTCTTCTTTTTCTAGCACACTCTCTCTCTAAAGCTCTGATGTCTGCGGCTCTTGGAACAAGGTTTGATGTACCCTTGCTCCTCAGGTTCATACACCTGAAAATCATAAAGAGTGAAGAAGAGAATCAGTAACTTACAAAAATAAAAATGACTTATTCTCAAGCAAATGACTAAATCTCAATGTTCAAATCAAACTCAGAATTTGGCAACGGCGCCAATTTGATATTAGGAGTTTTGAGGCTCCTAAGTCAAATGATAGTATAGTGGTAGTAATTTGTCGAACCAGTTCTGAGGGACTCAAAGCAGTGAGAATGCAAGTATTTGCCTAATCTAAGTGCAATCAGTGAATTTGATGGTTTTTAAACTAAAACTAAAATGCAAGTAACAGAAATGATACTTTTAAGCTATTAGAAAGGAGAACTAATGGGTATAGGGATTTAGACCTTAGGTGATCAGGTTTCGAACTAAGGAATGCAAATGATAAATCAAACTATCAACCTTAAGCCTAGACACGATTCTAAGCAAGCTCTATGTCTAGATGAATGCTCATTTGCTAACATGTCTCAAACATCAAATGTCTTTGGTTGAATAACATGCAAGCAATCATTACTAACAAGTCTATTAGCTATCTTAGCATATTTAACAACAAATCTCTTTGGCAAAGTACACTAAAAGCTTAGGAGAGTTGACTCAGGAATTTCATCAAACACCTGTCGGGTGAGAAATGCCTAGAGATCACCCTTTGAGTGGCCTACTCAAATGATGCATTAAGATCACTCTACTATGCAAGGAACAAGTATGATCTATACCTAAAACATCCTAGAACTAGCCTAATCACCCTTAATCACCCTAACCCATGAATCCAAAAAGTGATTACTCACTAATCTCCATGATTCCTCTTAAACCCATGGTGGATTTCAGATGAATCATATAGAGAACTAGAAAAGAAAATCACAAGAACACAAGAACAATCAAATCAAAAGAGAGCTTTTCTTGAGACAGTTTTGTGTTCTTCAATAGATCAAAGATAAAAATGCCAAATGGTGGCTACATAGTACTTAAACATTAGGTTTTCCAAGTGCAAAAACGTGCACAACAATTGCAAAAAGGTCCTTGAAAAATAATAAAATCGTGCAGCAGATAACGCGGAGCGACCTCAGAGGGTCACTCCAGGAGGTCGCTCTGGGGTTGGGAGCGACCTTGGGGGGTCGCTCTGAGAGGTCGCTCCAGCCTCCATTTTTGTGTCTCCGGGAGATGAAAACGCGAGCGACTTAGGTGGGTCGCTCTGGTTGGGAGCTACCTTAGGGGGTCGCTCCGGAAGGTCACTATGCGGTTCTCGAGCAGGATGGATATGCCTCTAGTAAATTGATCCTAACTTCTCCATTACATCTCCAAATGACTTGAAACCACTTCCATTAAAAAGCTAACTCAATTTCCCGTATCTCCACAAAATATTAGCAACAGAAGATTTCTCTAAGGCCTCCATCCATGCTCATCTTTCACCCCCTTTTTGATCACATTGCTTCCAAATATCTCCAAGAACTCCATGTGGTGTTCCAATACCTGATAGAGACATATGTATGCCAAATGCAACCTAAACATGTCTAAATCCTAATCTATATGATGCAAATGATTATGAATGAATAGCTAAAATAATGCAAATATACAAGATATCAGTTCATCCTGGTTTGATAAGAATCATGAAGCTATTTCAATAGGTCCGAACAGGCTAATCTGGAATCACTTGGATAGAAAGTGGGATATCTTCTTCGTCACAACTCCTATGAGATGTTTTCAACTTCCTGGATATTCTCCATTGATTAGTGGTTCCCAATCAAGCTTCTTACATCGTGGTTGATCCTGATTTGATAAGAATTATGAAGATATTGCCATATGTCTGAACATGCTAATCTGGAATCACCTGGATATAAAGTTGGATATCTTCTTACTCACAACTTCTATGAGATTTATTCAACTTCCTGGTTATTCTCCACTGATTAGTGGTTCCAAATAAAGCTTCTTAGATCGTGGTTCATCCTGGTTTGATAAGAATCATGAAGATAATGGTACATGTCCGAACATGCTAATTTGGAATCATCTGGATAAAAGGTGGGATATCTTCTTGCTTACAACACTTATGAGATTTATTCAACTTCCTGGTTATTCTCCACTGATTAGTGGTTCCAAATAAAGCTTCTTAGATCGTGGTTCATCCTGGTTTGATAAGAATCATGAAGATATTGCCATATGTCCGAACAGGCTAATCTGGAATCACTTGGATAGAAAGTGGGATATCTTCTTCCTCACAACTCCTATGAGATTTTTTTAACTTCCTGGATATTCTCCACTGATTAGTGGTTCCCAATCAAGCTTCTTACATCGTGGTTGATCCTGATTTGATAAGAATTATGAAGATATTGCCATATGTCTGAACATGCTAATCTGGAATCACCTGGATAGAAAGTTGGATATCTTCTTACTCACAACTTCTATGAGATTTATTCAACTTCCTGGTTATTCTCCACTGATTAGTGGTTCCAAATAAAGCTTCTTAGATCGTGGTTCATCCTGGTTTGATAAGAATCATGAAGATAATGGCATATGTCCGAACTGGCTAATCTGGAATCATCTGGATATAAAGTGGGATATCTTCTTACTCACAACTCCTATGAGATTCATTCAACTTCCTGGTTATTCTCCACTGATTAGTGGTTCCCAATCAAGCTTCTTACATATTGGTTCATCCTGGTTTGATAAGAATCATGAAGATATTGCCATATGTCCGAACATGCTAATTTGGAATCATCTTGATAGAAAGTGGGATATCTTCTTACTCACAACTCCTATGAGATTTATTCAACTTCCTGGTTATTCTCCACTTATTAGTGGTTCCAAATAAAGCTTCTTAGATCGTGGTTCATCCTGGTTTGATAAGAATCATGAAGATAATGGCATATGTCCGAACATGCTAATTTGGAATCATCTGGATAAAAGGTGGGATATCTTCTTGCTCACAACACTTATGAGATTTATTCAAATTCCTGGTTATTCTCCACTGATTATTGGTTCCAAAAAGGTTTCTTAGATCGTGGTTCATCCTAGTTTGATAAGAATCATGAAGCTATTTCAATAGGTCCGAACAGGCTAATCTGGAATCACTTGGATAGAAAGTGGGATATTTTCTTCCTCACAACTCCTATGAGATTTATTCAACTTCCTGGTTATTCTCCACTGATTAGTGGTTCCCAATCAAGCTTCTTACATATTGGTTCATCCTGGTTTGATAAGAATCATGAAGATATTGCCATATGTCCGAACATGCTAATCTGGAATCATCTTGATAGAAAGTGGGATATCTTCTTACTCATAACTCCTATGACATTTATTCAACTTCCTGGTTATTTTCTCCACTGATTAGTGGTTCCAAATAAACCTTCTTAGATCGTGGTTGATCCTGGTTTGATAAGAATCATGAAGATACTGCCATATGTCCGAACAGGCTAATCTGGAATCATTTGGATAGAAAGTGTGATATCTTCTTACTCACAACTCCTATGAGATTTATTCAACTTACTGGTTATTCTCCACTGAATAGTGGTTCCAAATAAAGTTTCTTAGATCGTGGTTCATCCTGGTTTGATAAGAATCATGAAGATATTGCCATATGTCCGAACAGGCTAATCTGGAATCATCTAGATAGAAAGTGGGATATCTTCTTGCTCACAACTCCTATGAGATTTATTCAACTTCCTGGTTATTCTCCACTGATTAGTGGTTCCAAATAAAGCTTCTAAGATCGTGGTTCATGTCATGTTCCTAGTTCTAACTAAGGCATCCGGACGGGCCATGGTGCGGGGAGATGAGCTGGCCAGGTTATAAAGATCTAAAGGCAAGCGTATCATGGTCCAAACTAAGGGTTAAGTGCATCAGGAAGCTGAGACTTGACCAGAATAAGAAGGAAAGAAGGGAAAGATAGCTGGATGAGTGATCCGGAAGCTGGATATGGTCCGGTGGCAGCTCAATCAGCTAGGTGGAGCTGGTAGGAAGCTCACACAGTCTTGGGCAGCTCACTGGAGCTGGAGGAGTAGCTCACTCAGCTCAGGCAACTAGTACTCAGCTCAACTCAGCTGAACTAAGTGATGGAGTCTTGGCCGGCCTTTGCGGACCATGAGTGGTGATCATGGACCAGATGATGGACATGGACGTCCGGTGGGTCAAGGGAGCTTTGGCAAGTGAGCTAAGTGTTTGTGCAAGCATTTGGGCTTGAGATCGATCAGCCCAAACGAAGAGAGGAGCAGTTCACAAGCGGTTGGACGGTTTTGGAGCGGTTTGGGCGAAAAGGTGTCCGTTGGCCAAATGACCAATCACATCGTCCGGACGGTTGCCAAGCCCCTTCCCTATAAATAAACCTCTCCTCTGTCGACATAAATCATCAGAAACAGAAGGGGAAACTCTGCCCAAATCTCTACAGAATCAAAGAGAGAAAAGAGAAGTGTGACCGCAAAGGCAGTCCGTGTGAAGGCAAGGGGATTCCGGTGGGTTCTAAGCCGTGGGCAAGTGAAGACTTGATGGAAATGGAAACCAGAGGAAAGTAGAAGGCTGCAGAGAAGAGTGTGGGGGCTTCCGAACACACACCTAAGGTACTGGATGCAAACCAAGTACAAACCGCCATGAATCATCCATCCGGGTGATTTGGCCGTTTGATCCATGAGTGGATGGTTGCATCTATTGTTCTTTCTCTGTCAATATATCTCTTCTCCATTATATTCTGAAGTTATTTATGGGTTTAAACTCATGCACACGCCTCCAAGGCTTGGTTAGATCAGTGTAATCTCTCCATGGCCTTGGTTGGGCATGTATGGTCTGATCTCATGCTTCCAGTGGGAGTTATTGGGATTTGGCGTTTGATATCTCTTAGTGGGGATTTATAATGAATTATCAAAGTGATAGAATAACTTTATATGATTGATTTCGAGATGGTACCATGAGACCGGTTAGGTTGTTCACGGCCAAGATCAATATGATCAAGGCCGGTTCTGGGTAATCCGCTTGGACCATTCTCTTAATCATGAATTATCATGATTTATCATGTGTTTTAATTTGTTTTTGGATGAGTAAATCAATGGGTCACAAATCGGCCAGAAATGGACTAAGTGTCCAAACCATGCTTAGGTTGTATATTGCTAGGATATCGGTCAGGATTCTTATGTATATGTGTTGTGGGTTTTGATTTCAGGTCCTGACAGGGATCGTGGTAAGGCTAAGGAGCCATGAAGACCTTGGCCGTGTGGGATGTGTGATGTAGTTCATGTTGTATACATTTGGATTTATCATAGCCTATTGTGCAACTGAATGATTTGAATACTTTGTATGGTTCACATTTGACATATATATAATATGATTGTTTGCCTTAAGCTTCCGCATTGTTTTTATTATTGCATGAACCTCAAATGTTTGAAAAATGACTAAGTAAGGATTTGACCTTAACCGACTGAATTGCACTTAGATGTTTAAGTAAGGCCGCAGACTGGTTGGATCATGGGATCCAGGTTTGGGTCTTACAAGTTGGTATCAGAGCATGCTTGATTCTAGGCTGTTGGGTTAGGGCAGGTCATCACACATCCGGCTGGGTCTCATGGCAGGTCTTGGTATTGGTTAACATTAGAATTGCTTGAGGTTTGCAACTAAAAGATGTTAATCTAACCCTTGTCTTGTGTTTGTCTTTGTTGACCTAAGGGAACAAGGAAGAAGTCTCGGAAGAACAAGGATGGGACAGGGGCGTCCGGAGCTGGAGATGCCTCAGAACCCAATCCACAAGTGTTGCTGTCAGTCCCACCTGCTGGACATACCAGTGAGGTCATTCTGACTGAAACCCAAGTTAATCAGGCTGAGTTTCAGTTGGGTGGAGAGGACAGACAGATGGACGAGACGGGACAACCAGTGAATGCAGCCAGAGGTCAACTGGGAGCAGCTGGTGGACAGCAGAGGAATGATGTGGAAGGTGAAGCTGAGTCCTCAGAGACGGGTCACCGAGTTGATCCAAACATCCAGAGGGATGGGAGGATTGGACCGGATGAACCAATGGCTGAACCAACCATGAAGGAGATACTCGATGCAATCAAGTTGATGGGGAGTCAGATGCTGGCGATGACCCAAGTGTTCACACCAGTGGTGAATTCATCTATGGGTCAGACTACTCAAGCACCAGTGATAGCTCCTGGAACTGGAGTGACTGGTGGATATGTGGCGCCTCTTGCTGAGGTGATTGAGTTGGATCCACCAGTGGGAACAACTAAGAAGGTTGATTACCTGAAGGTGCTTGAGCACATCTCTCGCTTGGGAACCAAACACTTTGCTGGAAGTGCTGATCCCATGGAGGCAGATGAGTGGAGGGACCGTCTGGTCAGAAACTTCAAATCCACAAGGTGCCCTGAGGAGTACCAAAGAGACATAGCAGTGCACTTCCTGGAGGGAGATGCACACAACTGGTGGCTGTCCCTGGACAAGCGTACCAATGGTTCCATTGTGAAGTTCTCTGACTTTGAGGTTGAGTTCAACCACAAATACTTTCCAGCTGAGGCATGGGATCGTTTGGAGGCAAAGTTCCTGGACTTGGTTCAGGGTAAACGGTCAGTAAGGGAGTATGAGGAAGAGTTCAACCGGCTCAGGAGGTATGTGGGTAAGGAACTTGAGGATGAGAAGGTTCAGGTCCGCAGGTTCATAAGGGGCTTAAGGCCTGAACTTAAGACTTATTGCTCAGTCCGCACCTTCAACACAGTCTCTGAGCTGGTGGAAAGGATGGCAATGCTGGAAACCAATCTGGCTGAGGAGAACAAGCACAAGCTGAAGAGTGTGGTGGTGTCCTCTGGTCAGGGTGGTGACAAGAAGAGAAAGAGGGATGCGGCTGAAGGGGGTAAAACCTCAAGTGGTAGGCCAAAGTGTCCCAAGTGTGGGAAACACCATGGTGGAGAGTGCTGGAAGGCAATGGGAGCTTGCACCCGTTGTGGCAAGATGGATCACTCAGCTCGGGATTGTCCAGGTCCGGATAGAAACCGTGGACAAGGCTCGACCAGTGAGGCCAGGACTTGTCATCAGTGTGGCAAGAAAGGGCATTTCCGTGTGGACTGTCCCCAGTTGCAAACTGGACAAGGTAAGGGTCGTGGTGAGCAGAACCGGCCAGACCCCAAACAAGGCCAAACTTCAGCACCTCGAGTCTATGAGCTTTCAAGGGATGTGGATGAGTCCGGACCCTTCAAGGCGATCACTGGTATAACTCTAAACCCATTCTGTTTAAATTTTTAAATTTATTAGAATGGCATGGTATGGAATCTAGGATGGACTAGATACTTAGATAAGGTCTTATGTAGGGACCTTATGTATTGGTGGTGTGGAAACACATGTATTATTTGATACTGGAGCTACACATAGTTTTGTGAGTCCAGATATGATTGGAAAAGGTATGTTCCAAATGGGAACTAGGGATGATCTTGGCTTGGTGAGTGCAGCCGGTGGGCAAATGATGCACCCACTAGGTCTAGTCAAAGACATTCCAGTAATGATCCATAGTAAGGCAATGCCGGTGGATCTGATTGTGGTCCGCCTTAAGAATCACGAGGTGATCCTAGGTATGGACTGGCTTGGCAAGAATCGGGCCACCTTAGACTGTCATCGAGGAAGGGTGCAGTTTGAGAGTGGGTGTGGACCCCCGATCAAGTACCAAGGTATTAATCCGGCCTCTGGATGCTTAGTGTTATCAGCAGTCCGAGCGGCAAGGATGCTGGAACAAGGTTGTGAGGCTTATATAGCCACAATCACCACTAAGGAGGTCGTAGGGGATGGTGGCCCGGACGGGATACCGCTGGTCAGTGAGTTTGATGATGTGTTTAGGTCACTACAGGGCATTCCCCCTGATAGGTCAGACCCATTCATAATAGAACTGGAACCAGGGACGGCCCCAATGTCAAAGAGCCCATACCGCATGGCTCCAGCTGAGATGGCTGAGCTAAAGAAACAACTTGAAGAGTTGCTAGAAAAAGGGTTCATACGCCCAAGTGTATCACCCTGGGGTGCACCAGTCCTCTTTGTCAAGAAAAAGGATGGTAGCTTCAGGTTGTGCATTGATTATAGAGGGTTGAATAGGGTGACTATAAAGAATAAGTACCCATTGCCCCGGATTGATGAGTTGCTAGATCAACTGAAAGGAGCCAAATGGTTCTCCAAGATTGATTTGGCATCTGGTTATCATCAAATCCCCATTGCATCAGGAGATGTAAAGAAGACAGCCTTCCGGACTAGGTATGGCCACTATGAGTTTGTGGTTATGCCATTCGGATTGACTAATGCACCAGCAGCCTTCATGAAGATGATGAATGGAATTTTCAGAGAGTACTTAGATGAATTTGTAATCATCTTCATTGATGATATACTAGTTTACTCTAAGACCCGGGAAGCCCATGAGAAGCATCTCAGGTTGGTGTTGGAAAGGCTGAGAGAGCAACAATTGTTTGCCAAGCTAAGCAAGTGTAGCTTTTGGCAGAAGAGCATTGGCTTCCTAGGACATGTGGTGTCTGAGGAAGGAGTGTCTGTTGATCCGGAGAAGATCAAGTGCATACAAGAGTGGCCAAGACCAAAGAATGCTACAGAAGTAAGAAGCTTCTTGGGTTTGGCCGGATACTACAGGAAGTATGTCAAAGGGTTTGCAAGTGTGGCACAACCTATGACACAACTTACTGGAAAGGATGTCAAATTCATCTGGTCAGAAGCTTGTGAAAAGAGCTTTGAAGCCTTGAAGAACATGCTGACCAGTGCACCAGTTTTGGTGTTACCTGAGGAAGACCAACCATATGTGGTGTACACGGATGCTTCCATCACTGGATTAGGCTGTGTGCTCACACAGAATGGGAAGGTCATAGCATATGCCTCAAGGCAACTCAGGAAGCATGAGGGCAACTACCCAACACACGACCTGGAGATGGCCGCAGTGGTATTTGCCTTAAAGATATGGAGATCATACTTGTATGGTGCCAAGGTTCAGATTCTCACTGACCACAAGAGCCTGAAGTACATTTTCACTCAACCTGAGTTGAATTTGAGACAAAGGCGGTGGATGGAGTTTGTGGCCGACTATGATTTAGACATTGCCTACCACCCAGGCAAGGCCAATCTAGTGGCAGATGCTTTAAGCAGGCGTAGGGCTGAGGTATCAGCTGAGAAAGAAGCAGAGATCCTGGAAGGGATGGTCCGGTCACTACATCTAGACACCATGGCAAGTGAGGATGAGCCTTTGGGTTTAGAGGCTGTGAACCAGGCTGATCTGCTTACCAGAATTCAACAAGCACAAGGCTTGGATGAGAATTTGCAAAAAGTTGCAAAGAATGACAAGACTGAGTATCAAGTCACAAGTAATGGTACCATTTTGGTACATGGGCGGGTTAGTGTTCCTGGTGACCGGGGACTAAAGGAAGAGATTATGAGTCAGGCTCATAAGTCTAAGTTCTCAGTGCACCCGGGCCTAAATAAGATGTACAAAGACATCAAAAGGTATTACCATTGGATCAGGATGAAGGCTGACATTGCTGAGTGGGTGGCCAAGTGTCCTACTTGTCAATTAGTCAAGGCTGAACATCAAGTTCCAAGTGGTTTACTACAAAACCTTCCCATACCAGAGTGGAAGTGGGATCACATCACAATGGACTTTGTGACTGGGTTTCCCACAACCAGAAACAAGAAGGATGCAGTATGGGTGATTGTTGATCGCCTGACCAAAACTGCACACTTCTTGCCCATAAAGAAAGGTGATGGAGTGGATGAGATTGTGAAGATCTATATGGATCAAATTGTGAAGCTGCATGGAGTGCCGGCCAGTATAGTCTCAGACAGAGACCCTAGATTCACTTCTTACTTCTGGAGGGCTTTTCAAAAGGCTCTAGGAACAAGAGTGAACATGAGCACATCCTATCATCCCCAAACGGATGGTCAGTCAGAAAGGACCATCCAGACATTGGAAGATATGCTAAGGGCATGTGTTCTAGATTGGGGTGACTCATGGGAGAAACATTTACCACTGGTGGAGTTTGCATACAACAACAGCTTTCACACCAGCATAGGTATGTCTCCTTATGAAGCATTGTATGGGCGGCCTTGCAGGACACCTTTATGCTGGACCCAAGTGGGGGAGCGCAGCATAATAGGTCCTGAGATTGTGGAGGAAACCACAGGAAAGATCAAACTAGTCAAGGAAAAGATGAAGGAAGCTCAAGACCGCCAAAAGAGCTATGCGGACAAGAGAAGGAAACATCTTGAGTTTGAGGTTGGTGATCTAATCTATCTCAAGATGATTACCTTCAAAGGTAGGGCAAGAGTTTCTGGAAGAAGGAAACTAGACCCAAGGTTCTTAGGTCCCTTCAGGATACTTGAAAGAGTTGGGGCAGTGGCTTACAAACTGGATTTGCCATCTGAAATGGATGCTTACCATAATGTATTTCATGTGTCTCAACTAAGGAAGTGCCTAACGGATCAAGACATTGTTTTGCCAGAAATTCCTAAAGATCTTGGTAAGAACCTCACCTTAGAAACAAGGCCGGTTCGAATCATTGATCGAATGGAAAAGGCAATGAGAAAGAAGACAGTTCCTATGCTAAAGATTGTATGGGAATTCAATGGTAAGGACATTATCACTTGGGAAACAGAAGCAAGAATGAAAGCTGAGTATCCTGAGTGGTATAGTCAATATGTGATTGGAGAATCATCCAGCATGAACTCGGGGACGAGTTCCTTCCAAGTGGGGGAGACTTGTCATGTTCCTAGTTCTAACTAAGGCATCCGGACGGGCCATGGTGCGGGGAGATGAGCTGGCCAGGTTATAAAGATCTAAAGGCAAGCGTATCATGGTCCAAACTAAGGGTTAAGTGCATCAGGAAGCTGAGACTTGACCAGAATAAGAAGGAAAGAAGGGAAAGATAGCTGGATGAGTGATCCGGAAGCTGGATATGGTCCGGTGGCAGCTCAATCAGCTAGGTGGAGCTGGTAGGAAGCTCACACAGTCTTGGGCAGCTCACTGGAGCTGGAGGAGTAGCTCACTCAGCTCAGGCAACTAGTACTCAGCTCAACTCAGCTGAACTAAGTGATGGAGTCTTGGCCGGCCTTTGCGGACCATGAGTGGTGATCATGGACCAGATGATGGACATGGACGTCCGGTGGGTCAAGGGAGCTTTGGCAAGTGAGCTAAGTGTTTGTGCAAGCATTTGGGCTTGAGATCGATCAGCCCAAACGAAGAGAGGAGCAGTTCACAAGCGGTTGGACGGTTTTGGAGCGGTTTGGGCGAAAAGGTGTCCGTTGGCCAAATGACCAATCACATCGTCCGGACGGTTGCCAAGCCCCTTCCCTATAAATAAACCTCTCCTCTGTCGACATAAATCATCAGAAACAGAAGGGGAAACTCTGCCCAAATCTCTACAGAATCAAAGAGAGAAAAGAGAAGTGTGACCGCAAAGGCAGTCCGTGTGAAGGCAAGGGGATTCCGGTGGGTTCTAAGCCGTGGGCAACTGAAGACTTGATGGAAATGGAAACCAGAGGAAAGGAGAAGGCTGCAGAGAAGAGTGTGGGGGCTTCCGAACACACACCTAAGGTACTGGATGCAAACCAAGTACAAACCACCATGAATCATCCATCCGGGTGATTTGGCCGTTTGATCCATGAGTGGATGGTTGCATCTATTGTTCTTTCTCTGTCAATATATCTCTTCTCCATTATATTCTGAAGTTATTTATGGGTTTAAACTCATGCACACGCCTCCAAGGCTTGGTTAGATCAGTGTAATCTCTCCATGGCCTTGGTTGGGCATGTATGGTCTGATCTCATGCTTCCAGTGGGAGTTATTGGGATTTGGCGTTTGATATCTCTTAGTGGGGATTTATAATGAATTATCAAAGTGATAGAATAACTTTATATGATTGATTTCGAGATGGTACCATGAGACCGGTTAGGTTGTTCACGGCCAAGATCAATATGATCAAGGCCGGTTCTGGGTAATCCGCTTGGACCATTCTCTTAATCATGAATTATCATGATTTATCATGTGTTTTAATTTGTTTTTGGATGAGTAAATCAATGGGTCACAAATCGGCCAGAAATGGACTAAGTGTCCAAACCATGCTTAGGTTGTATATTGCTAGGATATCGGTCAGGATTCTTATGTATATGTGTTGTGGGTTTTGATTTCAGGTCCTGACAGGGATCGTGGTAAGGCTAAGGAGCCATGAAGACCTTGGCCTTGTGGGATGTGTGATGTAGTTCATGTTGTATACATTTGGATTTATCATAGCCTATTGTGCAACTGAATGATTTGAATACTTTGTATGGTTCACATTTGACATATATATAATATGATTGTTTGCCTTAAGCTTCCGCATTGTTTTTATTATTGCATGAACCTCAAATGTTTGAAAAATGACTAAGTAAGGATTTGACCTTAACCGACTGAATTGCACTTAGATGTTTAAGTAAGGCCGCAGACTGGTTGGATCATGGGATCCAGGTTTGGGTCTTACAGTTCATCCTGCTTTGATAAGAATCATGAAGATATTGCCATATGTCCGAACAGGCTAATCTGGAATCATCTGGATAGAAAGTGGGGTATCTTCTTACTCACAACTCCTATGACATTTATTCAACTTCCTAGTTATTCTCTCCACTTATTAGTGGTTCCAAATAAAGCTTCTTAGATCGTGGTTCATCCTGGTTTGATAAGAATCATGAAGATATTGCCATATGTCCGAACAGGCTAATCTGGAATCATCTAGATAGAAAGTGGGATATCTTCTTACTCACAACTCCTATGAGATTTATTCAACTTCCTGGTTATTTTCCACTGAATAGTGGTTCCAAATAAAGCTTCTTAGATCGTGGTTCATCCTGGTTTGATAAGAATCATGAAGATATTGCCATATGTTCGAACAGGCTAATTTGAATCATTTGGATAGAAATTGGGATATCTTCTTACTCACAACTCCTATGAGATTTATTCAACTTCCTGGTTATTCTCCACTGAATATTGGTTCCAAATAAAGCTTCTTAGATCGTGGTTCATCCTGGTTTGATAAGAATCATGAAGATATTGCCATATGTCCGAACAGGCTAATCTCGAATCATTTGGGTAAAAAGTGGGATATCTTCTTACTCACAACTCCTATGAGATTTATTCAACTTCCTGGTTATTCTCCACTGATTAGTGGTTCCAAATAAAGCTTCTTAGATCGTGGTTCATCCTGCTTTGATAAGAATCATGAAGATATTGCCATATGTCCGAACAGGCTAATCTGGAATCATCTGGATAGAAAGTGGGGTATCTTCTTACTCACAACTCCTATGACATTTATTCAACTTCCTAGTTATTATCTCCACTTATTAGTGGTTCCAAATAAAGCTTCTTAGATCGTGGTTCATCCTGGTTTGATAAGAATCATGAAGATATTGCCATATGTCCGAACAGGCTAATCTGGAATCATCTCAATAGAAAGTGGGATATCTTCTTACTCACAACTCCTATGAGATTTATTCAACTTCCTGGTTATTTTCCACTGAATATTGGTTCCAAATAAAGCTTCTTAGATCGTGGTTCATCCTGGTTTGATAAGAATCATGAAGATATTGCCATATGTCCGAACAGGCTAATTTGAATCATTTGGATAGAAAGTGGGATATCTTCTTACTCACAACTCCTATGAGATTTATTCAACTTCCTGGTTATTCTCCACTGAATATTAGTTCCAAATAAAGCTTCTTAGATCGTGGTTCATCCTGGTTTGATAAGAATCATGAAGATATTGCCATATGTCCGAACAGGCTAATCTGGAATCATTTGGGTAGAAAGTGGGATATCTTCTTACTCACAACTCCTATGAGATTTATTCAACTTCCTGGTTATTCTCCACTGATTAGTGGTTCCAAATAAAGCTTCTTAGATCGTGGTTCATCCTGCTTTGATAAGAATCATGAAGATATTGCCATATGTCCGAACAGGCTAATCTGGAATCATCTGGATAGAAAGTGGGATATCTTCTTACTCACAACTCCTATAAGATTTATTCAACTTCCTGGTTATTCTCCACTGATTAGTGGTTCCAAATAAAGCTTCTTAGATCGTGGTTCATCCTGGTTTGATAAGAATCATGAAGATAATGGCATATGTCCGAACAGGCTAATCTGGAATCATCTGGATAGAAGGTGGGATATCTTCTTGCTCACAACACTTATGAGATTTATTCAATTTCCTGGTTATTCTCCACTGATTAGTGGTTCCAAATAAAGCTTCTTAGATCGTGTTTCATCCTGGTTTGATAAGAATCTTGAAGCTATTTCAATAGGTCCGAACAGGCTAATCTGGAATCATCTGGATAGAAAATTGGATATCTTCTTACTCACAACTCCTATGGGATTTATTTAACTTCCTGGTTTTTCTCCACTGAATAGTGGTTCCAAATAAAGCTTCTTAGATCGTGGTTCATCCTGGTTTGATAAGAATCATGAAGATAATCGCATATGTCCGAACAGGCTAATCTGGAATCATCTGGATAGAAAGTGGGATATCTTCTTACTCACAACTCCTATGAGATTTATTCAACTTCCTGGTTATTCTCCACTGATTAGTGATTCCCAATCAAGCTTCTTACATATTGGTTCATCCTGGTTTGATAAGAATCATGAAGATACTAGCATATGTCCGAACAGGCTAATCTTGAATCATCTTGATATAAGGTGGGATATCTTCTTGCTCACAACTCCTTAGAGATTTATTCAACTTTCTGGTTATTCTCTACTGATTAGTGGTTCCAAATAAAGCTTCTTAGATCGTGGTTCATCCTGGTTTGATAAGAATCATGAAGCTAATTCCACAGGTCCGAACAGGGTAATCTGGAATCATCTGGATAGAAAATGGGATATCTTCTTACTCACAACTCCTATGAGATTTATTCAACTTCCTGGTTATTCTCCACTGATTAGTGGTTCCAAATAAAGCTTCTTAGATCGTGGTTCAACCTGGTTTGATAAGAATCATGAAGATGTTGCCATATGTCCGAACATGCTAATCTGGAATCATCTGGATAGAAAGTGGGATATCTTCTTACTCACAACTCCTATGAGATTTATTCAACTTCCTGGTTATTCTCCACTGATTAGTGGTTCCCAATCAAGCTTCTTACATATTGGTTCATCCTGGTTTGATAAGATTCATGAAGATATTGCCATATGTCCGAACAGTCTATACTGGAATCATCTGGATAGAAAGTGGGATATCTTCTTACTCACAACTCCTATGGGATTTATTTAACTTCCTGGTTTTTCTCCACTGAATAGTGGTTCCAAATAAAGCTTCTTAGATCGTGGTTCATCCTGGTTTGATAAGAATCATGAAGATAATGGCATATGTCCGAACAGGCTAATCTGGAATCATCTGGATAGAAAGTGGGATATCTTCTTACTCACAACTCCTATGAGATTTATTCAACTTCCTGGTTATTCTCCACTGATTAGTGGTTCCAAATAAATCTTCTTAGATCGTGGTTCATCCTGATTTGATAAGAATCATGAAGATATTGCCATATGTCCGAACAGGCTAATCTGGAATCATCTGGGTAGAAAGTGGGATATCTTCTTACTCACAACTCCTATAAGTTTTAATTAACTTCCTCGTTATTCTCCACTGATTAGTGGTTCCAAATATAGCTTCTTAGATCGTGGTTCATCCTGGTTTGATAAGAATCATGAAGATAATGGCATATGTTCGAACAGGCTAATCTGGAATCAACTGGATAGAAAGTGGGATATCTTCTTACTCACAACTCCTATGAGATTTATTAAACTTCCTGGTTATTCTCCACTGATTAGTGGTTCCCAATCAAGCTTCTTACATATTGGTTCGTCCTGGTTTGATAAGAATCATGAAGATATTGCCATATGTCCGAACAGGCTAATCTGGAATCATCTGGATAAAAAGTGGGATATCTTCTTACTCACAACTCCTATGAGATTAATTCAACTTCCTGGTTATTCTCCACTGATTAGTGGTTCCAAATAAAGCTTCTTAGATCGTGGTTCATCCTGGTTTGATAAGAATCATGAAGATATTGCCATATGTCCAAACAGGCTAATCTAGAAAGTGGGATATCTTCTTGCTCACAACACTTATGAGATTTATTCAATTTCCTGGTTATTCTCCACTGATTAGTGGTTCCAAATAAAGCTTCTTAGATCGTGGTTCATCCTGGTTTAATAAGAATCATGAGATATTGCCATATGTCCGAACAGGCTAATCTGGAATCATCTGGATAGAAAGTGGGATATCTTCTTACTCACAACTCCGATGAGATTTCTTCAACTTCCTGCTTATTCTCCACTGATTAGTGGTTCCAAATAAAGCTTCTTAGATCGTGGTTCATCCTGGTTTGATAAGAATCATGAAGATAATGGCATATGTCCGAACACGCTAATCAAGAATCATCTGGATAGAAGGTGGGATATCTTCTTACTCACAACTCCTATGAGATTTATTAAACTTCCTGGTTATTCTCCACTGAATAGTGGATGGGATATCTTCTTGCTCACAACACTTATGAGATTTATTCAACTTCTTGGTTATTCTCCACTAATTAGTGGTTCCAAATAAAGCTTCTTCGATCGTGGTTCATCCTGGTTTGATAAGAATCATGAAGATAATGGCACATATCCTAACATGCTAATCTGGAATCATCTAGATAGAAGATGGGATATCTTCTTGCTCACAACACTTATGAGATTTATTCAAATTCCTGGTTACTCTCCACTGATTAGTGGTTCCAAATAAATCTTCTTAGATCGTGGTTCATCCTGGTTTAATAAGAATCATGAAGATAATGGCATATGTCCGAACAGGCTAATCTGGAATCATCTGGATAGAAGGTGGGATATCTTCTTGCTCACAACACTTATGAGATTTATTTAACTTCCTGGTTATTCTCCACTGATTAGTGGTTCCAAATAAAGCTTCTTAGATCGTGGTTCATCCTGATTTGATAAGAATCATGAAGATTTTGCCATATGTCCGAACAGGCTAATCTGGAATCATCTGGATAGAAAGTGGGATATCTTCTTACTCACAGCTCCTATAAGATTTATTTAACTTCCTGGTTATTCTACACTGATTAGTGGTTCCAAATAAAGCTTCTTAGATCGTGGTTCATCCTGGTTTGATAAGAATCATGAAGATAATGGCATATGTTCGAACATGCTAATCTGGAATCATCTGGATAGAAAGTGGGATATCTTCTTACTCACAACTCCTATGAGATTTATTCAACTTCCTGGTTATTCTCCACTGATTAGTGGTTCCCAATCAAGCTTCTTATATATTGGTTCGTCCTGGTTTGATAAGAATCATGAAGATATTGCCATATGTCCGAACATGCTAATTTGGAATCATCTGGATAGAAAGTGGGATATATTCTTACTCACAACTCCTATGAGATTAATTCAACTTCCTGGTTATTCTCCACTGATTAGTGGTTCCAAATAAAGCTTCTTAGATCGTGGTTCATCCTGGTTTGATAAGAATCATGAAGATATTGCCATATGTCCGAACAGGCTAATCTAGAATCATCTGGATAGAAAGTGGGATATCTTCTTGCTCACAACACTTATGAGATTTATTCAACTTCCTGGTTATTCTCCACTGATTAGTGGTTCCAAATAAATCTTCTTAGATTGTGGTTCATCCTGGTTTGATAAGAATCATGAGGATATTGCCATATGTCCGAACAGGCTAATCTGGAATCACCTGGATAGAAACTAGGATATCTTCTTACTCACAACTCCTATGAGATTTATTCAACTTCCTGGTTATTCTCCACTGTTTAGTGGTTCCCAATCAGTCTTCTTACATATTGGTTCATCCTGGTTTGATAAGAATCATGAAGATATTGCCATATGTCCGAACAGGCTAATATGGAATCATCTTGATAGAAGGTTGGATATCTTCTTGCTCACAACACTTATGAGATTTATTCAACTTCCTGGTTATTATCCATTGATTAGTGGTTCCAAATAAAGCTTCTTAGATCGTGGTTCATCCTGGTTTGATAAAAATCATGAAGATATTGCCATATGTCCGAACAGACTAATCTGGAATCATCTGGATAAAAGTAGGATATCATCTTACTCACAACTCCTATGAGATTTATTCAACTTCCTGGTTATTCTCCACTGATTAGTGGTTCCAAATAAATCTTCTTAGATTGTGGTTCATCCTGGTTTAATAAGAATCATGAAGATAATGGTATATGTCCGAACAGGCTAATCTGGAATCATCTGGATAGAAGGTGGGATATCTTCTTGCTCACAACACTTATGAGATTTATTTAACTTCCTGGTTATTCTCCACTGATTAGTGGTTCCAAATAAAGCTTCTTAGATCGTGGTTCATCCTGATTTGATAAGAATCATGAAGATAATGGCATATGTTCGAAAAGGCTAATCTGGAATCATCTGGATAGAAAGTGGGATATGTTCTTACTCACAACTCCTATGAGATTTATTAAACTTCCTAGTTATTCTACACTGATTAGTGGTTCCCAATCAAGCTTCTTACATATTGGTTCGTCCTGGTTTGATAAGAATCATGAAGATATTGCCATATGTCCGAACAGGCTAATCTGGAATCATCTGGATAAAAAGTGGGATATCTTCTTAGTCACAACTCCTATGAGATTAATTCAACTTCCTGGTTATTCTCCACTGATTAGTGGTTCCAAATAAAGCTTCTTAGATCGTGGTTCATCCTGGTTTGATAAGAATCATGAAGATGTTGCCATATGTCCGAACAGGCTAATCTAGAATCATCTGGATAGAAAGGTGGGATATCTTCTTACTCACAACTCCTATGAGATTTATTCAACTTCCTGGTTATTCTCCACTTATTAGTGGTTCCAAATAAAGCTTCTTAGATCGTGGTTCATCCTGGTTTGATAAGAATCATGAAGATAATGGCATATGTCCGAACATGCTAATCTGGAATCATGTGGACAGAAGGTGGGATATCTTCTTGCTCACAACAGTTATGAGATTTATTCAACTTCCTGGTTATTCTCCACTGATTACTGGTTCCAAATAAAGCTTCTTAGATCGTGGTTCATCCTGGTTTGATAAGAATCATGAAGATATTGCCATATGTCTGAACAGGCTAATCTGGAATCATCTGGATAGAAAGTGGGATATCTTCTTATTCACAACTCCTATGAGATTTATTCAACTTCCTGGTTTTTCTCCACTGATTAGTGGTTCCAAATAAAGCTTCTTAGATCGTGGTTCATCCTGGTTTGATAAGAATCATGAAGATAATGGCATATGTCCGAACAGGCTAATCTGGAATCATCCAGATAGAAGATGGGATATCTTCTTGCTCACAACACTTATGATATTTATTCAACTTCCTGGTTATTCTCCACTGATTAGTGGTTCCAAATAAAGCTTCTTAGATCGTGGTTCATCCTGGTTTGATAAGAATCATGAAGATATTGCCATATGTCCGAACAGGCTAATCTGGAATCATCTGGATAGAAAGTGGGATATGTTGGAGACGGATTTAACATCCCTCAACAAGGCCCATCGAATAACGGCAGTCGGCCCGTCAGCATTAGAGGCTCATTTTGAGATTGGCTCAAAATGTCAGCCCGATCGATACACCCGGACAACCGATCGATCGTTTAGACTTACTATGGCTCAATACGCCATCGTTTGGCTCCAAAGCCCATCTGGCACGAATTCAGGCCCAAAGGTTCTAGGGCGAACAAGTCCTAGGGCGAACTAAAGACAGAGGGACGAGAGCTATAAAAGGAGGTGAGGGAGAAAGGAGAAAGGGATCCGAAATACACTTTAGAGCACTGACGGCAAGATTAGGGTTTACCAACCAATCGATCTACCTTGTGTTCTTGCCGGCGCTTTCAGCAAAGCTCCAGCCTTTTCTTTCTTTCGTTTCACCTCCTTGTAGTCCGTTCAAACTCATTCACTAATCAATAAAACGTCTTCGTAAGACCCACAAAAACCGAATCCTCTTTACTTTCAAGTCGATCAACAAACTCGGATTCAACAGTTGGCGCCCACCAGTGGGGCCTTACAAAGTAACGTTTGCAAGGTTAGTATGAGCTCTGAAAACACACCCATGGCGTTAGAAGGGGGAGCCGCCGCCGATACGCCGGTCGCCGCAACGCCCTCCGTTCCTGAGATGCTGCAAGCTATCATGGCACGCTTCGTTCAACAAGAGGAAACAAACAAAGCTACGAACGAACGTCTTGCTGCACTCGCCGCCGCTTTCGGAACCCTAGATGGCGAAGGCAACGAAGCAGAAACCGCCAGACGACGGTTGTTCGCCACCACGAACCCTAACCCTAACCCTGATGAACCAACCGACGACGCACCTCCGACGCACGTCGATACCACGCAACCGACCGACGGCTCCGACTCTCTTACAAGCCGTCAGATCGCCGACTTGCAACTCTCCTTAAGGGATATCCACTCCAAGATCCACCACGTTAAGACGTCGGCTCCAGAGATCGAACGCGTTCTCGCCTCCACCCAGCGGAACCCTTTCACCCTAGCGAATAACAAACGTCAAAATCAAGAAGGCGGAAAAGCTTCGCATCCCTCCGTACACCGGTGTCACAGATCCCACCGATCACATGACAGCTTTTAACATAGCTATGGGTCGGAACCATTTCTCTGACGAAGAGAGAGACGCTGGTCTCTGCCAACTTTTTTGTCGAGAGTCTTTCCGGACCGGCCCTCAGCTGGTTCTCTCACCTGAAGGAGCATTCGATCGACAGTTTCCACGATCTATCTGCGTCTTTCCTCAAGAACTATATCATGTGGACGCGTCAAGGCACATCGATGGCTGATTTGTGGAAACTATCTCAATCGTCAACCGACAGCCTCAAGGATTTCATGGAAAAATTCAAAGAAGTACTGTCCAAAGTTCCCGTACCGGATCAAACAGCCGTCGAAGCCCTAACCAACTCCCTATGGATTAACTCCAGGTTCAGGGACTACCTCTACGAGCATCCAGATATCACCATCGAAGACGCCTTGCACAACTCAAAAAACTTCATCAGGTTAGAGGAAGACAAACGAGCTTTCAACGCCAAGCAGCAAGCTCTGAAGCAAGCAGTGGCCAAGACGACGGATGCCCACGAACCACGACAGCACGCACCCTACAACAAAAACGACAGGAGAAAGGGGATCATTTCTGCAGTCGGAGAGAGCGATCCAATCGGGCACACCGGCCGCCGTACGGGAACCGGGATGGAATGTATGGGAGCGTGATACCGAGAACAAAACGCAACAGCCTCGAAGTTCCTCCTCCGCTAATCCGAAGAGCTCCTCCGTCAGAGATTTGAGCAAGTACTGCGAATATCATGAAATGAAAGGTCATGATACTAAGGAGTGCAGGCATCTCTATGAAGCGTGGCTTGCATCTACCAGCGAAAGTCGCGCGAAGTCCGATCCCTCCAAGCAGAAGACAGCGAAAAACAACAAGAGCTGGAGTAAAAGCAAGGATAAAAAGAAAAAGTCCCAAGGGAAGAAAACAGAGGATTCTTCCCCGAACGACGACGCCGACGAATCGCAACAAGACGATGACTCTACTTCCGACGAAGATAAACCGAAATCTCGCCGGAAGATATTCACGATCCGACCGACGCCATCCCCAACTCCTTCCACGATGGATACACCGAAACCAGACCTGCGACATTCGCTCACTCCGAGAACGGTCCAACCGATCGACAGCCTCGGATCCACCGATAGTACTCTTATGGAAATCGACGCTGAAGAAAAGAGAGGTGACGATTCGGCGAGGAAGCTCAATGCATCCGACGCTCGGCACGTGCTGAATTCCAAGCGAAAGGAGCACCTTTTTCGCCAAGACAAACTGAAGAGGTCGAGCGGTCAGTTCGACGAGGGAGAGACGATCGATCTCCGCGCCAAGCTTAACTCGAAGTTCTCAGACCTTCGCGAAAAACTCAAGCGGAACAAGACTGATCGTTCCACAGCCGAACCAGAGCCAGTCGTCTCATCTCAACACAAACCTAACGATTTGCGCACTCGGCTCAATTCTCTCCGGGCCGAACGAACGGTGAAACCCTCGACGAAGCTTCACGAGCAATCGCATCGATTGAACGTTATCATAGGAGGGTCCCCTCCCTGCAATGAGTCCGTCCGATCGGTGAAAGAATTTCGTCGGAAGGCAATCACCGCCAAACGCTGGCCCGCCACCCCAGAGACTAGCCCCCAAATTACTTTTTCAGCCGAAGATACAGTGGGCATCCATATGCCTCACAATGATTCACTCCTTATCGACATCGGAATCAGCGACTGAACTGTAACCAAAGTCTTGGTAGATACTGGCAGTTCAGTCGATCTCATCTTCAAGAGCACACTTGTCAAAATGGGAGTGAGCCTCAACGAAATGAAGCCTTCAGCGCGAACACTAGCGGGATTTAACGGATTCGTCCGAGACAATGCTTGGAACTATACGTCCTGCGCGTATACGCCGAAGGCATTGCAAGAAACGTCAAGTTCTCAGTCATTGACGTTCACGCTCCTTATAACGCTATCCTTGGCACGCCCTGGCTCCATTCCATGAAAGCCATTCCGTCTACTTATCACCAGTGCGTCAAATTTCCCGGTAACGATGGACGAATTATCACTCTTCGTGGCGATCAAGCAGCGGCTCGTGACCTACTCGTCGCCGACGTGAAACATCAGAAGGCGACTTCTCACGTTAACACAGTCGCAAAACCAATCCAGAAGATCTATCCCTTGAAGGACGAAATTCTCGAGATAGTCATCGACGATACTGACAAAGCCAAAACCGTCCACATTGGAGCCTACCTTCCCGACGAGATGAAAGACAAGCTCATCTCATTTCTCAAAGATAACGTCTCCACCTTTGCTTGGTCAACAGCCGACATGAAAGGGATCGACCCTACCAGTCACGACGCACGAGCTCAACGTCGATCCCACTTTCAAACCGATTCGTCAAAAGCGGCGCAAACTCGGACCCGACCGATCGAAAGCCGTTAATGAAGAAGTCGAGCGATTGTTAGGGGCAGGATCGATTACCGAAGTGAAATATCCCGAAGTGGCTGGCAAACCCAGTCGTCGTCAAGAAAAAGAATGGCAAATGGAGGGTCTGCGTCGATTTCACCGACCTGAACAAAGCTTGTCCGAAAGACAGCTTCCCTCTTCCTCACATTGATCGCCTCGTCGAATCAACATCTGGAAACGAGTTGTTGACATTCATGGATGCGTTCTCTGGTTATAACCAGATAATGATGCATCCAGATGATCGAGAGAAGACAGCCTTCATCACTGACCGCCGGTATATATTGCTACAAGGTAATGCCATTCGGCCTGAAGAATGCTGGTGCGACGTATCAGCGTCTCGTCAACAGGATGTTTGCCGATCGATTGGGAGTCACAATGGAGGTCTACATTGATGACATGTTGGTCAAATCACCGAAGGCAGCCGATCATATCGATCACCTCAAAGACTGTTTCCTCATCTTGAACGAGTACGGTATGAAACTCAACCCAGCGAAGTGCACCTTCGGAGTCACGTCCGGCGAGTTCTTAGGTTACATAGTCACTCAAAGGGGGATCGAAGCAAACCCAAAGCAGATATCCGCCATCCTTGATCTCCCCAGTTCCAAGAACAGCCGCGAGGTGCAACGATTGACTGGTCGCATTGCAGCACTCAACCGGTTTATTTCCCGATCGACCGATAAGTGGCTTCCGTTTTACGATCTGCTGCGCGGCAACAAGAAATTCATCTGGGACGAGCGTTGTGAGGAAGCGTTCGGTCAGCTCAAACGCTATCTCACAACACCACCGGTACTAGCAAAGCCAGATAAAGGTGACACGCTATACCTTTACATTGCAGTATCCAACTGCGGCCGTTAGTAGCGTACTCATCAAAGAAGATCGAGGGGAGCAGCGACCAATATTCTATATCAGCCAACGCATGACCGACGCCGAAACACGTTATTCGACGCTCGAAAAAATGGCATTCGCTGTCAGAACTTCAGCACGCAAGTTGAGGCCATACTTCCAGTCTCATTCGATCGTCGTCCTCACCAACTTCCCGCTACGAACCATCATGCAGAATGCCAACCTCTCTGGCAGACTCTCGAAGTGGGCTATTGAACTCAGCGAGTACGACGTGACGTTACAAAACAGACCAGCCGCCAAATCACAAGTTCTAGCCGATTTTCTCATCGAGTAACACCTGAACTGGAGCAAGATCTCAAGCTGCCGAGTGACGACTGGATCTTGCATGTCGACGGATCGTCTTCCATCAAAGGCTCCGGGGTTGGCGTCCATCTCCAATCTCCGACCGGAGAACTGCTCCGACAATCTTTCCGACTCGGCTTCAAAGCATCCAACAATGAAGCTGAGTACGAAGCTCTCATCGCCGGTCTACGTTTAGCACGAGCTGTCCAAGCGAAACGCATTCATGCGTACTGTGAGGTATAACTCCGCGAAAAGAGCGATCGATCTTCAAATTCGAAACACAATATTCCTTCGAAGAATTCAGAATCAGAGAGGTAAAGAACTGCAACTATCATTTCGTAGACAACAAAAGATGGCTGCAATAAGGCTTTCCAGAGATTGATTAAAGTTTTAAGAAGTACAACGGCCTTAATCGCCGGACAACAAAGAGAAAAAGGACCAAGTCCAAAATATTACAACAACAGGTTCAAAGCAAAGGGCAACAGCAAAAAGGAAAGAGCAATCAACCCAAGACCGTAACAACAAAAGATATGTAAAAATACAACAACAGAAATCTCACACTTGTGCAGTCCCAGCAACACGATCTCCCCCCGATCCAGCTCCTTTCACGCCATCAGCCTCGCGTCCCTTAATAGAAGTCTCATCGTCTTGATCTAAGTCCGCAGAGAAGTCCTTTCGCTCGATCGACTGGCTCGCAGCACCTAAGGCAACATCTTCCTCAAGAGAAGATCGAAGAGACGCCATAACCTCCGAATTGATCGATCCTACGTTTGAACCGAAAGGATCATCGACGTCACGAGCCGGGTCCGATCGAAGAGGAGAAAGCTCAAAGTCATTCTCAGTGATTTTTTCCACCACGCAATCGTCAAGTTGCTTCTTGATTGCGGTTTCATTGACAGCAAGGATATCCCGTAATTTCTGTGGGATCTTCAGCCCCCATTCCTTCAACAAATCCATCGAATCCACGGTCCCGAAGGCTTGGCCATGAAGAAAAAGGTTCCCTTCCCTTATATCTCGATCGGCAATGTACTTCTTGAACTTTGCGAAGCGTTTTGCCGCCGAAGCCGTGACACGTTCCCTTTCGCATTTGACTTCATAGAGGCGCGAGTCCCTTAGGCGATCCATCTCCTTTTTGGCTCTCTCCGCCTCCTCGACCTTTTCCTGCTCCAATTGGGTAATCCTAGCTCTAGCATTCTCCAAATCTCCTTCTAACGCCTTGGCTCTATCGATATCCTCTTGGCGCTCGCGATCAAGACGGTTCTTCGTGTTGACCAACTCTGTGGCCTTCTCAAGGACGTCTTTCTTAGTCTTGTCGAACAATGCATCTCTCCTCTTGATCGCGTCCTCCGCCTTAGCAAGATCAGACGCCATCTTCCGCAAGGCCATCTCATACTCGAATATGAGCACGTTCTTCCGAGCCAAGGCCTAAATGATCAAACAAGAGAAGTCAAATAAAAAGAAAACGAAGGACAAATCGTCGAAAAATCGCATATGCAAAGGATCACTCCGAATCAGAAGGAAATACGTATTGATCGATAAAAACTTACCACTGTGTCTGCATGGGCCGACTCGGCAAATCTATCCGGAAACGCAAGTTCAGAGACCTCTGGCATCAAACGAGCACCGCCTCTAACCTGACGAGACAGTTCGGCGCAAGCTTCGTGATCGTTGACAAACGGCACGTCTTTGTTGTATCTAAAAGTCAAATGCTCAGATGGAGCCACGGGAGGCTTTTTCGACGGGGGATCACGCCCACCCCATGGAACGCTGCGCGGAGTCGGTTGAGTCACTGCTTGCGGAAGGACGTCTTCATCGCTATACTCTTTCTGTCTCTTCCTAGTAGGCTCTTCCAAGCCTCCATCGATCGCTCCCTTCCTTTTCATCCTCGACGGTTCAGTCTGATCCAACAAAACCTCCGTCGCACCTTCTTCACGAACTTCGTCCTCCAGACGCTCGTCTCCGCCACAGCCAGACTCAGTTTCAAGTCTCTCTTCTCCATCTAGGCGGACCGTTGTCTTCTTCGAAGATCTCTTCTTTTTCTTCTTCCTCTTCTCCGAAGGGCGATCGATATCCTCTTTACCGATCGATCCTTCCGCCGCGGCATCGTCGACCTGCGCCCCAGCCTCTCCAGCCGATGCATCCTTCACAACGCCCTCATCGGAACGAACTTCACCGTCTTCCTTCCCTTCTTGAGAAGTCATCGAATGCAGGCTCTCACTCCCTAGTTGAGCCTTAAGGATGTCTTTGTAGTTTGGGTACACTTTCGGGACAATCCCCATGAGCGGAAGTGGCAGGCGTTTCCCTTTCGTATCTTCGCACGGAACGTTCCCGATCTCCCAATCAACTAAAAAAAAAAAAGAGAAAGGGAAAGGAAAAACGTAGCTCAATCGATTGATCGATCAAATAACAAGAAAGGGTAAAGACAAAAAAAAAAAAAAAACGAAGAACTACCTCTGCGAATCCGTTCCTTCTGGCGACCGATCCGCTTGCAATCGAAATCTCCCCACCTTTCTTGACTGAGTGTAACGAGCTTCGGCAAATCCTCCCACATGTTGTCCGGCGGTCCGATAGTGTTTGGATGAATAACTGCAAAGTCAGGAAACCAAAAAGAATCAGCATGACAACAATTATAACCATCGGTCAGTATAATTCATCTACCGAGACGGCGGTTCCACAAAACCCTAAAGTCTTTCCCGGGAGGTTCTTCAAAGGCCGCTTCGTCTGCCTTAACATAAAAATAAGAACGGTGCCACTGTTTGGATCCCGATGGATGACCAGTTAAGACATTAACCGAAGCCCGCATCTGAACCGCGAAAAAGCCATTCGGTCTAGGTTGCGTCTGCGTTAACTCCTCATAAGCCCGAACAGACATCGAAATATCTACCTCCGCTGCCATCACCATCAAAGCAACCGCGATTCTGACCGCACCAATCATCAGCTGGGTCAAAGCAATGTCACGCCGGGCGCAATAGGCAGTAATCAAACGAGGAATGGGAAACCACAGTTGGGATTCTCTACCAAAGAGAGATTCATAAACACAGTAGTACCCAATCGGCGGCGACCATGGTCGTTGATCAGGCCTTGGAACGACGAAGATTACATCTCTCGCCTTTAACCTTTTCAGCAAAGAACGAACGCTCTCCCGAGTAGACTTGGTCGGGCTGACATCTCTCCAATCTTGTCCTTCGACGACAGACGGACGACAAAGTTCTGGGGCAATGTCTGGTAACTGTGCGATCGATCCATCGCTGCAATAACGAAAGGGGATCGATCGATCGGATCGACTCATGGACACGAAGCGATCGATGGTGTTACCCGTCGCAATCGATTTCTCTTTAAGCGCAACTCCCTGCCCATCTTTCTCCCCACGGCGACTAATCTCTTCTTCCCCCAACACTCCATCAGCGGCGCGATCTGAATCTCGGGAATCCACCCTAGTCGGAACGATTCGGTGAGCCCTAATAGCCGAACTCATCAATTTCGGACCGATCGATGGAGCCTTCGAAGGGTCAGGATCGATCCGAATAGCTTTGCCCTTATCGGACGCCGAGAATTTCTTTCGATCGGACGCCATTCACCTTGCCGGAAAACGATTACGGCGGCGGCAGACCGGAAAAATGGCCGGAATAAAAAAAAAGAGAGAAGAAGGGGAGGGGAGAGAGAACGACAAAGGAAAGAAAGAAGAGAGAGAAAAATACCTTAACACTGAAGAAGAATGAGAGAATGGAGGAGTCTTCACCTATTTATAGAAAAAAATCACGAAACCCGAGGTTAATGCATTCATTAACCCTATCAGGCCTACGGGCCTGTCGCATCATTCGCAGAGGTGCCCTCTTCCCGATGTAAACCGGCCGGTTTAATTCAATCGTTCCGGAAGATTGAACCGGTTAACCCCAATCAGGCACCAACCGATCGACATATCAAGGGATGTGTTACGCACCGATTGACCAGCTTACAATCTCCACTCTGTACACCGATCGATCATTCATACCGATATCATTCCTTGCGGTCGATCGCCCTCAATAAAGATAGATCCATCACTAGGAAACCGAGGTCAACCGATCGCAGGGGGGGAACGAGATACACGAACACCTTGCATGAACGATCGATCGATCGGCACATTCAGCGAAATGTCACGCATAACTGATCGGTAGGGCATGACGGTCCGATCGATCAGTCATCAGGCACGACAGTCCGACCGATTACCAAACCCAAGAAACAGGATGCACTCTCATGCGACCAACGCTGCAACACCGAACCCGTTAATCTCAGAACCACGATCTTACTACCCACCGCGAGACACCTGCAATCTCTCGCCAATGGAGTGGGGGGGGGGCTTACTGTTGGAGACGGATTTAACATCCCTCAACAAGGCCCATCGAATAACGGCAGTCGGCCCGTCAGCATTAGAGGCTCATTTTGAGATTGGCTCAAAATGTCAGCCCGATCGATACACCCGGACGACCGATCGATCGTTTAGACTTACTATGGCTCAATATGCCATCGTTTGGCTCCAAAGCCCATCTGGCACGAATTCAGGCCCAAAGGTTCTAGGGTGAACAAGTCCTAGGGCGAACTAAAGACAGAGGGACGAGAGCTATAAAAGGAGGTGAGGGGGAAAGGAGAAAGGGATCCGAAATACACTTTAGAGCACTGACGGCAAGATTAGGGTTTACCAACCAATCGATCTACCTTGTGTTCTTGCCGGCGCTTTCAGCAAAGCTCCGGCCTTTTCTTTCTTTCGTTTCACCTCCTTGTAGTCCGTTCAAACTCATTCACTAATCAATAAAACGTCTTCGTAAGACCCACAAAAACCGAATCCTCTTTACTTTCAGTCGATCAACAAACTCGGATTCAACAAGATTTATTCAACTTCCTGGTTATTCTCCACTGATTAGTGGTTCCCAATCAAGCTTCTTACATATTGGTTCATCCTGGTTTGATAAGAAACATGAAGATATTGCCATATGTCCGAACATGCTAATCTGGAATCATCTTGATAGAAGGTGGGATATCTTCTTGCTCACAACACTTATGAGATTTATTCAACTTCCTGTTTATTCTCCACTGATTAGTGGTTCCAAATAAAGCTTCCTAGATCGTGGTTCATCCTGGTTTGATAAGAATCATGAAGATATTGCCATATGTCCGAACAGACTAATCTGGAATCATGTGGATAAAAAGTGGGATATCATCTTACTCACAACTCCTATGAGATTTATTCAACTTCCTGGTTATTCTCCACTGATTAGTGGTTCCAAATAAATCTTCTTAGATCGTGGTTCATCCTGGTTTAATAAGGATCATGAAGATAATGGCATATGTCCGAACAGGCTAATCTGGAATCATCTGCATAGAAGGTGGGATATCTTCTTGCTCACAACACTTATGAGATTTATTTAACTTCCTGGTTATTCTCCACTGATTATTGGTTCCAAATAAAGCTTCTTAGATCGTGGTTCATCCTGATTTGATAAGAATCATGAAGATATTGCCATATGTCCGAACAGGCTAATCTGGAATCATCTGGATAGAAAGTGGGATATCTTCTTACTCACAACTCCTATAAGATTTATTTAACTTCCTGGTTATTCTCCACTGATTAGTGGTTCCAAATAAAGCTTCTTAGATCGTGGTTCATTCTGGTTTGATAAGAATCATGAAGATAATGGCATATGTTCGAACAGGCTAATCTGGAATCATCTGGATAGAAAATGGGATATCTTCTTACTCACAACTCCTATGAGATTTATTAAACTTCCTGGTTATTCTACACTGATTAGTGGTTCCCAATCAAGCTTCTTACATATTGGTTCGTCCTGGTTTGATAAGAATCATGAAGATATTGCCATATGTCCGAACAGGCTAATCTGGATAAAAAGTGGGATATCTTCTTACTCACAACTCCTATGAGATTAATTCAACTTCCTGGTTATTCTCCACTGATTAGTGGTTCCAAATAAAGCTTCTTAGATCGTGGTTCATCCTGGTTTAATAAGAATCATGAAGATATTGCCATATGTCCGAACAGGCTAATCTGGAATCATCTGGATAGAAAGTGGGATATCTTCTTACTCACAACTCCGATGAGATTTATTCAACTTCCTGCTTATTCTCCACTGATTAGTGGTTCCAAATAAAGCTTCTTAGATCGTGGTTCATCCTGGTTTGATAAGAATCATGAAGATAATGGCATATGTCCGAACAGGCTAATCTGGAATCATCTGGATAGAAAGTGGGATATCTTCTTACTCACAACTCCTATGAGATTTATTCAACTTCCTGGTTATTCTCCACTTATTATTGGTTCCAAATAAAGCTTCTTAGATCGTGGTTCATCCTGGTTTGATAAGAATCATGAAGATATTGCCATATGTCCGAACAGGCTAATCTGGAATCATCTGGATAGAAAGTGGGATATCTTCTTACTCACAACTCCTATGAGATTTATTCAACTTCCTGGTTATTCTCCACTGATTAGTGGTTCCAAATAAAGCTTCTTAGGTCGTGGTTCATCCTGGTTTGATAAGAATCATGAAGATATTACCATATGTCCGAACAGGCTAATCTGGAATCATCTGGATAGAAAGTGGGATATCTTCTTACTCACAACTCCTATGAGATTTATTCAACTTCCTGGTTATTATCCACTGATTAGTGGTTCCCAATCAGTCTTCTTACATATTGGTTCATCCTGGTTTGATAAGAATCATGAAGATATTGCCATATGTCCGAACAGGCTAATCTAGAATCATCTTGATAGAAGGTTGGATATCTTCTTGCTCACAGCACTTACGAGATTTATTCAACTTCCTGGTTATTATCCATTGATTAGTGGTTCCAAATAAAGCTTCTTAGATCGTGGTTCATCCTGGTTTGATAAGAATCATGAAGATATTGCCATATGTCCGAATAGACTAATTTGGAATCATCTGGATAGAAAGTGGGATATCATCTTACTCACAACTCCTATGAGATTTATTCAACTTCCTGGTTATTCTCCACTGATTAGTGGTTCCAAATAAATCTTCTTAGATCGTGGTTCATCCTGGTTTAATAAGAATCATGAAGATAATGGCATATGTCCGAACAGGCTAATCTGGAATCATATGGATAGAATGTGGGATATCTTCTTGCTCACAACACTTATGAGATTTATTTAACTTCCTGGTTATTCTCCACTGATTAGTGTTCCAAATAAAGCTTCTTAGATCGTGGTTCATCCTGATTGGATTAGAATAATGAAGATATTGCAATATGTCCGAACAGGCTAATCTGGATAGAAAGTGGGATATCTTCTTACTCACAACTCCTATAAGATTTATTTAACTTCCTGGTTATTCTCCACTGATTAGTGGTTCAAAATAAATCTTCTTAGATCGTGGTTCATCCTGGTTTGATAAGAATCATGAAGATAATGGCATATGTTCGAACAGGCTAATCTAGAATCATCTGGATAGAAAGTGGGATATCTTCTTACTCACAACTCCTATTAGATTTATTCAACTTCCTGGTTATTCTCCACTGATTAGTGGTTCCCAATCAAGCTTCTTACATATTGGTTCGTCCTGGTTTGATAAGAATCATAAAGATATTGCCATATGTCCGAACATGCTAATCTGGAATCATCTGGATAGAAAGTGGGATTTCCTCTTTCTCACAACTCCTATGAGATTAATTTAACTTTCTGGTTATTCTCCACTGATTATTGGTTCCAAATAAAGCTTCTTAGATCGTGGTTCATCCTGGTTTGATAAGAATCATGAAGATATTGCCCTATGTCCGAACAGGCTAATCTGGAATCATCTGGATAGAAAGTGGGAAATCTTCTTGCTCACAACACTTATGAGATTTATTCAACTTCCTGGTTATTCTCCACTGATTAGTGGTTCCAAATAAAGCTTCTTAGATCGTGGTTCATCCTGGTTTGATAAGAATCATGAAGATATTGCCATATGTCCGAACAGGCTAATCTGGAATCATCTGGATAGAAAGTGGGATAACTTCTTACTCACAACTCGTATGAGATTTATTCAACTTCCTGCTTATTCTCCACTGATTAGTGGTTCCAAATAAAGCTTCTTAGATCGTGGTTCATCCTGGTTTGATAAGAATCATGAAGATAATGACATATGGCCGAACAGGCTAATCTGGAATCATCTGGATAGAAGGTGGGATATCTTCTTGCTCACAACACTTATGAGATTTATTCAACTTCCTGGTTATTCTCCACTTATTAGTGGTTCCAAATAAAGCTTCTTAGATCGTGGTTCATCCTGGTTTGATAAGAATCATGAAGATAATGGCATATGTCCGAACAGGCTAATCTTGAATCATCTAGATAGAAGATGGGATATCTTCTTGCTCACAACACTTATGAGATTTATTCAACTTCCTGGTTATTCTCCACTGATTAGTGGATCCAAATAAAGCTTCTTAGATCGTGGTTCATCCTGGTTTGATAAGAATCATGAAGATAATGGCAAATGTCCGAACAGGCTAATCTGGAATCATCTGGATAGAAGATTGGATATCTTCTTGCTCACAACACTTATGAGATTTATTCAACTTCCTGGTTATTCTCCACTAATTAGTGGTTCCAAATAAAGCTTCTTAGATCGTGGTTCATCCTGGTTTGATAAGAATCATGAAGATAATGGCATATATCCGAACATGCTAATCTGGAATCATCTAGATAGAAGATGGGATATCTTCTTGCTCACAACACTTATGAGATTTATTCAACTTCCTGGTTATTCTCCACTGATTAGTGGTTCCAAATAAATCTTCTTAGATCGTGGTTCATCCTGGTTTAATAAGAATCATGAAGATAATGGCATATGTCCGAACAGGCTAATCTGGAATCATCTGGATAGAAGGTGGGATATCTTCTTGCTCACAACACTCATGAGATTTATTTAACTTCCTGGTTATTCTCCACTGATTAGTGGTTCCAAATAAAGCTTCTTAGATCGTGGTTCATCCTGATTTGATAAGATTCATGAAGATTTTGCCATATTTCCGAACAGGCTAATCTGGAATCATCTGGATAGAAAGTGGGATATCTTCTTCCTCACAGCCCCTATAAGATTTATTTAACTTCCTGGTTATTCTCCACTGATTAGTGGTTCCAAATAAAGCTTCTTAGATCGTGGTTCATCATGGTTTGATAAGAAACATGAAGATAATGGCATATGTTCGAACAGGCTAATCTGGAATCATCTGGATAGAAAGTGGGATATCTTCTTACTCACAACTCCTATGAGATTTATTCAACTTCTTGGTTATTCTCCACTGATTAGTTGTTCCCAATCAAGCTTCTTATATATTGGTTCGTCCTGGTTTGATAAGAATCATGAAGATATTGCCATATGTCCGAACAGGCTAATCTGGAATCATCTGGATAGAAAGTGGGATATCTTCTTACTCACAACTCCTATGAGATTAATTCAACTTCCTGCTTATTCTCCACTGATTAGTGGTTCCAAATAAAGCTTCTTAGATCGTGGTTCATCCTGGTTTGATAAGAATCATGAAGATAATGGCATATGGCCGAACAGGCTAATCTGGAATCATCTGGATAGAAGGTGGGATATCTTCTTGCTCACAACACTTATGAGATTTATTCAACTTCCTGGTTATTCTCCACTTATTAGTGGTTCCAAATAAAGCTTCTTAGATCGTGGTTCATCCTGGTTTGATAAGAATCATGAAGATAATGGCATATGTCCGAACAGGCTAATCTTGAATCATCTAGATAGAAGATGGGATATCTTCTTGCTCACAACACTTATGAGATTTATTCAACTTCCTGGTTATTCTCCACTGATTAGTGGATCCAAATAAAGCTTCTTAGATCGTGGTTCATCCTGGTTTGATAAGAATCATGAAGATAATGGCATATGTCCGAACAGGCTAATCTGGAATCATCTGGATAGAAGATGGGATATCTTCTTGCTCACAACACTTATGAGATTTATTCAACTTCCTGGTTATTCTCCACTAATTAGTGGTTCCAAATAAAGCTTCTTAGATCGTGGTTCATCCTGGTTTGATAAGAATCATGAAGATAATGGCATATATCCGAACATGCTAATCTGGAATCATCTAGATAGAAGATGGGATATCTTCTTGCTCACAACACTTATGAGATTTATTCAACTTCCTGGTTATTCTCCACTGATTAGTGGTTCCAAATAAATCTTCTTAGATCGTGGTTCATCCTGGTTTAATAAGAATCATGAAGATAATGGCATATGTCCGAACAGGCTAATCTGGAATCATCTGGATAGAAGGTGGGATATCTTCTTGCTCACAACACTCATGAGATTTATTTAACTTCCTGGTTATTCTCCACTGATTAGTGGTTCCAAATAAAGCTTCTTAGATCGTGGTTCATCCTGATTTGATAAGATTCATGAAGATTTTGCCATATTTCCGAACAGGCTAATCTGGAATCATCTGGATAGAAAGTGGGATATCTTCTTCCTCACAGCTCCTATAAGATTTATTTAACTTCCTGGTTATTCTCCACTGATTAGTGGTTCCAAATAAAGCTTCTTAGATCGTGGTTCATCCTGGTTTGATAAGAAACATGAAGATAATGGCATATGTTCGAACAGGCTAATCTGGAATCATCTGGATAGAAAGTGGGATATCTTCTTACTCACAACTCCTATGAGATTTATTCAACTTCTTGGTTATTCTCCACTGATTAGTTGTTCCCAATCAAGCTTCTTATATATTGGTTCGTCCTGGTTTGATAAGAATCATGAAGATATTGCCATATGTCCGAACATGCTAATCTGGAATCATCTGGATAGAAAGTGGGATATCTTCTTACTCACAACTCCTATGAGATTAATTCAACTTCCTGGTTATTCTCCACTGATTAGTGGTTCCAAATAAAGCTTCTTAGATCGTGTTTCATCCTGGTTTGATAAGAATCATGAAGATATTGCCATATGTCCGAAAAGGCTAATCTGGAATCATCTAGATAGAAAGTGGGATATCTTCTTGCTCACAACACTTATGTGACTTATTCAACTTCCTGGTTATTCTCCACTGATTAGTGGTTCCAAATAAAGCTTCTTAGATCGTGGTTCATCCTGGTTTGATAAGAATCATGAAGATATTGCCATATGTCCGAACAGGCTAATCTGGAATCATCTGGATAGAAAGTGGGATAACTTCTTACTCACAACTCCTATGAGATTTATTCAACTTCCTGCTTATTCTCCACTGATTAGTGGTTCCAAATAAAGCTTCTTAGATCGTGGTTCATCCTGGTTTGATAAGAATCATGAAGATAATGGCATATGTCCGAACAGGCTAATCTGGAATCATCTGGATATAATGTGGGATATCTTTTTACTCACAACTCCTATGAGATTTATTAAACTTCCTGGTTATTCTCCACTGAATAGTGGTTCCAAATAAAGCTTCTTAGATCGTGGTTCATCCTGGTTTGATAAGAATCATGAAGATAATGGCATATCTTCGAACAGGCTAATCTGGAATCATCTGGATAGAAAGTGGGATATCTTCTTACTCACAACTCCTATGAGATTTATTCAACTTCCTGGTTATTCTCCACTGATAAGTGGTTCCAAATAAAGCTTCTTAGATCGTGGTTCATCCTGGTTTGATAAGAATCATGAAGATAATGGCATATGTCCGAACAGGCTAATCTTGAATCATCTAGATAGAAGATGGGATATCTTCTTGCTCACAACACTTATGAGATTTATTCAACTTCCTGGTCATTCTCCACTGATTAGTGGTTCCAAATAAAGCTTCTTAGATCGTGGTTCATCCTGGTTTGATAAGAATCATGAAGATAATGGCATATATCCGAACAGGCTAATCTGGAATCATGTGGATAGAAGATGGGATATCTTCTTGCTCACAACACTTATGAGATTTATTCAACTTCCTGGTTATTCTCCACTGATTAGTGGTTCCAAATAAAGCTTCTTAGATCATGGTTCATCCTGGTTTGATAAGAATCATGAAGATAATGGCATATGTCCGAACAGGCTAATCTGGAATCATCTAGAAAGAAGATGGGATATCTTCTTGCTCACAACACTTATGAGATTTATTCAACTTCCTGGTTATTCTCCACTGATTAGTGGTTCCAAATAAATCTTCTTAGATCGTGGTTCATCCTGGTTTAATAAGAATCATGAAGATAATGGCATATGTCCGAATAGGCTAATCTGGAATCATCTGGATAGAAGGTGGGATATCTTCTTGCTCACAACACTTATGAGATTTATTTAACTTCCTAGTTATTCTCCACTGATTAGTGGTTCCAAATAAAGCTTATTAGATCGTGGTTCATCCTGGTTTGATAAAAATCATGAAGATAATGGCATATGTTCGAACAGGCTAATCTGGAATCATCTGGATAGAAAGTGGGATATCTTCTTGCTCACATCACTTATGAGATTTATTCAACTTCCTGGTTATTCTCCACTGATTAGTGGTTCCAAATAAAGCTTCTTAGATCGTGGTTCATCCTGGTTTAATAAGAATCATGAAGATATTGCCATATGTCCGAACAGGCTAATCTGGAATCATCTGGATAGAAAGTGGGATATCTTCTTACTCACAACTCCTATGAGATTTATTAAAATTCCTGGTTATTCTCCACTGAATAGTGGTTCCAAATAAAACTTCTTGGATCGTGGTTCATCCTGGTTTGATAAGAATCATGAAGATAATGGCATATGTTCGAACAGGCTAATCTGGAATCATCTGGATAGAAAGTGGGATATCTTCTTGCTCACAACACTTATGAGATTTATTCAACTTCCTGGTTATTCTCCACTGATTAGTGGTTCCAAATAAAGCTTCTTAGATCGTGGTTCATCCTGGTTTGATAAGAATCATGAAGATATTGCCATATGTCCGAACAGGCTAATCTGGAATCATCTGGATAGAAAGTGGGATATCTTCTTACTCACAACTCCAATGAGATTTATTCAACTTCCTGGTTATTCTCCACTGATTAGTGGCTCCCAATCAAGCTTATTAGATCGTGGTTCATCCTGGTTTGATAAGAATCATGAAGATATTGCCATATGTCCGAACAGGCTAATCTGGAATCATCTGGATTGAAAGTGGGATATCTTCTTACTCACAACTCCTATGAGATTTTATTCAACTTCCTGGTTATCCTCCACTGATTAGTGGTTCCCAATCAGTCTTCTTACCTATTGGTTCATCCTGGTTTGATAAGAATCATGAAGATATTGCCATATGTCCGAACAGGCTAATCTTGAATCATCTTGATAGAAGTTTGGATATCTTCTTGCTCACAACACTTATGAGATTTATTCAACTTCCTGGTTATTATCCATTGATTAGTGGTTCCAAATAAAGCTTCTTAGATCGTGGTTCATCCTGGTTTGATAAGAATCATGAAGATATTGCCATATGTCCGAATAGACTAATCTGGAATCATCTGGATAGAAAGTGGGATATCATCTTACTCACAACTCCTATGAGATTTAATCAACTTCCTGGTTATTCTCCACTGATTAGTGGTTCCAAATAAATCTTCTTAGATCGTGGTTCATCCTGGTTTAATAAGAATCATGAAGATAATGGCATATGACCGAACAGGCTAATCTGGAATCATCTGGATAGAAGGTGGGATATCTTCTTGCTCACAACACTTATGAGATTTATTTAACTTCCTGGTTATTCTCCACTGATTAGTGGTTCCAAATAAAGCTTCTTAGAACGTGGTTCATCCTGATTTGATAAGAATCATGAAGATATTGCCATATGTCCGAACAGGCTAATCTGGAATCATCTGGATAGAAAGTGGGATATATTCTTACTCACAACTCCTATAAGATTTATTTAACTTCCTGGTTATTCTCCACTGATTAGTGGTTCCAAACAAAGCTTCTTAGATCGTGGTTCATCCTGGTTTGATAAGCATCATGAAGATAATGGCATATGTTCGAACAGGCTAATCTGGAATCATCTGGATAGAAAGTGGGATATCTTCTTACTCACAACTCCTTTGAGATTTATTCAACTTCCTGATTATTCTCCACTGATTAGTGGTTCCCAATCAAGCTTCTTACATATTGGTTCGTCCTGGTTTGATAAGAATCATGAAGATATTGCCATATGTCCGAACAGGCTAATCTGGAATCATCTGGATAGAAAGTGGGATATCTTCTTACTCACAACTCCTATGAGATTAATTCAACTTCCTGGTTATTCTCCACTGATTAGTGGTTCCAAATAAAGCTTCTTAGATCGTGGTTCATCCTGGTTTGATAAGAATCATGAAGATATTGCCATATGTCCGAACAGGCTAATCCGGAATCATCTAGATAGAAAGTGGGATATCTTCTTGCTCACAATACTTATGAGATTTATTCAACTTCCTGGTTATTCTCCACTGATTAGTGGTTCCAAATAAGGCTTCTTAGATTGTGGTTCATCCTGGTTTGATAAGAATCATGAAGATATTGCCATATGTCCGAACAGGCTAATCTTGAATCATCTAGATAGAAAACGGGATAACTTCTTACTCACAACTCCTATGAGATTTATTCAACTTCCTGCTTATTCTCCAGTGATTAGTGGTTCCAAATAAAGCTTCTTAGATCGTGGTTCATCCTGGTTTGATAAGAATCATGAAGATAATGGCATATGTCCGAACAGGCTAATCTGGAATCATCTGGATAGATGGTGGGATATCTTCTTACTCACAACTCCTATGAGATTTATTAAACTTCCTGGTTATTCTCCACTGAATAGTGGTTCCAAATAAAGCTTCTTAGATCGTGGTTCATCCTGGTTTGTTAAGAATCATGAACATAATGGCAAATGTTCGAACAGGCTAATCTGGAATCATCTGGATAGAAAGTGGGATATCTTCTTACTCACAACTCCTATGAGATTTATTCAACTTCCTGCTTATTCTCCACTGATTAGTGGTTCCAAATAAAGCTTCTTAGATAGTGGTTCATCCTGGTTTAATAAGAATCATGAAGATAATGGCATATGTCCGAACAGGCTAATCTGGAATCATCTGGATAGAAAGTGGGATATCTTCTCACTCACAACTCCTATGAGATTTATTCAACTTCCTGGTTATTCTCCACTGATTAGTGGTTCCCAATCAAGCTTCTTACAAATTGGTTCATCCTGGTTTAATAAGAAACATGAAGATATTGTCATATGTCCGAACAGGCTAATCTGGAATCATCTTGATAGAAGGTGGGATATCTTCTTGCTCACAACACTTATGAGATTTATTCAACTTCCTGGTTATTCTCCACTGATTAGTGGTTCCAAATAAAGCTTCTTAGGTCGTGGTTCATCCTGGTTTGATAAGAATCATGAAGATATTGCCATATGTCCGAACAGGCTAATCTGGAATCCTCTGATAGAAAGTGGGATATCTTCTTACTCACAACTCCTATGAGATTTATTCAACTTCCTGGTTATTCTCCACTGATTAGTGGTTCCCAATCAGTCTTCTTACATATTGGTTCATCCTGGTTTGATAAGAATCATGAAGATATTGCCATATGTCCGAACAGGCTAATCTGGAATCATCTTGATAGAAGGTGGGATATCTTCTTGCTCACAACACTTATGAGATTTATTCAACCTTGTGGTTATTATCCATTGATTAGTGGTTCCAAATAAAGCTTCTTAGATCCTGGTTCATCCTGGTTTGATAAGAATCATGAAGATATTACCATATGTCCGAATAGACTAATTTGGAATCATCTGGATAGAAAGTGGGATATCATCTTACTCACAACTCCTATGAGATTTATTCAACTTCCTGGTTATTCTCCACTGATTAGTTGTTCCAAATAAATCTTCTTAGATCGTGGTTCATCCTGGTTTAATAAGAATCATGAATATAATGGCATATGTCCGAACAGGCTAATCTGGATAGAAAGTGGGATATCTTCTTACTCACAACTCCTATAAGATTTATTTAACTTCCTGGTTATTCTCCACTGATTAGTGGTTCCAAATAAAGCTTCTTAGATTGTGGTTCATCCTGGTTTGATAAGATTCATGAAGATAATGGCATATGTTCGAACAGGCTAATCTGGAATCATCTGGATAGAAAGTGGGATATCTTCTTACTCACAACTCCTATGAGATTTATTCAACTTCCTGGTTATTCTCCACTGATTAGTGGTTCCCAATCAAGCTTCTTACATATTGGTTCGTCCTGGTTTGATAAGAATCATAAAGATATTGCCATATGTCCGAACAGGCTAATCTGGAATCATCTGGATAGAAAGTGGGATATCTTCTTGGTCACAACTCCTATGAGATTAATTCAACTTCCTGGTTATTCTCCACTGATTAGTGGTTCCAAATAAAGCTTCTTAGATCGTGGTTCATCCTGGTTTGATAAGAATCATGAAGATAATGGCATATGTCCGAACATGCTAATCTGGAATCATCTGGATAGAAGATGGGATATCTTCTTGCTCACAACACTTATGAGATTTATTCAACTTCCTGGTTATTCTCCACTAATTAGTGGTTCCAAATGAAGCTTCTTAGATCGTGGTTCATCCTGGTTTAATAAGAATCATGAAGATAGTGGCATATGTCCGAACAGGCTAATCTGGATAGAAAGTGTTGGGGTCAAAAACGGTTATCTCGAAATCAACGGCTAAAAATATTTATCATGCGCGGACTTTCCATAAAACAAGCGTCGAAAGCAAAACAAGTCGTACAGCTTAAAAAACCTATGTTAAAGTCGATCGTTCTTGTTTTACACGATAAACTTTACGAGAAAACAAACTCAGATTTAGTCGTAAAACTTCGATGATACAATCAAGAAGAACCGAGAGACATTAGGTCCGTAGCTGAGATGACACGACCATACGAAAGTATACGGAAGAAATGGGAAGTGATCTAAGTTTGGATAGGCCGAATGACAAGGAATCCGCCTTGAAACTTCAAAGAGCCCGTTCTCTCAAACCGTGAGGACCCATAGAATGATCAAGATATCAAATCGAAGCCCTCGTCGAGACGCACGAGCTGGTCCTGGCCGCCGGCGGCTAGCCCCCGTGCTGGTCCTGGCCGCCGGGCGGCTAGTCCCCGTGCTTTCCTGGCCGCCGGGAAACTTCAAAGAGCCCGTTCTCTCAAACCGTGAGGACCCAGAAAACGATCAACATATCAAATCGAAGCCCTCGTCGAGACGCACATGCTGGTCTGTAGCCGCCGGGCGGCTAGCCCCCGTGCTGGCCGTGGCCGACGCCGGCTAGCGCCCGTGCTGGCCGTGGCCGCCGGGCGGCTAGCCCCGTGCTGGCCGTGGCCGGCGGCGGCTAGCGCCCGTGCTGGCCAAGGCCGCCGGGCGGCTAGCCCCGTGCTGGCCGTGGCCGCCGGCGGCTAGCACCCAAGCTGGTTGTGGCCGCCGGGCGGCTAGCCCCGTGCTGGCCGTGGCCGCCGGCGGCTAGCGCCCGTGCTGGCCGTGGCCGCCGGGCGGCTAGCCCCGTGCTGGCCGTGGCCGCCGGCGGCTAGCGCCCGTGCTGGCCATGGCCGCCGGGCGGCTAGCCCCGTGCTGGCTCGGGTCGTCGGATGACAAGCTTCCGTGCATAAGTTCTAGGCCCCGGCCGTCAGAAGTCTGTTCTTTGCGTCTTTCCCAAGTTTTTGCGGAACGAATCGTTGAGATTCCACGTACAAAACTCCCCCTCTTACTCCAAACTAAGATCGTAGGAAACACTTCGGAAACTCGTAAGATATCAACGGGAAGGAAGATCTTAAATTCTTCGTGCGAAACAGTGATGGTTATCTTAAGACACCACTCATCTCAACTCTACGAAGGATTGAAGATCTTCCGAAGAAATCGTAGAAAACGACGGAAGTCCTAGAAACGGCCCGAAAGGGACCAAACGCGATCGGACAGTCCGCTTACGATTGTCCGAGATAGATACGACGATTTACGTTTATCTTCACATAACAAGATAAATGCTAAATTTCCAGAAGGATAAATGTCAGGTTTCCCGAAGATAAATGTCAAGTTTCCCGATAAACATGAAGGCCGACGAAAATGGAAAAAGCCCGCTTCGCGGCCCAAAAGGAGAATAGACCTTCATAAGAAGGAGTATATAAAGGAGCTTTGGGAGAGGAGGAAAGCAGAGCGAAAATCATTAAGAGAGAGAGAAATCCGAGATTGGAGACCTAGAGAGCTCCTGTTAGGTTAAGAACTTAGAATTCAGGCGGTAGACTAGCAAGGTAGGACCTAGAACGTCCGGCCGCCTCTTGTTCTATTTTCATCTTGTCCGCAGGCTCCTATCTCTCTCGGAAGGATCTAACAATCCTTTTACTTAGAGTTCTGCACATAGAAACCCTAGGCATTATTCTCGACATGCCCGGTTCTATGACTAACGCTCGTACTAGACGAACTCCGCCAGGCAGTTCGATCTCTTGTTCAAACCCTTCCAACTGAACTACGTCCGACTTGATCCTCGAAAGGGGTACATAGGCAGCCTTCCTTAAGGTCCAGTCCTAAATCTCAATAAAACCTTTCCGCATTTATTTGATCACTTGTCGTTGGTTGTCGCAGAGAATCCGGACCTTCAGAGAAAGTTAGGTTTACTTAGCTTTCCTCCGTTTTACTTAATCAAAATCTACAGTGCGAATTTTGGTTCCCACAGTTTGGCGCTAGAAGGAGGGGGGGACGGATTACTCTTACTCTTACGGCCGCAAAACGCTTGATCAAAGCAATGTCTGGAAATATGAAAGACAAACTCACAGCTCACATCGACGCTGGTAAAACAACTTCAGCAGTGACTGCTCCTACGACCAACGCTTATGCAAACAGTTATCTAAGATTATCATCTTACGGACAAACGTCCCGAGAACGGACCATCCCAACCAAGTTCGGGTCCTATCAACCATGCACCCCCGTCCAAGTTCCTGCAACACGGTCCTCGGGTCCATGGACACAACCCCCCTCGTTTGGGATTATCGAAGAAAGACTTCGGGAAAATTCATAAAAAGACTTGGTAGTGAAGACGGATTCCTGCCTGCCGTATAAAACGGCTATGGTTAGCTTGAACACCAGTTGCCTTAACTATACGGGGAATTGAAATATTTTTGGAAAAACCAGCGTCACATCAACGGCTTTTTCTAAAGAAAAATCGTAAAAACGTTTAAGTCCCAAGACAGCCCAAAAGGGGCCCGAATCACGGCTAAACGACCCACATACGATTTTAGGTAGGATCGAGCCCAAGGCTGATATTTTTTAGAATTTCCCGGAAAAATAAAGACTTGTTCTCCTGTAAATCGCGGAGAAACCCCAGATTACTCATGAAACAGAAAGCACGACTGATCGGGTTACCAATCAGCGTTTCTAATGCTATAATTCGATAACATTTTACGGAACACCTTTCGTAAAATAAATTTTCGAAAATATTTCACGAGACACCTTTTGCATGATTAAACTCGACAACATTTTACAAAACAGTTTCCGTAAAATTAACTCAACAACATTTTGTGAAATAACTCTCGAAAAATAAAAGGTCAACAACGTTCTAAGAAACAATTCCTTGCTGGGATCATGATGAAATCAATGTCCAAAGGTCTCGGAAAAACAATTAAAGAAACCTCGAGAGACTAAGTGTCGATCAAGAAACCTTAAAAAAATGAGAAAAACAGGCAGGTCCCGCGAGGAAGCACAGTCCCGGGCGGCTAGCACGCCCGTGCTGTCCCTAGGCGCCGGGCGGCTAGCACGCCCGTGCTGTCCCTAGGCGCCGGGCGGCTACCACGCCCGTGCTGCCTCTAGGCGCCGGGCGGCTAACGCGCCCGTGCTGCGCTGGTCGCCGGGCAACAAAACATTTTCTACACGAGGAAAAACCTACGGAAAACTAAAAAGAACGCAAAAACACGCACAAGCCGAAGGAACCGAGCAGCCGACTCCGGTCGCGGCCGTGGCCGCCGGGCGGCTAGCCCCCGCGCTGGCCGTGGCCGCCGGGCGGCTAGCCCCCGCGCTGGCCGTGGCCGCCGGGCGGCTAGCCCCCGCGCTGGCCGTGGCCGCCGGGCGGCTAGCCCCGTGCTGGCCGTGGCCGCCGGCGGCTAGCGCCCGTGCTGGCCGTGGTCGCCGGGCGGCTAGCCCCCGTGCTGGCCGTGGCCGCCGGGCGGCTAGCCCTGGCTCGGGTCGTCGGGCGGTTAGTCTTCGTGCATAAGATCTAAGCCCCCGGGTCGCCAGAAATCCGTGTTTCGCGACTTTCCGAGTTCCCGCAAACAAAACATTCGTCAAGCACAGCCAATCCTCATAAGGATTGACCCAAATATTATCCAAACTAATTTTACGAAACAATTTCCGTAAAATTAACTCGACAACATTTTTATTAACTCTCGTTAAATAAAAGCTCGGCAATATTTTACGAAACATCATTCGTGAAGTATAACAAGATCGTAAGCTTCTTGACCTGACCAGTTCGCTCATAGCTTGACGAAACAAGAAGCCCCACTCAAGTGACATCTTGCCATTCGTTTTCACTTGTCTACCCACCTTAGCCTTCTTCGAGTTTCGCCTACTTCTCCTCCCTTTGCTTCAACGATTCTGCAACGATTCTAAACTGTTCCTTCAGGTTTCATCAAAAATTGATTCTCGATTCAGTATCAGACTTTTCGAAGACCTTTGACAATGAAACGGTAGAAGACAAAGAGGAACGGACATGAGGCAATCTCGAGTAATCAATGAGACTAAGGTACGTCCGACTTAGAAAATTTTATCAAGGTTTTAATTTTTTCGTAGGAAAGGAATGGGAACGTCTTGTAAACTGCCGTAAAATTTAGGGAACTTAGAACCTAGGTGGATAGTCTAGCAAGATAAGTCTTAGGCATTTTCTTCCAGTTGCGTTCTATTGTTCCTTGACTGTCTAGGCAGAACGCGCAAACCGATCTAATCTCTCGAAAAACCGAGAAACGATCGCCGCGCATCCTTGGCATACTCTTTCCGCTTCCGTGAGACTAATGGCACGACGGTGAGCTACAAAATTAACGAAATAACCTTCGGTAAAACTTCATGAGTAACCCGAAGCAACTTTCGCCAAAAAACGAAATCAAAGCGGAAACATTTCCCGTGTAAACCACGGAAACAAGACTACTTTGACTATCTGCGATTTTCTATCTTCATGAAACCGGTCATCCATTACTTTCGTATAAACATGTTACACAAAAACAGCATAAGGAAAACCGAGTTCGGTCTCATGCAAAACGACATCCCAATACGGAAAATTACGTCCAAGCGGGAAATAACCCAAAACTGAATCCAAACGTGTTCTTCGTCGATTCCTTAAACTTTATTTCCTCGGATAAAATGAAACAATTTTCATGCGACCAAAGGAAACTTTATACGAAGCATCTATCGTATAACTGAAACCTAAAGTGGAAAATTGTTTCGAAAAGCCATCACCCATAACTTGGAAAACTCCACTATGATTGGCATGTCTATCTCGACGAACTCTATTCGGCCCTCGGCCAACTACGTCTTTCCATAAAGCCCGGACCTGAATTCGGCATAACCATTAAGGACAATCGTGAACCAATATGACCTTAATGCGAAAGGATCGCGGTCTGATCGTTTACCAACTCCTTGGTTAAACGGCTGAACACAGCCTTCACGCCAAGACAAAACAGCTGAACGATCGCCGCTCCAATCACTTAAGGGCCAAACGATAATCCACGATTTGTCATAAAACGCCAAGTGACCATTACGCGAGCAACTCTGTCGCATAGCCCAAAAGCGGAAATCATGCGATAAATTTCTCGTAATAAGATCAGTCCTAACAGCCATACGGTTAACGGAAAAATTTGAACTTAACATCGACTGATTAAGTTCAATACGCCCCGTAAACAAAGCATGAAAAGAAACACACGTGACAAAACTCCAAGAGATATACGAGTCGTCCTTAAAATCCAGGAAGGCCAACACTTCGCGAAGCAAAGCAAAGGTAGACACTTCTCCCTGGGTCAAATATACGCGACCCCTGGTCCTAATTCCTCGATCAAAATTTTATAACTTGCACGTCCAAACAGAAACAACAGTTTCTGACTACGGACATTCGCAAAACATCTCCAAGCCCGCGAACATTTGAAATGCGGCACAAGGGAAAATTAACTCGTACACATTTGAAATGTGTATGCTTGTATAATCCCACGTTTTTTGAAGAAACCGGATTTTCGAAACTCTTTACAAACACAGAAACCGAATTTTCGAAACTCTTCGCAAACAAACTCGCCAATCGCTAAACGGCCTCAACAATGGATCCAGTATCCACCAAATAAATCATAAACTATCGCCCGGAAACATTCCGCGATTTCTAAAAGCCCATAGTCCTTTATGGCATAAGAAAAACAAACTTCAAAGCACTGCGAGACGTCGCTTCGTGCCTGAACATTCGTTTTTCGATTAAAACCTTCATACGCCTTCTAAACGGCATCATATCGTTGTTGCTGATCACAACAAACAAACTCTAACGTCCTAAACAGACAAGCCACCTAAGGGTAGGCTCTTTTACATCCGACAAGGATCCCATAGCGCGCTATACAAAAAATCCAAATTTGGTTCAGCACTTCGTAAAGGAAGTAGCTCGATTCGTGCCCAGACAAATCATATAAGCCGATACCACTTCGCGGATTTTAAAACGGTAATCAGGTTAAAATCACAAACAGGCAAAACGAAAGCCGATTTGTCATTGCACAGCCTCAGTCTGAGAGTAAACCTAGGTCTTGCCCTAAACCCAGCCTTGCTGGTATCTTAACATCTCATAGGCAAAGCGTCAACGACGCGAGATCCCAAAACTTGTCTCTTCACTCAAGTCTGTACGTTTTCACGAATTTTCGGGTAAATCGTAAACCGCAGGAAAATCTCGCTTTGTACAAACGACGGATACGGTGATCATCAGGGAGGCAGGAATGAGACGACAACTCCGAATGCAGGACAAGGGTGCACACGGATTTCAGACCAGCAAGAATCGAGTCGAAGTTGAGGAGCGAACTCACGGTCTTCCCGACGTCACGTTCGAGATCGCCAATCAAAGGTGATGAGGATTTCCGCAATGAAATACTCTTAGCCAAAAATTTCGATTTTCAACTCATAATCTTCCGCCCGCAAGATCGTTTCCACGTCTTACAGGCTGGGAGGCTAACTATTGGGGTCAAAAACGGTTATCTCGAAATCAACGGCTAAAAATATTTATCATGCGCGGACTTTCCATAAAACAAGCGTCGAAAGCAAAACAAGTCGTACAGCTTAAAAAACCTATGTTAAAGTCGATCGTTCTTGTTTTACACGATAAACTTTACGAGAAAACAAACTCAGATTTAGTCGTAAAACTTCGATGATACAATCAAGAAGAACCGAGAGACATTAGGTCCGTAGCTGAGATGACACGACCATACGAAAGTATACGGAAGAAACGGGAAGTGATCTAAGTTTGGATAGGCCGAACGACAAGGAATCCGCCTTGAAACTTCAAAGAGCCCGTTCTCTCAAACCGTGAGGACCCAGAGAACGATCAAGATATCAAATCGAAGCCCTCGTCGAGACGCACGTGCTGGTCCTGGCCGCCGCCGGCTAGCCCCCGTGCTGGTCCTGGCCGCCGGGCGGCTAGCCCCCGTGCTGGTCCTGGCCGCCGGGAAAATTCAAAGAGCCCGTTCTCTCAAACCGTGAGGACCTAGAAAACGATCAACATATCAAATCGAAGCCCTCGAGACGCACGTGCTGGTCCGTAGCCGCCGGGCGGCTAGCCCCCGTGCTGGCCGTGGCCGCCGGCGGCTAGGGCCCGTGCTGGCCGTGGCCGCCGGGCGGCTAGCCCCGCGTTGGCCGTGGCCGCCGGCGGCTAGCGCCCGTGCTGGCCGTGGCTAGCACCCGTGCTGGTCGTGGCCGCCGGGCGGCTATCCCCGTGCTGGCCGTGGCCGCCGGGCGGCTAGCCCCGTGCTGGCCGTGGCCGCCAGCGGCTAGCGCCCGTGCTGGCCGTGGCCGCAGGGCGGCTAGCCCTGTGCTGGCCGTGGCCGGCGGCGGCTAGCGCCCGTGCTGGCCATGGCCGCCGGGCGGCTAGCCCCGTGCTGCTCGGGTCGTCGGATGACAAGCTTCCGTGCATAAGTACTAGGCCCCGGCCGTCAGAAGTCTGTTCTTTGCGTCTTTCCCAAGTTTTCGCGGAACGAATCGTTGAGATTCCGCGTACAAAACTCCCGCTCTTACTCCAAACTAAGATCGTCGGAAACACTTCAAAAACTCGTAAGATATCAACGGGAAGGAAGATCTTAAATTCTTCGTGCGAAACAGTGATGGTTATCTTAAGACACCACTCATCTCAACTCTACGAAGGATTGAAGATCTTCCGAAGAAATCGTAGAAAACAACTGAAGTCCTAGAAACGGCCCGAAAGGGACCAAACGCGATAGGACAGTCCGCTTACGATTGTCCGAGATAGATACGACGATTTACGTTTATCTTCACATAACAAGATAAATGCTAAATTTCCAGAAGGATAAATGTCAGGTTTCCCGAAGATAAATGTCAAGTTTCCCGATAAACATGAAGGCCGACGAAAATGGAAAAAGCCCGCTTCGCGGCCCAAAAGGAGAATAGACAGTCATAAGAAGGAGTATAGAAAGGAGCTTTGGGAGAGGAGGAAAGCAGAGCGAAAATCATTAAGAGAGAGAGAAATCCGAGATTGGAGACCTAGAGAGCTCCTGTTAGGTTAAGAACTTAGAATTCAGGCGGTAGACTAGCAAGGTAGGACCTAGAACGTCCGGCCGCCTCTCGTTCTATTTTCATCTTGTCCGCAGGCTCCTATCTCTCTCGGAAGGATCTAACAATCCTTTTACTTAGAGTTCCGCACATAGAAACCCTAGGTATTATTCTCGACATGCCCGTTTCTATGACTAACGCTCGTACTAGACGAACTCCGCCAGGCAGTTCGATCTCTTGTTCAAACCCTTCCAACTGAACTACGTCCGACTTGATCCTCGAAAGGGGTACGTAGGCAGACTTCCTTAAGGTCCAGTCCCAAATCTCAATAAAACCTTTCCGCATTTATTTGATCACTTGTCGTTGGTTGTCGCAGAGAATCCGGACCTTGAGGGAAAGTTAGGTTTACTTAGCTTTCCTCCGTTTTACTTAATCAAAATCGACAGTGCGAATTTCGGTTCCCACAGAAAGTGGGATATCTTCTTACTCACAACTCCTATAAGATTTATTTAACTTCCTGGGTATTCTCCACTGATTAGTGGTTCCAAATAAAGCTTCTTAGATCGTGGTTCATTCTGGTTTGATAAGAATCATGAACATAATGGCATATGTTCGAACAGGCTAATCTGGAATCATCTGGATAGAAAGTGGGATATCTTCTTACTCACAACTCCTATGAGATTTATTCAACTTCCTGGTTATTCTCCACTGATTAGTGGTTCCCAATCAAGCTTCTTACATATTGGTTCGTCCTGGTTTGATAAGAATCATAAAGATATTGCCATATGTCCGAACAGGCTAATCTGGAATCATCTGGATAGAAAGTGGGATATCTTCTTACTCACAACTCCTATGAGATTAATTCAACTTTCTGGTTATTATCCACTGATTATTGGTTCCAAAAAAGCTTCTTAGATCGTGGTCATCCTGGTTTGATAAGAATCATGAAGATATTGCCATATGTCTGAACAGGCTAATCTGGAATCATCTGGATAGAAAGTGGAAAATCTTCTTGCTCACAACACTTATGAGATTTATTCAACTTCCTGGTTATTCTCCACTGATTAGTGGTTCCAAATAAAGCTTCTTAAATCGTGGTTCATCCTGGTTTGATAAGAATCATGAAGATATTGCCATATGTCCGACCAGGCTAATCTGGAATCATCTGGATAGAAAGTGGGATAACTTCTTACTCACAACTCGTATTAGATTTATTCAACTTCCTGCTTATTCTCCACTGATTAGTTGTTCCAAATAAAGCTTCTTAGATCGTGGTTCATCCTGGTTTGATAAGAATCATAAAGATAATGGCATATGGCCGAACAGGCTAATCTGGAATCATCTGGATAGAAGGTGGGATATCTTCTTACTCACAACTCCTATGAGATTTATTAAACTTCCTGGTTATTCTCCACTGAATAGTGGTTCCAAATAAAGCTTCTTAGATCGTGGTTCATCCTGGTTTGATAAGAATCATGAAGATAATGGCATATGTTCAAACAGGCTAATCTGGAATCATCTGGATAGAAAGTGGGATATCTTCTTACTCACAACTCCTATGAGATTTATTCAACTTCCTGGTTATTCTCCACTGATTAGTGGTTCCAAATAAAGCTTCTTAGATCGTGGTTCATCCTGGTTTGATAAGAATCATGAAGATAATGGCATATGTCCGAACAGGCTAATCTTGAATCATCTAGATAGAAGATGGGATATCTTCTTGCTCACAACACTTATGAGATTTATTCAACTTCCTGGTTATTCTCCACTGATTAGTGGTTCCAAATAAAGCTTCTTAGATCGTGGTTCATCCTGGTTTGATAAGAATCATGAAGATAATGGCATATGTCCGAACCGGCTAATCTGGAATCATCTGGATGGAAGATGGGATATCTTCTTACTCACAACACTTATGAGATTTATTCAACTTCCTGGTTATTCTCCACTAATTAGTGGTTCCAAACAAAGCTTCTTAGATCGTGGTTCATCCTGGTTTAGTAAGAATCATGAAGATAATGGCATATATCCGAACAGGCTAATCTGGAATCATCTAGATAGAAGATGGGATATCTTCTTGCTCACAACACTTATGAGATTTATTCAACTTCCTGGTTATTCTCCACTGATTAGTGGTTCCAAATAAATCTTCTTAGATCGTGGTTCATCCTGGTTTAATAAGAATCATGAAGATAATGGCATATGTCCGAACAGGCTAATCTGGAATCATCTGGATAGAAGGTGGGATATCTTCTTGCTCACAACACTTATGAGATTTATTTAACTTCCTGGTTATTCTCCACTGATTAGTGGTTCCAAATAAAGCTTCTTAGATCGTGGTTCATCCTGATTTGATAAGAATCATGAAGATTTTGACATATGTCCGAACAGGCTAATCTGGAATCATCTGGATAGAAGTGGGATATCTTCTTACTCACAGCTCCTATAAGATTTATTTAACTTCCTGGTTATTCTCCACTGATTAGTGGTTCCAAATAAAGCTTCTCAGATCGTGGTTCATCCTGGTTTGATAAGAATCATGAAGATAATGGCATATGTTCGAACAGGCTAATCTGGAATCATCTGGATAGAAAGTGGGATATCTTCTTACTCACAACTCCTATGAGATTTATTCAACTTCCTGGTTATTCTCCACTGATTAGTGGTTACCAATCAAGCTTCTTACATATTGGTTCGTCCTGGTTTGATAAGAATCATGAAGATAATGCCATATGTCCGACCAGGCTAATCTGGAATCATCTGGATAGAAAGTGGGATATCTTCTTACTCACAACTCCTATGAGATTAATTCAACTTCCTGGTTATTCTCCACTGATTAGTGGTTCCAAATAAAGCTTCTTAGATCGTGTTTCATCCTGATTTGATAAGAATCATGAAGATTTTGACATATGTCCGAACAGGCTAATCTGGAATCATCTGGATAGAAGTGGGATATCTTCTTACTCACAGCTCCTATAAGATTTATTTAACTTCCTGGTTATTCTCCACTGATTAGTGGTTCCAAATAAAGCTTCTCAGATCGTGGTTCATCCTGGTTTGATAAGAATCATGAAGATAATGGCATATGTTCGAACAGGCTAATCTGGAATCATCTGGATAGAAAGTGGGATATCTTCTTACTCACAACTCCTATGAGATTTATTCAACTTCCTGGTTATTCTCCACTGATTAGTGGTTACCAATCAAGCTTCTTACATATTGGTTCGTCCTGGTTTGATAAGAATCATGAAGATAATGCCATATGTCCGAACAGGCTAATCTGGAATCATCTGGATAGAAAGTGGGATATCTTCTTACTCACAACTCCTATGAGATTAATTCAACTTCCTGGTTATTCTCCACTGATTAGTGGTTCCAAATAAAGCTTCTTAGATCGTGTTTCATCCTGGTTTGATAAGAATCATGAAGATATTGCCATATGTCCGAACAGGCTAATCTGGAATCATCTGGATAGAAAGTGGGATATCTTCTTGCTCACAACACTTATGAGATTTATTCAACTTCCTGGTTATTCTCCACTGATTAGTGGTTCCAAATAAAGCTTCTTAGATCGTGGTTCATCCTGGTTTGATAAGAATCATGAAGATATTGCCATATGTCCGAACAGGCTAATCTGGAATCATCTGGATAGAAAGTGGGATAACTTCATACTCACAACTCCTATGAGATTTATTCAACTTCCTGCTTATTCTCCACTGATTAGTGGTTCCAAATAAAGCTTCTTAGATCGTGGTTCATCCTGGTTTGATAAGAATCATGAAGATAATGGCATATGTCCGAACAGGCTAATCTGGAACCATCTGGATAGAAGGAGGGATATCTTCTTACTCACAACTCCTATGAGATTTATTAAACTTCCTGGTTATTCTCCACTGAATACTGGTTCCAAATAAAGCTTCTTAGATCGTGGTTCATCCTGGTTTGATAAGAATCATGAAGATAATGGCATATGTTCGAACAGGCTAATCTGGAATCATCTGGATAGAAAGTCGGATATCTTCTTACTCACAACTCCTATGAGATTTATTCAACTTCCTGGTTATTCTCCACTGATTAGTGGTTCCAAATAAAGCTTCTTAGGTCGTGGTTCATCCTGGTTTGATAAGAATCATGAAGATAATGGCATATGTCCGAACAGGCTAATCTTGAATCATCTAGATAGAAGATGGGATATCTTCTTGCTCACAACACTTATGAGATTTATTCAACTTCCTGGTTATTCTCCACTGATTAGTGGTTCCAAATAAAGCTTCTTAGATCGTGGTTCATCCTGGTTTGATAAGAATCATGAAGATAATGGCATATGTCCGAACAGGCTAATCTGGAATCATCTGGATAGAAGATGGGATATCTTCTTGCTCACAACACTTATGAGATTTATTCAACTTCCTGGTTATTCTCCACTGATTAGTGGTTCCAAATAAAGCTTCTTAGATCATGGTTCATCCTGGTTTGATAAGAATCATGAAGATAATGGCATATGTCCGAACAGGCTAATCTGGAATCATCTAGATAGAAGATGGGATATCTTCTTGCTCACAACACTTATGAGATTTATTCAACTTCCTGGTTATTCTCCACTGATTAGTGGTTCCAAATAAATCTTCTTAGATCGTGGTTCATCCTGGTTTAATAAGAATCATGAAGATAATGGCATATGTCCGAACAGGCTAATCTAGAATCATCTGGATAGAAGGTGGGATATCTTCTTGCTCACAATACTTATGAGATTTATTCAACTTCCTGGTTATTCTCCACTGATTAGTGGTTCCAAATAAAGCTTCTTAGCTCGTGGTTCATCCTGGTTTAATAAGAATCATGAAGATATTGCCATATGTCCGAACAGGCTAATCTGGAATCATCTGGATAGAAAGTGGGATATCTTCTTACTCACAACTCCTATGAGATTTATTCAACTTCCTGGTTATTCTCCATTGATTAGTGGTTCCAAATAAAGCTTATTAGATCGTGGTTGATCCTGGTTTGATAAGAATCATGAAGATGATGGCATATGTTCGAACAGGCTAATCTGGAATCATCTGGATAGAAAGTGGGATATCTTCTTACTTACAACTCCTATGAGATTTATTCAACTTCCTGGTTATTCTCCACTGATTATTGGTTCCCAATCAAGCTTCTTACATATTGGTTCGTCCTGGTTTGATAAGAATCATGAAGATATTCCCATATGTCCGAACAGGCTAATCTGGAATCATCTGGATAAAAAGTGGGATATCTTCTTACTCACAACTCCAATGAGATTAATTCAACTTCCTGGTTATTCTCCACTGATTAGTGGTTCTAAATAAAGCTTCTTAGATCGTGGTCCATCCTGGTTTGATAAGAATCATGAAGATATTGCCATATGTCCGAGCAGGCTAATCTGGAATCATCTGGATAGAAAGTGGGATATCTTCTTGCTCACAACACTTATGAGATTTATTTAACTCCCTGGTTATTCTCCACTGATTAGTGGTTCCAAATAAAGCTTCTTAGATCGTGGTTCATCCTGGTTTAATAAGAATCATGAAGATATTGCCATATGTCCGAACAGGCTAATCTGGAATCATCAAGATAGAAAGTGGGATATCTTCTTACTCACAACTCCTATGAGATTTATTCAACTTCCTGCTTATCCTCCACTGATTAGTGGTTCCAAATAAAGCTTCTTGGATCGTGGTTCACATCCTGGTTTGATAAGATTCATGAAGATAATGGCATATGTCCGAACAGGCTAATCTAGAATCATCTGGATAGAAGGTGGGATATCTTCTTACTCAAAACTCCTATGAGATTTATTAAAATTCCTGGTTATTCTCCACTGAATAATGGTTCCAAATAAAGCTTCTTAGATCGTGGTTCATCCTGGTTTGATAAGAATCATGAAGATAATGGCATATGTTCGAACAGGCTAATCTGGAATCATCTGGATAGAAAGTGGGATATCTTCTTACTCACAACTCCTATGAGATTTATTCAACTTCCTGGTTATTCTCCACTGATTAGTGGTTCCAAATAAAGCTTTTTAGATCGTGGTTCATCCTGGTTTGATAAGATTCATGAAGATAATGGCATATGTCCGAATAGGCTAATCTGGAATCATCTAGATAGAAGATGGGATATCTTCTTGCTCACAACACTTATGAGATTTATTCAACTTCCTGGTTATTCTCCACTGATTAGTGGTTCCAAATAAAGCTTCTTAGATCGTGTTTCATCCTGGTTTGATAAGAATCATGAAGATATTGCCATATGTCCGAACAGGCTAATCTGGAATCATCTGGATAGAAAGTGGGATATCTTCTTACTCACAACTCCTATGAGATTTATTCAACTTCCTGGTTATTCTCCACTGATTAGTGGTTCCAAATAAAGCTTCTTAGATCGTGGTTCATCCTGGTTTGATAAGAATCATGAAGATAATGGCATATGTCCGAACAGGCTAATCTGGAATCATCTGGATAGAAGATGGGATATCTTCTTGCTCACAACACTTATGAGATTTATTCAACTTCCTGGTTATTCTCCACTGATTAGTGGTTCCAAATAAAGCTTCTTAGATCATGGTTCATCCTGGTTTGATAAGAATCATGAAGATAATGGCATATGTCCGAACAGGCTAATCTGGAATCATCTAGATAGAAGATGGGATATCTTCTTGCTCACAACACTTATGAGATTTATTCAACTTCCTGGTTATTCTCCACTGATTAGTGGTTCCAAATAAATCTTCTTAGATCGTGGTTCATCCTGGTTTAATAAGAATCATGAAGATAATGGCATATGTCCGAACAGGCTAATCTAGAATCATCTGGATAGAAGGTGGGATATCTTCTTGCTCACAACACTTATGAGATTTATTCAACTTCCTGGTTATTCTCCACTTATTAGTGGTTCCAAATAAAGCTTCTTAGATCGTGTTTCATCCTGGTTTAATAAGAATCATGAAGATATTGCCATATGTCCGAACAGGCTAATCTGGAATCATCTGGATAGAAAGTGGGATATCTTCTTACTCACAACTCCTATGAGATTTATTCAACTTCCTGGTTATTCTCCATTGATTAGTGGTTCCAAATAAAGCTTATTAGATCGTGGTTGATCCTGGTTTGATAAGAATCATGAAGATAATGGCATATGTTCGAACAGGCTAATCTGGAATCATCTGGATAGAAAGTGGGATATCTTCTTACTTACAACTCCTATGAGATTTATTCAACTTCCTGGTTATTCTCCACTGATTATTGGTTCCCAATCAAGCTTCTTACATATTGGTTCGTCCTGGTTTGATAAGAATCATGAAGATATTCCCATATGTCCGAACAGGCTAATCTGGAATCATCTGGATAAAAAGTGGGATATCTTCTTACTCACAACTCCAATGAGATTAATTCAACTTCCTGGTTATTTTCCACTGATTAGTGGTTCTAAATAAAGCTTCTTAGATCGTGGTCCATCCTGGTTTGATAAGAATCATGAAGATATTGCCATATGTCCGAGCAGGCTAATCTGGAATCATCTGGATAGAAAGTGGGATATCTTCTTGCTCACAACACTTATGAGATTTATTTAACTCCCTGGTTATTCTCCACTGATTAGTGGTTCCAAATAAAGCTTCTTAGATCGTGGTTCATCCTGGTTTAATAAGAATCATGAAGATATTGCCATATGTCCGAACAGGCTAATCTGGAATCATCAAGATAGAAAGTGGGATATCTTCTTACTCACAACTCCTATGAGATTTATTCAACTTCCTGCTTATCCTCCACTGATTAGTGGTTCCAAATAAAGCTTCTTGGATCGTGGTTCACATCCTGGTTTGATAAGATTCATGAAGATAATGGCATATGTCCGAACAGGCTAATCTAGAATCATCTGGATAGAAGGTGGGATATCTTCTTACTCAAAACTCCTATGAGATTTATTAAAATTCCTGGTTATTCTCCACTGAATAATGGTTCCAAATAAAGCTTCTTAGATCGTGGTTCATCCTGGTTTGATAAGAATCATGAAGATAATGGCATATGTTCGAACAGGCTAATCTGGAATCATCTGGATAGAAAGTGGGATATCTTCTTACTCACAACTCCTATGAGATTTATTCAACTTCCTGGTTATTCTCCACTGATTAGTGGTTCCAAATAAAGCTTTTTAGATCGTGGTTCATCCTGGTTTGATAAGATTCATGAAGATAATGGCATATGTCCGAATAGGCTAATCTGGAATCATCTAGATAGAAGATGGGATATCTTCTTGCTCACAACACTTATGAGATTTATTCAACTTCCTGGTTATTCTCCACTGATTAGTGGTTCCAAATAAAGCTTCTTAGATCGTGTTTCATCCTGGTTTGATAAGAATCATGAAGATATTGCCATATGTCCGAACAGGCTAATCTGGAATCATCTGGATAGAAAGTGGGATATCTTCTTACTCACAACTCCTATGAGATTTATTCAACTTCCTGGTTATTCTCCACTGATTAGTGGTTCCAAATAAAGCTTCTTAGATCGTGGTTCATCCTGGTTTGATAAGAATCATGAAGATAATGGCATATGTCCGAACAGGCTAATCTGGAATCATCTGGATAGAAGATGGGATATCTTCTTGCTCACAACACTTATGAGATTTATTCAACTTCCTGGTTATTCTCCACTGATTAGTGGTTCCAAATAAAGCTTCTTAGATCATGGTTCATCCTGGTTTGATAAGAATCATGAAGATAATGGCATATGTCCGAACAGGCTAATCTGGAATCATCTAGATAGAAGATGGGATATCTTCTTGCTCACAACACTTATGAGATTTATTCAACTTCCTGGTTATTCTCCACTGATTAGTGGTTCCAAATAAATCTTCTTAGATCGTGGTTCATCCTGGTTTAATAAGAATCATGAAGATATTGCCATATGTCCGAACAGGCTAATCTGGAATCATCTGGATAGAAAGTGGGATATCTTCTTACTCACAACTCCTATGAGATTTATTCAACTTCCTGGTTATTCTCCATTGTATAGTGGTTCCAAATAAAGCTTATTAGATCGTGGTTGATCCTGGTTTGATAAGAATCATGAAGATAATGGCATATGTTCGAACAGGCTAATCTGGAATCATCTGGATAGAAAGTGGGATATCTTCTTACTTACAACTCCTATGAGATTTATTCAACTTCCTGGTTATTCTCCACTGATTATTGGTTCCCAATCAAGCTTCTTACATATTGGTTCGTCCTGGTTTGATAAGAATCATGAAGATATTCCCATATGTCCGAACAGGCTAATCTGGAATCATCTGGATAAAAAGTGGGATATCTTCTTACTCACAACTCCAATGAGATTAATTCAACTTCCTGGTTATTCTCCACTGATTAGTGGTTCTAAATAAAGCTTCTTAGATCGTGGTCCATCCTGGTTTGATAAGAATCATGAAGATATTGCCATATGTCCGAGCAGGCTAATCTGGAATCATCTGGATAGAAAGTGGGATATCTTCTTGCTCACAACACTTATGAGATTTATTTAACTCCCTGGTTATTCTCCACTGATTAGTGGTTCCAAATAAAGCTTCTTAGATCGTGGTTCATCCTGGTTTAATAAGAATCATGAAGATATTGCCATATGTCCGAACAGGCTAATCTGGAATCATCAAGATAGAAAGTGGGATATCTTCTTACTCACAACTCCTATGAGATTTATTCAACTTCCTGCTTATCCTCCACTGATTAGTGGTTCCAAATAAAGCTTCTTGGATCGTGGTTCACATCCTGGTCTGATAAGATTCATGAAGATAATGGCATATGTCTGAACAGGCTAATCTAGAATCATCTGGATAGAAGGTGGGATATCTTCTTACTCAAAACTCCTATGAGATTTATTAAAATTCCTGGTTATTCTCCACTGAATAATGGTTCCAAATAAAGCTTCTTAGATCGTGGTTCATCCTGGTTTGATAAGAATCATGAAGATAATGGCATATGTTCGAACAGGCTAATCTGGAATCATCTGGATAGAAAGTGGGATATCTTCTTACTCACAACTCCTATGAGATTTATTCAACTTCCTGGTTATTCTCCACTGATTAGTGGTTCCAAATAAAGCTTTTTAGATCGTGGTTCATCCTGGTTTGATAAGATTCATGAAGATAATGGCATATGTCCGAATAGGCTAATCTGGAATCATCTAGATAGAAGATGGGATATCTTCTTGCTCACAACACTTATGAGATTTATTCAACTTCCTGGTTATTCTCCACTGATTAGTGGTTCCAAATAAAGCTTCTTAGATCGTGTTTTATCCTGGTTTGATAAGAATCATGAAGATATTGCCATATGTCCGAACAGGCTAATCTGGAATCATCTGGATAGAAAGTGGGATATCTTCTTACTCACAACTCCTATGAGATTAATTCAACTTCCTGGTTATTCTCCACTGATTAGTGGTTCCAAATAAAGCTTCTTAGATCGTGGTTCATCCTGGTTTGATAAGAATCATGAAGATATTGCCATGTGTCCGAACAGGCTAATCTTGAATCATCTGGATAGAAAGTGGGATATCTTCTTGCTCACAACACTTATGAGATTTATTCAACTTCCTGGTTATTCTCCACTGATAAGTGGTTCCAAATAAAGCTTCTTAGATCGTGGTTCATCCTGGTTTGATAAGAATCATGAAGATATTGCCATATGTCCGAACAGGCTAATCTTGAATCATCTTGTAAGAAAGTGGGATAACTTGTTACTCACAACTCCTATGAGATTTATTCAACTTCCTGCTTATTCTCCACTGATTAGTGGTTCCAAATAAAGCTTCTTAGATCGTGGTTCATCCTGGTTTGATAAGAATCATGAAGATATTGACATATGTCCGAATAGACTAATCTGGAATCATCTGGATAGAAAGTGGGATATCTTCTTACTCACAACTCCTATGAGATTTATTCAACTTCCTGGTTATTCTCCACTGATTAGTGGTTCCCAATCAGTCTTCTAACATATTGGTTCATCCTGGTTTGATAAGAATCATGAAGATATTGCCATATGTCCGAACAGGCTAATCTGGAATCATCTTGATAGAAGGTTGGATATCTTCTTGCTCACAACACTTATGAGATTTATTCAACTTCCTGGTTAATATCCATTGATTAGTGGTTCCAAATAAAGCTTCTTAGATCATGGTTCATCCTGGTTTGATAAGAATCATGAAGATATTGCCATATGTCCGAATAGACTAATCTGGAATCATCTGGATAGAAAGTGGGATATCATCTTACTCACAACTCCTATGAGATGTATTCAACTTCCTTGTTATTATCCACTGATTAGTGGTTCCAAATAAATCTTCTTAGATTGTGGTTCATCCTGGTTTAATAAGAATCATGAAGATAATGGCATATGTCCGAACAGGCTAATCTGGAATCATCTGGATAGAAGGTGGGATATCTTCTTGCTCACAACACTTATGAGATATATTTAACTTCCTGGTTATTCTCCACTGATTAGTGGTTCCAAATAAAGCTTCGTAGATCGTGGTTCATCCTGATCTGATAAGAATCATGAAGATATTGCCATATGTCCGATCAGGCTAATCTGGAATCATCTGGATAGAACGTGGGATATCTTCTTACTCACAACTCCTATAAGATTTATTTAACTTCCTGGTTATTCTCCACTGATTAGTGGTTCCAAATAAAGCTTCTTAGATCGTGGTTCATCCTGGTTTGATAAGAATCACGAAGATAATGTCATATGTTCGAACAGGCTAATCTGGAATCATCTAGATAGAAGATGGGATATCTTCTTGCTCACAACACTTATGAGATTTATTCAACTTCCTGGTTATTTTCCACTGATTAGTGGTTCCAAATAAATCTTCTTAGATTGTGGTTCATCCTGGTTTAATAAGAATCATGAAGATAATGGCATATGTCCGAACAGGCTAATCTAGAATCATCTGGATAGAAGGTGGGATATCTTCTTGCTCACAACACTTATGAGATTTATTCAACTTCCTGGTTATTCTCCACTGATTAGTGGTTCCAAATAAAGCTTCTTAGATCGTGGTTCGTCCTGGTTTGATAAGAATCATGAAGATATTGCCATATGTCCGAACAGGCTAATCTGGAATCATCTGGATAGAAAGTGGGATATCTTCTTACTCACAACTCCTATGAGATTAATTCAACTTCCTGGTTATTCTCCACTGATTAGTGGTTCCAAATAAAGCTTCTTAGATCATGGTTCATCCTGGTTTGATAAGAATCATGAAGATAATGGCATATGTCCGAACAGGCTAATCAGGAATCATCTAGATAAAAGATGGGATATCTTCTTGCTCACAACACTTATGAGATTTATTCAACTTCCTGGTTATTCTCCACTGATTAGTGGTTCCAAATAAATCTTCTTAGATTGTGGTTCATCCTGGTTTAATAAGAATCATGAAGATAATGGCATATGTCCGAACAGGCTAATCTAGAATCATCTGGATAGAAGGTGGGATATCTTCTTGCTCACAACACTTATGAGATTTATTCAACTTCCTGGTTATTCTCCACTGATTAGTGGTTCCAAATAAAGCTTCTTAGATCGTGGTTCGTCCTGGTTTGATAAGAATCATGAATATATTGCCATATGTCCGAACAGGCTAATCTTGAATCATCTGGATAGAAAGTGGGATATCTTCTTACTCACAACTCCTATGAGATTTATTGAACCTCCTGCTTATTCTCCACTGATTAGTGGTTCCAAATAAAGCTTCTTAGATCGTGGTTCATCCTGGTTTGATAAGAATCATGAAGATAATGGCATATGTCCGAACAGGCTAATCTGGAATCATCTGGATAGAAGGTGGGATATCTTCTTACTCACAACTCCTATGAGATTTATTAAACTTCCTGGTTATTCTCCACTGAATAGTGGTTCCAAATAAAGCTTCTTAGATCGTGGTTCATCCTGGTTTGTTAAGAATCATGAAGATAATGGCAAATGTTCGAACAGGCTAATCTGGAATCATCTGGATAGAAAGTGGGATATCTTCTTACTTACAACTCCTATGAGATTTATTCAACTTCCTGCTTATTCTCCACTGATTAGTGGTTCCAAATAAAGCTTCTTAGATAGTGGTTCATCCTGGTTTAATAAGAATCATGAAGATAATGGCATATGTCCGAACAGGCTAATCTGGAATCATCTAGATAGAAGATGGAATATCTTCTTGCTCACAACACTTATGAGATTTATTCAACTTCCTGGTTATTCTCCACTGATTAGTGGTTCCAAATAAAGCTTCTTAGATCGTGGTTCATCCTGGTTTGATAAGAATCATGAAGATATTGCCATATGTCCGAACAGGCTAATCTGGAAAGAAAGTGGGATATCTTCTTACTCACAACTCCTATGAGATTTATTCAACTTCCTGGTTATTCTCCACTGATTAGTGGTTCCCAATCAAGTTTCTTACATATTGGTTCATCCTGGTTTGATAAGAAACATGAAGATATTGCCATATGTCCGAACAGGCTAATCTGGAATCATCTTGATAGAGGGTGGGATATCTTCTTGCTCACAACACTTATGAGATTTATTCAACTTCCTGTTTATTCTCCACTGATTAGTGGTTCCAAATAAAGCTTCTTAGATCGTGGTTCATCCTGGTTTGATAAGAATCATGAAGATATTGCCATATGTCCGAAAAGGCTAATCTGGAATCATCTGGATAGAAAGTGGGATATCTTCTTACTCACAACTCCTATAAGATTTATTCAACTTCCTGGTTATTTTCCACTGATTAGTGGTTCCAAATAAAGCTTCTTAGATCGTGGTTCATCCTGGTTTGATAAGAATCATGAAGATAATGGCATATGTCCGAACAGGCTAATCTGGAATCATCTGGATAGAAGGTGGGATATCTTCTTACTCACAACTCCTATGAGATTTATTAAACTTCCTGGTTATTCTCCACTGAATAGTGGTTCCAAATAAAGCTTCTTAGATCGTGGTTCATCCTGGTTTGTTAAGAATCATGAAGATAATGGCAAATGTTCGAACAGGCTAATCTGGAATCATCTGGATAGAAAGTGGGATATCTTCTTACTCACAACTCCTATGAGATTTATTCAACTTCCTGCTTATTCTCCACTGATTAGTGGTTCCAAATAAAGCTTCTTAGATAGTGGTTCATCCTGGTTTAATAAGAATCATGAAGATAATGGCATATGTCCGAACAAGCTAATCTGGAATCATCTGGATAGAAGTTGGGATATCTTCTTGCTCACAACACTTATGAGATTTATTCAACTTCCTGGTTATTCTCCACTGATTAGTGGTTCAAAATAAAGCTTCTTAGCTCGTGGTTCATCCTGGTTTGATAAGAATCATGAAGATATTGCCATATGTCCGAACAGGCTAATCTGGAATCATCGGTATAGAAAGTGGGATATCTTCTTACTCACAACTCCTATAAGATTTATTTAACTTCCTGGTTATTCTCCACTGATTAGTGGTTCCAAATAAAGCTTCTTAGATCGTGGTTCATCCTGGTTTGATAAGAATCATGAAGATAATGACATATGTTCGAACAGGCTAATCTGGAATCATCTGGATAGAAAGGGGGATATCTTCTTACTCACAACTCCTATGAGATTTATTCAACTTCCTGGTTATTCTCCACTGATTAGTGGTTCCAAATATAGCTTCTTAGATCGTGGTTCATCCTGGTTTGATAATAATCATGAAGATATTGCCATATGTCCGAACATGCTAATCTGGAATCATCTGGATAGAAAGTGGGATATCTTCTTGCTCACAACACTTATGAGATTTAGTCAACTTCCTGGTTATTCTCCACTGATTAGTGGTTCCAAATACAGCTTCTTAGATCGTGGTTCATCCTGGTTTGATAACAATCATGAAGATATTGCAATATGTCCGAACAGGCTAATTTGGAATCATCTGGATAGAAAGTGGGATATCTTCTTACTCACAACTCCTATGAGATTTATTCAACTTCCTGCTTATTCTCCACTGATTAGTGGTTCCAAATAAAGCTTCTTAGATCGTGGTTCATCCTGGTTTGATAACAATCATGAAGATAATGGCATATGTCCGAACAGGCTAATCTGGAATCATCTGGATAGAAGGTGGGATATCTTCTTACTCACAACTCCTATGAGATTTATTAAACTTCCTGGTTATTCTCCACTGAATAGTGGTTCCAAATAAAGCTTCTTAGATCGTGGTTCATCCTGGTTTGATAAGAATCATGAAGATAATGGCATATGTTCGAACAGGCTAATCTGGAATCATCTGGATAGAAAGTGGGATATCTTCTTACTCACAACTCCTATGAGATTTATTCAACTTCCTGGTTATTCTCCACTGATTAGTGGTTCCAAAGAAAGTTTCTTAGATCGTGGTTCAACCTGGTTTGATAAGAATCATGAAGATAATGCAATATGTCCGAACAGGCTAATCTGGAATCATCTAGATAGAAGATGGGATATCTTCTTGCTCACAACACTTATGAGATTTATTCAACTTCCTGGTTATTCTCCACTGATTAGTGGTTCCAAATAAAGCTTCTTTGATCGTGGTTCATCCTGGTTTGATAATAATCATGAAGATATTGCCATATTTCCGAACAGGCTAATCTGTAATCATCTGGATAGAAAGTGAGATATCTTCTTGCTCACAACACTTATGAGATTTATTCAACTTCCTGGTTATTCTCCACTGATTAGTGGTTCAAAATAAAGCTTCTTAGATCGTGGTTCATCCTGGTTTGATAAGAATCATGAAGATATTGCCATATGTCCGAAAACAGGCTAATCTGGAATCATCGGTATAGAAAGTGGGATATCTTCTTACTCACAACTCCTATAAGTTTTATTTAACTTCCTGGTTATTCTCCACTGATTAGTGGTTCCAAATAAAGCTTCTTAGATCGTGGTTCATCCTGGTTTGATAAGAATCATGAAGATAATGGCATATGTTCGAACAGGCTAATCTGGAATCATCTGGATAGAAAGTGGGATATCTTCTTACTCACAACTCCTATGAGATTAATTCAACTTCCTGGTTATTCTCCACTGATTAGTGGTTCCAAATAAAGCTTCTTAGATCGTGGTTCATCCTGGTTTGATAAGAATCATGAAGATATTGCCATATGTCCGAACATGCTAATCTGGAATCATCTGGATAGAAAGTGGGATATCTTCTTGCTCACAACACTTATGAGATTTATTCAACTTCCGTGTTATTCTCCACTGATTAGTGGTTCCAAATAAAGCTTCTTAGATCGTGGTTCATCCTGGTTTGATAAGAATCATGAAGATATTGCCATATGTCCGAACAGGCTAATCTGGAATCATCTGGATAGAAAGTGGGATAACTTCTTACTCACAACTCCTATGAGATTTATTGAACCTCCTGCTTATTCTCCACTGATTAGTGGTTCCAAATAAAGCTTCTTAGATCGTGGTTCATCCTGGTTTGATAAGAATCATGAAGATAATGGCATATGTCCGAACAGGCTAATCTGGAATCATCTGGATAGAAGGTGGGATATCTTCTTACTCACAACTCCTATGAGATTTATTAAACTTCCTGGTTATTCTCCACTGAATAGTGGTTCCAAATAAAGCTTCTTAGATCGTGGTTCATCCTGGTTTGATAAGAATCATGAAGATAATGGCATATGTTCGAACAGGCTAATCTGGAATCATCTGGATAGAAAGTGGTATATCTTCTTACTCACAACTCCTATGAGATTTATTCAACTTCCTGGTTATTCTCCACTGATTAGTGGTTCCAAATAAAGTTTCTTAGATCGTGGTTCAACCTGGTTTGATAAGAATCATGAAGATAATGCAATATGTCCGAACAGGCTAATCTGGAATGATCTAGATAGAAGATGGGATATCTTCTTGCTCACAACACTTATGAGATTTATTCAACTTCCTGGTTATTCTCCACTGATTAGTGGTTCCAAATAAAGCTTCTTAGATCGTGGTTCATCCTGGTTTGATAATAATCATGAAGATATTGCCATATTTCCGAACAGGCTAATCTGTAATCATCTGGATAGAAAGTGGGATATCTTCTTGCTCACAACACTTATGAGATTTATTCAACTTCCTGGTTGTTCTCCACTGATTAGTGGTTCCCAATCAAGCTTCTTACATATTGGTTCATCTTGGTTTGATAAAAATCATGAAGATATTGCCATATGTCCGAACAGGCTAATCTGGAATCATCTTGATAGAAGGTTGGATATCTTCTTGCTCACAACACTTATGAGATTTATTCAACTTCCTGGTTATTATCCATTGATTAGTGGTTCCAAATAAAGCTTCTTAGATCGTGGTTCATCCTGGTTTGATAAGAATCATGAAGATATTTCCATATGTCCGAGTAGACTAATCTGGAATCATCTGGATAGAAAGTGGGATATCATCTTACTCACAACTCCTATGAGATTTATTCAACTTCCTGGTTATTATCCACTGATTAGTGGTTCCAAATAAATCTTCTTAGATTGTGGTTCATCCTGGTTTAATAAGAATCATGAAGATAATGGCATATGTCCGAACAGGCTAATCTGGAATCATCTGGATAGAAGGTGGGATATCTTCTTGCTCACAACACTTATGAGATTTATTTAACTTCCTGGTTATTCTCAACTGATTAGTGGTTCCAAATAAAGCTTCTTAGATCGTGGTTCATCCTGATTTGATAAGAATCATGAAGATATTGCCATATGTCCGAACAGGCTAATCTGGAATCATCTGGATAGAAAGTGGGATATCTTCTTACTCACAACTCCTATAAGATTTATTTAACTTCCTGGTTATTCTCCACTGATTAGTGGTTCCAAATAAAGCTTCTTAGATCGTGGTTCATCCTGGTTTGATAAGAATCACGAAGATAATGGCATATGTTCGAACAGGCTAATCTGGAATCATCTGGATAGAAAGGGGGATATCTTCTTACTCACAACTCCTATGAGATTTATTCAACTTCCTGGTTATTCTCCACTGATTGGTGGTTCCCAATCAAGCTTCTTACATATTGGTTCGTCCTGGTTTGATAAGAATCATGAAGATATTGCCATATGTCCGAACAGGCTAATCTGGAATCATCTGGATAGAAAGTGGAATATCTTCTTACTCACAACTCCTATGAGATTAATTCAACTTCCTGGTTATTCTCCACTGATTAGTGGTTCCAAATAAAGCTTCTTAGATCGTGGTTCATCCTGGTTTGATAATAATAATGAAGATATTGCCATATTTCCGAACAGGCTAATCTGTAATCATCTGGATAGAAAGTGGGATATCTTCTTGCTCACAACACTTATGAGATTTATTCAACTTCCTGGTTATTCTCCACTGATTAGTGGTTCAAAATAAAGCTTCTTAGATCGTGGTTCATCCTGGTTTGATAAGAATCATGAAGATATTGCCATATGTCCGAACTGGCTAATCTGGAATCATCGGTATAGAAAGTGGGATATCTTCTTACTCACAACTCCTATAAGATTTATTTAACTTCCTGGTTATTCTCCACTGATTAGTGGTTCCAAATAAAGCTTCTTAGATCGTGGTTCATCCTGGTTTGATAAGAATCATGAAGATAATGGCATATGTTCCAACAGGCTAATCTGGAATCATCTGGATAGAAAGTGGGATATCTTCTTACTCACAACTCCTATGAGATTTATTCAACTTCCTGGTTATTCTCCACTGATTAGTGGTTCCCAATGAAGCTTCTTACATATTGGTTCGTCCTGGTTTGATAAGAATCATGAAGATATTGCCATATGTCCGAACAGGCTAATCTGGAATCATCTGGATAGAAAGTGGGATATCTTCTTACTCACAACTCCTATGAGATTTATTCAACTTCCTGGTTATTATCCACTGATTAGTGGTTCCAAATAAAGCTTCTTAGATCGTGGTTCATCCTGGTTTGATAATAATCATGAAGATATTGCCATATTTCCGAACAGGCTAATCTGTAATCATCTGGATAGAAAGTGGGATATCTTCTTGCTCACAACACTTATGAGATTTATTCAACTTCCTGGTTATTCTCCACTGATTAGTGGTTCAAAATAAAGCTTCTTAGATCGTGGTTCATCCTGGTTTGATAAGAATCATGAAGATATTGCCATATGTCCGAACTGGCTAATCTGGAATCATCGGTATAGAAAGTGGGATATCTTCTTACTCACAACTCCTATAAGATTTATTTAACTTCCTGGTTATTCTCCACTGATTAGTGGTTCCAAATAAAGCTTCTTAGATCGTGGTTCATCCTGGTTTGATAAGAATCATGAAGATAATGGCATATGTTCGAACAGGCTAATCTGGAATCATCTGGATAGAAAGTGGGATATCTTCTTACTCACAACTCCTATGAGATTTATTCAACTTCCTGGTTATTCTCCACTGATTAGTGGTTCCCAATCAAGCTTCTTACATATTGGTTCGTCCTGGTTTGATAAGAATCATGAAGATATTGCCATATGTCCGAACAGGCTAATCTGGAATCATCTGGATAGAAAGTGGGATATCTTCTTACTCACAACTCCTATGAGATTTATTCAACTTCCTGGTTATTATCCACTGATTAGTGGTTCCAAATAAAGCTTCTTAGATCGTGGTTCATCCTGGTTTGATAATAATCATTAAGATATTGCCATATGTCCGAACATGCTAATCTGGAATCATCTGGATAGAAAGTGGGATATCTTCTTGCTCACAACACTTATGAGATTTAGTCAACTTCCTGGTTATTCTCCACTTATTAGTGGTTCCAAATAAAGCGTCTTAGATCGTGGTTCATCCTGGTTTGATAAGAATCATGAAGATATTGCAATATGTCCGAACAGGCTAATCTGGAATTATCTGGATAGAAAGTGGGATATCTTCTTACTCACAAATCCTATGAGATTTATTCAAATTCCTGCTTATTCTCCACTGATTAGTGGTTCCAAATAAAGCTTCTTAGATCGTGGTTCATCCTGGTTTGATAAGAATCATGAAGATAATGGCATATGTCCGAACAGGCTAATCTGGAATCATCTGGATAGAAGGTGGGATATCTTCTTACTCACAACTCCTATGAGATTTATTAAACTTCCTGGTTATTCTCCACTGAATAGTGGTTCCAAATAAAGCTTCTTAGATCGTGGTTCATCCTGGTTTGATAATAATCATGAAGATATTGCCATATTTCCGAACAGGCTAATCTGTAATCATCTGGATAGAAAGTGGGATATCTTCTTGCTCACAACACTTATGAGATTTATTCAACTTCCTGGTTATTCTCCACTGATTAGTGGTTCAAAATAAAGCTTCTTAGATCGTGGTTCATCCTGGTTTGATAAGAATCATGAAGATATTGCCATATGTCCGAACTGGCTAATCTGGAATCATCGGTATAGAAAGTGGGATATCTTCTTACTCACAACTCCTATAAGATTTATTTAACTTCCTGGTTATTCAACACTGATTAGTGGTTCCAAATAAAGCTTCTTAGATCGTGGTTCATCCTGGTTTGATAAGAATCATGAAGATAATGGCATATGTTCGAACAGGCTAATCTGGAATCATCTGGATAGAAGGTGGGATATCTTCTTGCTCACAACACTTATGAGATTTATTTAACTTCCTGGTTATTCTCAACTGATTAGTGGTTCCAAATAAAGCTTCTTAGATCGTGGTTCATCCTGATTTGATAAGAATCATGAAGATATTGCCATATGTCCGAACAGGCTAATCTGGAATCATCTGGATAGAAAGTGGGATATCTTCTTACTCACAACTCCTATAAGATTTATTTAACTTCCTGGTTATTCTCCACTGATTAGTGGTTCCAAATAAAGCTTCTTAGATCGTGGTTCATCCTGGTTTGATAAGAATCACGAAGATAATGGCATATGTTCGAACAGGCTAATCTGGAATCATCTGGATAGAAAGGGGGATATCTTCTTACTCACAACTCCTATGAGATTTATTCAACTTCCTGGTTATTCTCCACTGATTGGTGGTTCCCAATCAAGCTTCTTACATATTGGTTCGTCCTGGTTTGATAAGAATCATGAAGATATTGCCATATGTCCGAACAGGCTAATCTGGAATCATCTGGATAGAAAGTGGAATATCTTCTTACTCACAACTCCTATGAGATTAATTCAACTTCCTGGTTATTCTCCACTGATTAGTGGTTCCAAATAAAGCTTCTTAGATCGTGGTTCATCCTGGTTTGATAATAATAATGAAGATATTGCCATATTTCCGAACAGGCTAATCTGTAATCATCTGGATAGAAAGTGGGATATCTTCTTGCTCACAACACTTATGAGATTTATTCAACTTCCTGGTTATTCTCCACTGATTAGTGGTTCAAAATAAAGCTTCTTAGATCGTGGTTCATCCTGGTTTGATAAGAATCATGAAGATATTGCCATATGTCCGAACTGGCTAATCTGGAATCATCGGTATAGAAAGTGGGATATCTTCTTACTCACAACTCCTATAAGATTTATTTAACTTCCTGGTTATTCTCCACTGATTAGTGGTTCCAAATAAAGCTTCTTAGATCGTGGTTCATCCTGGTTTGATAAGAATCATGAAGATAATGGCATATGTTCCAACAGGCTAATCTGGAATCATCTGGATAGAAAGTGGGATATCTTCTTACTCACAACTCCTATGAGATTTATTCAACTTCCTGGTTATTCTCCACTGATTAGTGGTTCCCAATGAAGCTTCTTACATATTGGTTCGTCCTGGTTTGATAAGAATCATGAAGATATTGCCATATGTCCGAACAGGCTAATCTGGAATCATCTGGATAGAAAGTGGGATATCTTCTTACTCACAACTCCTATGAGATTTATTCAACTTCCTGGTTATTATCCACTGATTAGTGGTTCCAAATAAAGCTTCTTAGATCGTGGTTCATCCTGGTTTGATAATAATCATGAAGATATTGCCATATTTCCGAACAGGCTAATCTGTAATCATCTGGATAGAAAGTGGGATATCTTCTTGCTCACAACACTTATGAGATTTATTCAACTTCCTGGTTATTCTCCACTGATTAGTGGTTCAAAATAAAGCTTCTTAGATCGTGGTTCATCCTGGTTTGATAAGAATCATGAAGATATTGCCATATGTCCGAACTGGCTAATCTGGAATCATCGGTATAGAAAGTGGGATATCTTCTTACTCACAACTCCTATAAGATTTATTTAACTTCCTGGTTATTCTCCACTGATTAGTGGTTCCAAATAAAGCTTCTTAGATCGTGGTTCATCCTGGTTTGATAAGAATCATGAAGATAATGGCATATGTTCGAACAGGCTAATCTGGAATCATCTGGATAGAAAGTGGGATATCTTCTTACTCACAACTCCTATGAGATTTATTCAACTTCCTGGTTATTCTCCACTGATTAGTGGTTCCCAATCAAGCTTCTTACATATTGGTTCGTCCTGGTTTGATAAGAATCATGAAGATATTGCCATATGTCCGAACAGGCTAATCTGGAATCATCTGGATAGAAAGTGGGATATCTTCTTACTCACAACTCCTATGAGATTTATTCAACTTCCTGGTTATTATCCACTGATTAGTGGTTCCAAATAAAGCTTCTTAGATCGTGGTTCATCCTGGTTTGATAATAATCATTAAGATATTGCCATATGTCCGAACATGCTAATCTGGAATCATCTGGATAGAAAGTGGGATATCTTCTTGCTCACAACACTTATGAGATTTAGTCAACTTCCTGGTTATTCTCCACTTATTAGTGGTTCCAAATAAAGCGTCTTAGATCGTGGTTCATCCTGGTTTGATAAGAATCATGAAGATATTGCAATATGTCCGAACAGGCTAATCTGGAATCATCTGGATAGAAAGTGGGATATCTTCTTACTCACAAATCCTATGAGATTTATTCAAATTCCTGCTTATTCTCCACTGATTAGTGGTTCCAAATAAAGCTTCTTAGATCGTGGTTCATCCTGGTTTGATAAGAATCATGAAGATAATGGCATATGTCCGAACAGGCTAATCTGGAATCATCTGGATAGAAGGTGGGATATCTTCTTACTCACGACTCCTATGAGATTTATTAAACTTCCTGGTTATTCTCCACTGAATAGTGGTTCCAAATAAAACTTCTTAGATCGTGGTTCATCCTGGTTTGATAAGAATCATGAAGATAATGGCATATGTTCGAACAGGCTAATCTGGAATCATCTGGATAGAAAGTGGGATATCTTCTTACTCACAACTCCTATGAGATTTATTCAACTTCCTGGTTATTCTCCACTGATTAGTGGTTCCAAATAAAGTTTCTTAGATCGTGGTTCAACCTGGTTTGATAAGAATCATGAAGATAATGCAATATGTCCGAACAGGCTAATCTGGAATCATCTAGATAGAAGATGGGATATCTTCTTGCTCACAACACTTATGAGATGTATTCAACTTCCTGGTTATTCTCCACTGATTAGTGATTCCAAATAAAGCTTCTTAGATCGTGGTTCATCCTGGTTTGATAAGAATCATAAAGATATTGCCATATGTCCTAACATGCTAATATGGAATCATCTGGATAGAAAGTGGGATATCTTCTTACTCACAACTCCTATGAGATTTATTCAACTTCCTGGTTATTCTCCACTGATTAGTGGTTCCCAATAAAGCTTCTTACATATTGGTTCATCCTGGTTTGATATGAAACATGAAGATATTGCCATATGTCCGAACAAGCTAATCTGGAATCATCTTGATAGAAGGTGGGATATCTTCTTGTTCACAACACTTATGAGATTTATTCAACTTCCTGGTTATTATCCACTGATTAGTGGTTCCAAATAAAGCTTCTTAGATCATGGTTCATCCTGGTTTGATAAGAATCATGAAGATATTGGCATATGTCCGAACAGGCTAATCTGGAATCATCTGGATAGAAAGTGGGATATCTTCTTGCTCACAACTCCTATGAGATTTATGCAACTTCCTGGTTATTCTCCACTGATTAGTGGTTCCCAATAGAGCTTCTGACATATTGGTTCATCCTGGTTTGATAAGAATCATGAATATATTGGCATATGTCCGAACAGGCTAATCTGGAATCATCTGGATAGAAAGTGGGATATCTTCTTACTCACAACTCCCATGAGATTTATTCAACTTCCTGGTTATTCTCCACTGATTATTGGTTCAAAATAAAGCTTCTTAGATCGTGGTTCATCCTGGTTTAATTTGAATAATGAAGATAATGGCATATGTCCGAACAGGCTAATCTGGAATCATCTGGATAGAAGGTGGGATATCTTCTTGCTCACAACACTTACGAGAATTATTCAACTTCCTGGTTATTCTCCACTGATTAGTGGTTCCAAATAAAGCTTCTTAGATCGTGGTTCATCCTGGTTTGATAAGAATCATGAAGATATTGCCATATATCCGAACAGGCTAATCTGGAATCATCTAGATAGAAGGTGGAATATCTTCTTGCTCACAACACTTATGAGATTTATTCAACTTCCTGGTTATTCTCCACTGATTAATGGTTCCAAATAAAGCTTCTTAGATCGTGGTTCATCCTGGTTTGATAAGAATCATGAAGATATTGCAATATGTCCGAACATGCTAATCTGGAATCATCTGGATAGAGAGTGGGATATCTTCTTACTCACAACTCCTATGAGATTTATGCAACTTCCTGGTTATTCTCCACTGATTAGTGGTTCCCAATCAGTCTTCTTACATATTGGTTCATCCTGGTTTGATAAGAATCATGAAGATATTGTCATATGTCCGAACAGGCTAATCTGGAATCATCTTGATAGAAGGTTGGATATCTTCTTGCTCACAACACTTATGAGATTTATTCAACTTCCTGGTTATTCTCCACTGATTAATGGTTCCAAATAAAGCTTCTTAAATCTTGGTTCATCCTGGTTTGATAAGAATCATAAAGATATTGCCATATGTCCGAACATGCTAATCTGGAATCATCTGGATAGAAAGTGGGATATCTTCTTACTCACAACTCCTATGAGATTTATTCAACTTCCTGGTTATTCTCCACTGATTAGTGGTTCCCAATCAGTCTTCATACATATTGGTTCATCCTGGTTTGATAAGAATCATGAAGATATTGCCATATGTCCGAACAGGCTAATCTGGAATCATCGGTATAGAAAGTGGGATATCTTCTTACTCACAACTCCTATAAGATTTATTTAACTTCCTGGTTATTCTCCACTGATTAGTGGTTCCAAATAAAGCTTGTTTGATCGTGGTTCATCCTGGTTTGATAAGAATCATGAAGATAATGGCATATGTTCGAACAGGCTAATCTGGAATCATCTGGATAGAAAGGGGGATATCTTCTTACTCACAACTCCTATGAGATTTATTCAACTTCCTGGTTATTCTCCACTGATTAGTGGTTCCAAATATAGCTTCTTAGATCGTGGTTCATCCTGGTTTGATAATAATCATGAAGATATTGCCATATGTCCGAACATGCTAATCTGGAATCATCTGGATAGAAAGTGGGATATCTTCTTGCTCACAACACTTATGAGATTTAGTCAACTTCCTGGTTATTCTCCACTGATTAGTGGTTCCAAATACAGCTTCTTAGATCGTGGTTCATCCTGGTTTGATAAGAATCATGAACATATTGCAATATGTCCGAACAGGCTAATCTGGAATCATCTGGATAGAAAGTGAGATATCTTCTTACTCACAACTCCTATGAGATTTATTCAACTTCCTGCTTATTCTCCACTGATTAGTGGTTCCAAATAAAGCTTCTTAGATCGTGGTTCATCCTGGTTTGATAACAATCATGAAGATAATGGCATATGTCCGAACAGGCTAATCTGGAATCATCTGGATAGAAGGTGGGATATCTTCTTACTCACAACTCCTATGAGATTTATTAAACTTCCTGGTTATTCTCCACTGAATAGTGGTTCCAAATAAAGCTTCTTAGATCGTGGTTCATCCTGGTTTGATAAGAATCATGAAGATAATGGCATATGTTCGAACAGGCTAATCTGGAATCATCTGGATAGAAAGTGGGATATCTTCTTACTCACAACTCCTATGAGATTTATTCAACTTCCTGGTTATTCTCCACTGATTAGTGGTTCCAAATAAAGTTTCTTAGATCGTGGTTCAACCTGTTTTGATAAGAATCATGAAGATAATGCAATATGTCCGAACAGGCTAATCTGGAATCATCTAGATAGAAGATGGGATATCTTCTTGCTCACAACACTTATGAGATTTATTCAACTTCCTGGTTATTCTCCACTGATTAGTGGTTCCAAATAAAGCTTCTCTGATCGTGGTTCATCCTGGTTTGATAATAATCATGAAGATATTGCCATATTTCCGAACAGGCTAATCTGTAATCATCTGGATAGAAAGTGGGATATCTTCTTGCTCACAACACTTATGAGATTTATTCAACTTCCTGGTTATTCTCCACTGATTAGTGGTTCCAAATAAAGCTTCTTAGATCGTGGTTCATCCTGGTTTGATAAGAATCATGAAGATATTGTCATATGTCCGAACAGGCTAATCAGGAATCATCTGGATAGAAAGTGGGATATCTTCTTACTCACAACTCCTATGAGATTTATTCAACTTCCTGGTTATTCTCCACTGATTAGTGGTTACAAATAATGCTTCTTAGATCGTGGTTCATCCTGGTTTGATAAGAATCATGAAGATATTGTCATATGTCCGAACAGGCTAATCTGGAATCATCTGGATAGAAAGTGGGATATCTTCTTACTCACAACTCCTATGAGATTTATTCAACTTCCTGCTTATTCTCCACTGATTAGTGGTTCCAAATAAAGCTTCTTAGATCGTGGTTCATCCTGGTTTGATAACAATCATGAAGATAATGGCATATGTCCGAACAGGCTAATCTGGAATCATCTGGATAGAAGGTGGGATATCTTCTTACTCACAACTCCTATGAGATTTATTAAACTTCCTGGTTATTCTCCACTGAATAGTGGTTCCAAATAAAGCTTCTTAGATCGTGGTTCATCCTGGTTTGATAAGAATCATGAAGATAATGGCATATGTTCGAACAGGCTAATCTGGAATCATCTGGATAGAAAGTGGGATATCTTCTTACTCACAACTCCTATGAGATTTATTCAACTTCCTGGTTATTCTCCACTGATTAGTGGTTCCAAATAAAGTTTCTTAGATCGTGGTTCAACCTGGTTTGATAAGAATCATGAAGATAATGCAATATGTCCGAACAGGCTAATCTGGAATCATCTAGATAGAAGATGGGATATCTTCTTGCTCACAACACTTATGAGATTTATTCAACTTCCTGGTTATTCTCCACTGATTAGTGATTCCAAATAAAGCTTCTTAGATCGTGGTTCATCCTGGTTTGATAAGAATCATAAAGATATTGCCATATGTCCTAACATGCTAATATGGAATCATCTGGATAGAAAGTGGGATATCTTCTTACTCACAACTCCTATGAGATTTATTCAACTTCCTGGTTATTCTCCACTGATTAGTGGTTCCCAATAAAGCTTCTTACATATTGGTTCATCCTGGTTTGATATGAAACATGAAGATATTGCCATATGTCCGAACAAGCTAATCTGGAATCATCTTGATAGAAGGTGGGATATCTTCTTGTTCACAACACTTATGAGATTTATTCAACTTCCTGGTTATTATCCACTGATTAGTGGTTCCAAATAAAGCTTCTTAGATCATGGTTCATCCTGGTTTGATAAGAATCATGAAGATATTGGCATATGTCCGAACAGGCTAATCTGGAATCATCTGGATAGAAAGTGGGATATCTTCTTGCTCACAACTCCTATGAGATTTATGCAACTTCCTGGTTATTCTCCACTGATTAGTGGTTCCCAATAGAGCTTCTGACATATTGGTTCATCCTGGTTTGATAAGAATCATGAATATATTGGCATATGTCCGAACAGGCTAATCTGGAATCATCTGGATAGAAAGTGGGATATCTTCTTACTCACAACTCCCATGAGATTTATTCAACTTCCTGGTTATTCTCCACTGATTATTGGTTCAAAATAAAGCTTCTTAGATCGTGGTTCATCCTGGTTTAATTTGAATAATGAAGATAATGGCATATGTCCGAACAGGCTAATCTGGAATCATCTGGATAGAAGGTGGGATATCTTCTTGCTCACAACACTTACGAGAATTATTCAACTTCCTGGTTATTCTCCACTGATTAGTGGTTCCAAATAAAGCTTCTTAGATCGTGGTTCATCCTGGTTTGATAAGAATCATGAAGATATTGCCATATATCCGAACAGGCTAATCTGGAATCATCTAGATAGAAGGTGGAATATCTTCTTGCTCACAACACTTATGAGATTTATTCAACTTCCTGGTTATTCTCCACTGATTAATGGTTCCAAATAAAGCTTCTTAGATCGTGGTTCATCCTGGTTTGATAAGAATCATGAAGATATTGCAATATGTCCGAACATGCTAATCTGGAATCATCTGGATAGAGAGTGGGATATCTTCTTACTCACAACTCCTATGAGATTTATGCAACTTCCTGGTTATTCTCCACTGATTAGTGGTTCCCAATCAGTCTTCTTACATATTGGTTCATCCTGGTTTGATAAGAATCATGAAGATATTGTCATATGTCCGAACAGGCTAATCTGGAATCATCTTGATAGAAGGTTGGATATCTTCTTGCTCACAACACTTATGAGATTTATTCAACTTCCTGGTTATTCTCCACTGATTAATGGTTCCAAATAAAGCTTCTTAAATCTTGGTTCATCCTGGTTTGATAAGAATCATAAAGATATTGCCATATGTCCGAACATGCTAATCTGGAATCATCTGGATAGAAAGTGGGATATCTTCTTACTCACAACTCCTATGAGATTTATTCAACTTCCTGGTTATTCTCCACTGATTAGTGGTTCCCAATCAGTCTTCATACATATTGGTTCATCCTGGTTTGATAAGAATCATGAAGATATTGCCATATGTCCGAACAGGCTAATCTGGAATCATCGGTATAGAAAGTGGGATATCTTCTTACTCACAACTCCTATAAGATTTATTTAACTTCCTGGTTATTCTCCACTGATTAGTGGTTCCAAATAAAGCTTGTTTGATCGTGGTTCATCCTGGTTTGATAAGAATCATGAAGATAATGGCATATGTTCGAACAGGCTAATCTGGAATCATCTGGATAGAAAGGGGGATATCTTCTTACTCACAACTCCTATGAGATTTATTCAACTTCCTGGTTATTCTCCACTGATTAGTGGTTCCAAATATAGCTTCTTAGATCGTGGTTCATCCTGGTTTGATAATAATCATGAAGATATTGCCATATGTCCGAACATGCTAATCTGGAATCATCTGGATAGAAAGTGGGATATCTTCTTGCTCACAACACTTATGAGATTTAGTCAACTTCCTGGTTATTCTCCACTGATTAGTGGTTCCAAATACAGCTTCTTAGATCGTGGTTCATCCTGGTTTGATAAGAATCATGAACATATTGCAATATGTCCGAACAGGCTAATCTGGAATCATCTGGATAGAAAGTGAGATATCTTCTTACTCACAACTCCTATGAGATTTATTCAACTTCCTGCTTATTCTCCACTGATTAGTGGTTCCAAATAAAGCTTCTTAGATCGTGGTTCATCCTGGTTTGATAACAATCATGAAGATAATGGCATATGTCCGAACAGGCTAATCTGGAATCATCTGGATAGAAGGTGGGATATCTTCTTACTCACAACTCCTATGAGATTTATTAAACTTCCTGGTTATTCTCCACTGAATAGTGGTTCCAAATAAAGCTTCTTAGATCGTGGTTCATCCTGGTTTGATAAGAATCATGAAGATAATGGCATATGTTCGAACAGGCTAATCTGGAATCATCTGGATAGAAAGTGGGATATCTTCTTACTCACAACTCCTATGAGATTTATTCAACTTCCTGGTTATTCTCCACTGATTAGTGGTTCCAAATAAAGTTTCTTAGATCGTGGTTCAACCTGTTTTGATAAGAATCATGAAGATAATGCAATATGTCCGAACAGGCTAATCTGGAATCATCTAGATAGAAGATGGGATATCTTCTTGCTCACAACACTTATGAGATTTATTCAACTTCCTGGTTATTCTCCACTGATTAGTGGTTCCAAATAAAGCTTCTCTGATCGTGGTTCATCCTGGTTTGATAATAATCATGAAGATATTGCCATATTTCCGAACAGGCTAATCTGTAATCATCTGGATAGAAAGTGGGATATCTTCTTGCTCACAACACTTATGAGATTTATTCAACTTCCTGGTTATTCTCCACTGATTAGTGGTTCCAAATAAAGCTTCTTAGATCGTGGTTCATCCTGGTTTGATAAGAATCATGAAGATATTGTCATATGTCCGAACAGGCTAATCAGGAATCATCTGGATAGAAAGTGGGATATCTTCTTACTCACAACTCCTATGAGATTTATTCAACTTCCTGGTTATTCTCCACTGATTAGTGGTTACAAATAATGCTTCTTAGATCGTGGTTCATCCTGGTTTGATAAGAATCATGAAGATATTGTCATATGTCCGAACAGGCTAATCTGGAATCATCTGGATAGAAAGTGGGATATCTTCTTACTCACAACTCCTATGAGATTTATTCAACTTCCTGCTTATTCTCCACTGATTAGTGGTTCCAAATAAAGCTTCTTAGATCGTGGTTCATCCTGGTTTGATAACAATCATGAAGATAATGGCATATGTCCGAACAGGCTAATCTGGAATCATCTGGATAGAAGGTGGGATATCTTCTTACTCACAACTCCTATGAGATTTATTAAACTTCCTGGTTATTCTCCACTGAATAGTGGTTCCAAATAAAGCTTCTTAGATCGTGGTTCATCCTGGTTTGATAAGAATCATGAAGATAATGGCATATGTTCGAACAGGCTAATCTGGAATCATCTGGATAGAAAGTGGGATATCTTCTTACTCACAACTCCTATGAGATTAATTCAACTTCCTGGTTATTCTCCACTGATTAGTGGTTCCAAATAAAGCTTCTTAGATCGTGGTTCATCCTGGTTTGATAAGAATCATGAAAATATTGCCATATGTCCGAACAGGCTAATCTGGAATCATCTGGATAGAAAGTGGGATATCTTCTTGCTCACAACACTTATGAGATTTATTCAACTTCCTGGTTATTCTCCACTGATTAGTGGTTCCAAATAAAGCTTCTTAGATCGTGGTTCATCCTGGTTTGATAATAATCATGAAGATATTGCCAAATGTCCGAACATGCTAATCTGGAATCATCTGGATAGAAAGTGGGATATCTTCTTGCTCACAACACTTATGACATTTAGTCAACTTCCTGGTTATTCTCCACTGATATGTGGTTCCAAATAAAGCTTCTTAGATCGTGGTTCATCCTGGTTTGATAAGAATCATGAAGATATTGCAATATGTCCGAACAGGCTAATCTGGAATCATCTGGATAGAAAGTGGGATATCTTCTTACTCACAACTCCTATGAGATTTATTCAACTTCCTGCTTATTCTCCACTGATTAGTGGTTCCAAATAAAGCTTCTTAGATCGTGGTTCATCCTGGTTTGATAAGAATCATGAAGATAATGGCATATGTCCGAACAGGCTAATCTGGAATCATCTGGATAGAAGGTGGGATATCTTCTTACTCACAACTCCTATGAGATTTATTAAACTTCCTGGTTATTCTCCACTGAATAGTGGTTCCAAATAAAGCTTCTTAGATCGTGGTTCATCCTGGTTTGATAAGAATCATGAAGATAATTGCATATGTTCGAACAGGATAATCTGGAATCACCTGGATAGAAAGTGGGATATCTTTTTACTCACAACTCCTATGAGATTTATTCAACTTCCTGGTTATTCTCCACTGATTAGTGGTTCCAAATAAGGCTTCTTAGATCGTGGTTCAACCTGGTTTGATAAGAATCATGAAGATAATGCAATATGTCCGAACATGCTAATCTGGAATCATCTAGATAGAAGATGGGATATCTTCTTGCTCACAACACTTATGAGATTTATTCAACTTCCTGGTTATTCTCCACTGATTAGTGGTTCCAAATAAAGCTTCTTATATCGTGGTTCATCCTGGTTTGATAAGAATCATGAAGATAATGGCATATGTCCGAACAGGCTAATCTGGAATCATTTGGATAGAAGGTGGGATATCTTCTTACTCACAACTCCTATGAGATTTATTAAACTTCCTGGTTATTCTCCACTGAATAGTGGTTCCAAATAAAGCTTCTTAGATCGTGGTTCATCCTGGTTTGATAAGAATCATGAAGATAATGGCATATGTTCGAACAGGTTAATTTGGAATCATCTGGATAGAAAGTGGGATATCTTCTTACTCACAACTCCTATGAGATTTATTCAACTTCCTGGTTATTCTCCACTGATTAGTGGTTCCAAATAAGGCTTCTTAGATCGTGGTTCAACCTGGTTTGATAAGAATCATGAAGATAATGCAATATGTCCGAACAGGCTAATCTGGAATCATCTAAATAGAAGATGGGATATCTTCTTGCTCACAACACTTATGAGATTTATTCAACTTCCTGGTTATTCTCCACTGATTAGTGGTTCCAAATAAAGCTTCTTAGATCGTGGTTCATCCTGGTTTGATAAGAATTATGAAGATATTGCCATATGTCCGAACAGGCTAATATGGAATCATCTGGATAGAAAGCGGGATATCTTCTTACTCACAACTCCTATGAGATTTATTCAACTTCCTGGTTATTCTCCACTGATTAGTGGTTCCCAATAGAGCTTCTTACATATTGGTTCATCCTGGTTTGATATGAAACATGAAGATATTGCCATATGTCCGAACAGGCTAATATGGAATCATCTTGATAGAAGGTGGGATATCTTCTTGCTCACAACACTTATGATATTTATTCAAATTCCTGGTTACTATCCACTGATTAGTGGTTCCAAATAAAGCTTCTTAGATCATGGATCATCCTGGTTTGATAAGAATCATGAATATATTGGCATATGTCCGAACAGGCTAATCTGGAATCATCTGGATAGAAAGTGGGATATCTTCTTACTCACAACTCCCATGAGATTTATTCAACTTCCTGGTTATTCTCCACTGATTATTGGTTCAAAATAAAGCTTCTTAGATCGTGGTTCATCCTGGTTTAATTTGAATAATGAAGATAATGGCATATGTCCGAACAGGCTAATCTGGAATCATCTGGATAGAAGGTGGGATATCTTCTTGCTCACAACACTTACGAGAATTATTCAACTTCCTGGTTATTCTCCACTGATTAGTGGTTCCAAATAAAGCATCTTAGATCGTGGTTCATCCTGGTTTGATAAGAATCATGCAGATATTGCCATATGTCCGAACAAGCTAATCTGGAATCATCGGTATAGAAAGTGGGATATCTTCTTACTCACAACTCCTATAAGATTTATTTAACTTCCTGGTTATTCTCCACTGATTAGTGGTTCCAAATAAAGCTTCTTAGATCGTGGTTCATCCTGGTTTGATAAGAATCATGAAGATAATGGCATATGTTCGAACAGGCTAATCTGGAATCATCTGGATAGAAAGTGGGATATCTTCTTACTCACAACTCCTATGAGATTAATTCAACTTCCTGGTTATTCTCCACTGATTAGTGGTTGCAAATAAATCTTCATAGATCGTGGTTCATCCTGGTTTAATAAGAATCATGAAGATAATGGCATATGTCCGAACAGGCTAATCTGGAATCATCTGGAAAGAAGGTGGGATATCTTCTTGCTCACAACACTTATGAGATTTATTTAACTTCCTGGTTATTCTCCACTGATTATTGGTTCCAAATAAAGCTTCTTAGATCGTAGTTCAACCTGGTTTGATAAGAATCATGCAGATATTGCCATATGTCCGAACAAGCTAATCTGGAATCATCGGTATAGAAAGTGGGATATCTTCTTACTCACAACTCCTATAAGATTTATTTAACTTCCTGGTTATTCTCCACTGATTAGTGGTTCCAAATAAAGCTTCTTAGATCGTGGTTCATCCTGGTTTGATAAGAATCATGAAGATAATGGCATATGTTCGAACAGGCTAATCTGGAATCATCTGGATAGAAAGTGGGATATCTTCTTACTCACAACTCCTATGAGATTAATTCAACTTCCTGGTTATTCTCCACTGATTAGTGGTTCCAAATAAAGCTTCTTAGATCGTGGTTCATCCTGGTTTGATAAGAATCATGAAGATATTGCCATATGTCCGAACAGGCTAATCTGGAATCATCTGGATAGAAAGTGGGATATCTTCTTGCTCACAACTCCTATGAGATTTATTCAACTTCCTGGTTATTCTCCACTGATTAGTGGTTCCAAATAAAGTTTCTTAGATCGTGGTTCATCCGGGTTTGATAAGAATCATGAAGATAATGCAATATGTCCGAACAGGCTAATCTGGAATCATCTGGATAGAAGATGGGATAACTTCTTACTCACAACACTTATGAGATTTATTGAACCTCCTGCTTATTCTCCACTGATTAGTGGTTCCAAATAAAGCTTCTTAGATCGTGGTTCATCCTGGTTTGATAATAATCATGAAGATATTGCCATATTTCCGAACAGGCTAATCTGTAATCATCTGGATAGAAAGTGGGATATCTTCTTGCTCACAACACTTATGAGATTTATTAAACTTCCTGGTTATTCTCCACTGATTAGTGGTTCAAAATAAAGCTTCTTAGATCGTGGTTCATCCTGGTTTGATAAGAATCCTGAAGATATTGCCATATGTCCGAACAGGCTAATCTGGAATCATCGGTATAGAAAGTGGGATATCTTCTTACTCACAACTCCTATAAGATTTATTTAACTTCCTGGTTATTCTCCATTGATTAGTGGTTCCAAATAAAGCTTCTTAGATCGTGGTTCATCCTGGTTTGATAAGAATCATGAAGATAATGGCATATGTTCGAACAGGCTAATCTGGAATCATCTGGATAGAAAGTGGGATATCTTCTTACTCACAACTCCTATGAGATTAATTCAACTTCCTGGTTATTCTCCACTGATTAGTGGTTCCAAATAAAGCTTCTTAGATCGTGGTTCATCCTGGTTTGATAAGAATCATGAAAATATTGCCATATGTCTGAACAGGCTAATCTGGAATCATCTGGATAGAAAGTGGGATATCTTCTTGCTCACAACACTTATGAGATTTATTCAACTTCCTGGTTATTCTCCACTGATTAGTGGTTCCAAATAAAGCTTCTTAGATCGTGGTTCATCCTGGTTTGATAAGAATCATGAAGATATTGCCATATGTCCGAACAGGCTAATCTTGAATCATCTGGATAGAAAGTGGGATAACTTCTTACTCACAACTCCTATGAGATTTATTGAACCTCCTGCTTATTCTCCACTGATTAGTGGTTCCAAATAAAGCTTCTTAGATCGTGGTTCATCCTGGTTTGATAAGAATCATGAAGATAATGGCATATGTCCGAACAGGCTAATCTGGAATCATCTGGATAGAAGGTGGGATATCTTCTTACTCACAACTCCTATGAGATTTATTAAACTTCCTGGTTATTCTCCACTGAATAGTGGTTCCAAGTAAAGCTTCTTAGATCGTGGTTCATCCTGGTTTGTTAAGAATCATGAAGATAATGGCAAATGTTCGAACAGGCTAATCTGGAATCATCTGGATAGAAAGTGGGATATCTTCTTACTCACAACTCCTATGAGATTTATTCAACTTCCTGCTTATTCTCCACTGATTAGTGGTTCCAAATAAAGCTTCTTAGATAGTGGTTCATCCTGGTTTAATAAGAATCATGAAGATAATGGCATATGTCCGAAAAGGCTAATCTGGAATCATCTAGATAGAAGATGGGATATCTTCTTGCTCACAACACTTATGAGATTTATTCAACTTCCTGGTTATTATCCACTGATTAGTGGTTCCAAATAAAGCTTCTTAGATCGTGGTTCATCCTGGTTTGATAAGAATCATGAAGATATTGCCATATGTCCGAACAGGCTAATCTGGAATCATCTGGATAGAAAGTGGGATATCTTCTTACTCACAACTCCTATGAGATTTATTCAACTTCCTGGTTATTCTCCACTGATTAGTGGTTCCCAATCAAGCTTCTTACATATTGGTTCATCCTGGTTTGATAAGAAACATGAAGATATTGCCATATGTCCGAACAGGCTAATCTGGAATCATCTTGATAGAGGGTGGGATATCTTCTTGCTCACAACACTTATGAGATTTATTCAACTTTCTGGTTATTCTCCACTTATTAGTGGTTCCAAATAAAGCTTCTTAGATCGTGGTTCATCCGGGTTTGATAAGAATCATGAAGATATTGCCATATGTCCGAACAGGCTAATCTGGAATCATCTGGATAGAAAGTTGGATAACTTCTTACTCACAACTCCTATGAGATTTATTGAACCTCCTGCTTATTCTCCACTGATTAGTGGTTCCAAATAAAGCTTCTTAGATCGTGGTTCATCCTGGTTTGATAAGAATCATGAAGATAATGGCATATGTCCGAACAGGCTAATCTGGAATCATCTGGATAGAAGGTGGGATATCTTCTTACTCACAACTCCTATGAGATTTATTAAACTTCCTGGTTATTATCCACTGAATAGTGGTTCCAAATAAAGCTTCTTAGATCGTGGTTCATCCTGGTTTGATAAGAATCATGAAGATAATGGCATATGTTCGAACAGGCTAATCTGGAATCATCTGGATAGAAAGTGGTATATCTTCTTACTCACAACTCCTATGAGATTTATTCAACTTCCTGGTTATTCTCCACTGATTAGTGGTTCCAAATAAAGTTTCTTAGATCGTGGTTCAACCTGGTTTGATAAGAATCATGAAGATAATGCAATATGTTCGAACAGGCTAATCTGGAATCATCTAGATAGAAGATGGGATATCTTCTTGCTCACAACACTTATGAGATTTATTCAACTTCCTGGTTATTCTCCACTGATTAGTGGTTCCAAATAAAGCTTCTTAGATCGTGGTTCATCCTGGTTTGATAATAATCATGAAGATATTGCCATATTTCCGAACAGGCTAATCTGTAATCATCTGGATAGAAAGTGGGATATCTTCTTGCTCACAACACTTATGAGATTTATTCAACTTCCTGGTTGTTCTCCACTGATTAGTGGTTCAAAATAAAGCTTCTTAGATCGTGGTTCATCCTGGTTTGATAAGAATCCTGAAGATATTGCCATATGTCCGAACAGGCTAATCTGGAATCATCGGTATAGAAAGTGGGATATCTTCTTACTCACAACTCCTATAAGATTTATTTAACTTCCTGGTTATTCTCCATTGATTAGTGGTTCCAAATAAAGCTTCTTAGATCGTGGTTCATCCTGGTTTGATAAGAATCATGAAGATAATGGCATATGTTCGAACAGGCTAATCTGGAATCATCTGGATAGAAAGTGGGATATCTTCTTACTCACAACTCCTATGAGATTAATTCAACTTCCTGGTTATTCTCCACTGATTAGTGGTTCCAAATAAAGCTTCTTAGATCGTGGTTCATCCTGGTTTGATAAGAATCATGAAAATATTGCCATATGTCCGAACAGGCTAATCTGGAATCATCTGGATAGAAAGTGGGATATCTTCTTGCTCACAACACTTATGAGATTTATTCAACTTCCTGGTTATTCTCCACTGATTAGTGGTTTCAAATAAAGCTTCTTAGATCGTGGTTCATCCTGGTTTGATAAGAATCATGAAGATATTGCCATATGTCCGAACAGGCTAATCTTGAATCATCTGGATAGAAAGTGGGATAACTTCTTACTCACAACTCCTATGAGATTTATTGAACCTCCTGCTTATTCTCCACTGATTAGTGGTTCCAAATAAAGCTTCTTAGATCGTGGTTCATCCTGGTTTGATAAGAATCATGAAGATAATGGCATATGTCCGAACAGGCTAATCTGGAATCATCTGGATAGAAGGTGGGATATCTTCTTACTCACAACTCCTATGAGATTTATTAAACTTCCTGGTTATTCTCCACTGAATAGTGGTTCCAAGTAAAGCTTCTTAGATCGTGGTTCATCCTGGTTTGTTAAGAACCATGAAGATAATGGCAAATGTTCGAACAGGCTAATCTGGAATCATCTGGATAGAAAGTGGGATATCTTCTTACTCACAACTCCTATGAGATTTATTCAACTTCCTGCTTATTCTCCACTGATTAGTGGTTCCAAATAAAGCTTCTTAGATAGTGGTTCATCCTGGTTTAATAAGAATCATGAAGATAATGGCATATGTCCGAAAAGGCTAATCTGGAATCATCTAGATAGAAGATGGGATATCTTCTTGCTCACAACACTTATGAGATTTATTCAACTTCCTGGTTATTATCCACTGATTAGTGGTTCCAAATAAAGCTTCTTAGATCGTGGTTCATCCTGGTTTGATAAGAATCATGAAGATATTGCCATATGTCCGAACAGGCTAATCTGGAATCATCTGGATAGAAAGTGGGATATCTTCTTACTCACAACTCCTATGAGATTTATTCAACTTCCTGGTTATTCTCCACTGATTAGTGGTTCCCAATCAAGCTTCTTACATATTGGTTCATCCTGGTTTGATAAGAAACATGAAGATATTGCCATATGTCCGAACAGGCTAATCTGGAATCATCTTGATAGAGGGTGGGATATCTTCTTGCTCACAACACTTATGAGATTTATTCAACTTCCTGTTTATTCTCCACTGATTAGTGGTTCCAAATAAAGCTTTTTAGATCGTGGTTCATCCTGGTTTGATAAGAATCATAAAGATATTGCCATATGTCCGAAAAGGCTAATCTGGAATCATCTGGATAGAAAGTGGGATATCTTCTTACTCACAACTCCTATGAGAGTTATTCAACTTCCTGGTTATTCTCCACTGATTAGTGGTTCCCAATCAGTCTTCTTACATATTGGTTCATCCTGGTTTGATAAAAATCATGAAGATATTGCCATATGTCCGAACAGGCTAATCTGGAATCATCTTGATAGAAGGTTGGATATCTTCTTGCTCACAACACTTATGAGATTTATTCAACTTCCTGGTTATTATCCATTGATTAGTGGTTCTAAATAAAGCTTCTTAGATCGTGGTTCATCCTGGTTTGATAAGAATCATGAAGATATTTCCATATGTCCGAATAGACTAATCTGGAATCATCTGGATAGAAAGTGGGATATCATCTTACTCACAACTCCTATGAGATTTATTCAACTTCCTGGTTATTATCCACTGATTAGTGGTTCCAAATAAAGCTTCTTAGATTGTGGTTCATCCTGGTTTAATAAGAATCATGAAGATAATGGCATATGTCCGAACAGGCTAATCTGGAATCATCTGGATAGAACGTGGGATATCTTCTTGCTCACAACACTTATGAGATTTATTTAACTTCCTGGTTATTCTCCACTGATTAGTGGTTCCAAATAAAGCTTCTTAGATCGTGGTTCATCCTGATTTGATAAGAATCATGAAGATATTGCCATATGTCCGAACAGGCTAATCTTGAATCATCTGGATAGAAAGTGGGATATCTTCTTACTCACAACTCCTATAAGATTTATTTAACTTTCTGGTTATTCTCCACTGATTAGTGGTTCCAAATAAAGCTTCTTAGATCGTGGTTCATCCTGGTTTGATAAGAATCACGAAGATAATGGCATATGTTCGAACAGGCTAATCTGGAATCATCTGGATAGAAAGGGGGATATCTTCTTACTCACAACTCCTATGAGATTTATTCAACTTCCTGGTTATTCTCCACTGATTGGTGGTTCCCAATCAAGCTTCTTACATATTGGTTCGTCCTGGTTTGATAAGAATCATGAAGATATTGCCATATGTCCGAACAGGCTAATCTGGAATCATCTGGATAGAAAGTGGGATATCTTCTTACTCACAACTCCTATGAGATTAATTCAACTTCCTGGTTATTCTCCACTGATTAGTGGTTCCAAATAAAGCTTCTTAGATCGTGGTTCATCCTGGTTTGATAATAATCATGAAGATATTGCCATATTTCCGAACAGGCTAATCTGTAATCATCTGGATAGAAAGTGGGATATCTTCTTGCTCACAACACTTATGAGATTTATTCAACTTCCTGGTTATTATCCACTGATTAGTGGTTCAAAATAAAGCTTCTTAGATCGTGGTTCATCCTGGTTTGATAAGAATCATGAAGATATTGCCATATGTCCGAACTGGCTAATCTGGAATCATCGGTATAGAAAGTGGGATATCTTCTTACTCACAACTCCTATAAGATTTATTTAACTTCCTGGTTATTCTCCACTGATTAGTGGTTCCAAATAAAGCTTCTTAGATCGTGGTTCATCCTGGTTTAATAAGAATCATGAAGATAATGGCATATGTTCGAACAGGCTAATCTGGAATCATCTGGATAGAAAGTGGGATATCTTCTTACTCACAACTCCTATGAGATTTATTCAACTTCCTGGTTATTCTCCACTGATTAGTGGTTCCCAATCAAGCTTCTTACATATTGGTTCGTCCTGGTTTGATAAGAATCATGAAGATATTGCCATATGTCCGAACAGGCTAATCTGGAATCATCTGGATAGAAAGTGGGATATCTTCTTACTCACAACTCCTATGAGATTTATTCAACTTCCTAGTTATTATCCACTGATTAGTGGTTCCAAATAAAGCTTCTTAGATCGTGGTTCATCCTGGTTTGATAATAATCATTAAGATATTAATATCATGTCCGAACATGCTAATCTGGAATCATCTGGATAGAAAGTGGGATATCTTCTTGCTCACAACACTTATGAGATTTAGTCAACTTCCTGGTTATTCTCCACTTATTAGTGGTTCCAAATAAAGCGTCTTAGATCGTGGTTCATCCTGGTTTGATAAGAATCATGAAGATATTGCCATATGTCCGAACATGCTAATCTGGAATCATCTGGATAGAAAGTGGGATATCTTCTTAGTCACAACTCCTATGAGATTTATTCAACTTCCTGGTTATTCTCCACTGATTAGTGGTTCCAAATAAAGCTTCTTAGATCGTGGTTCATCCTGGTTTGATAAGAATCATGAAGATATTGCCATATGTCCGAACAGGCTAATCTGGAATCATCTGGATAGAAAGTGGGATATCTTCTTACTCACAACTCCTATGAGATTTATTCAACTTCCTGGTTATTCTCCACTGATTAGTGGTTCCCAATCAAGCTTCTTACATATTGGTTCATCCTGGTTTGATAAGAAACATGAAGATATTGCCATATGTCCGAACAGGCTAATCTGGAATCATCTTGATAGAGGGTGGGATATCTTCTTGCTCACAACACTTATGAGATTTATTCAACTTCCTGTTTATTCTCCACTGATTAGTGGTTCCAAATAAAGCTTTTTAGATCGTGGTTCATCCTGGTTTGATAAGAATCATAAAGATATTGCCATATGTCCGAAAAGGCTAATCTGGAATCATCTGGATAGAAAGTGGGATATCTTCTTACTCACAACTCCTATGATATTTATTCAACTTCCTGGTTATTCTCCACTGATTAGTGGTTCCCAATCAGTCTTCTTACATATTGGTTCATCCTGGTTTGATAAAAATCATGAAGATATTGCCATATGTCCGAACAGGCTAATCTGGAATCATCTTGATAGAAGGTTGGATATCTTCTTGCTCACAACACTTATGAGATTTATTCAACTTCCTGGTTATTATCCATTGATTAGTGGTTCTAAATAAAGCTTCTTAGATCGTGGTTCATCCTGGTTTGATAAGAATCATGAAGATATTTCCATATGTCCGAATAGACTAATCTGGAATCATCTGGATAGAAAGTGGGATATCATCTTACTCACAACTCCTATGAGATTTATTCAACTTCCTGGTTATTATCCACTGATTAGTGGTTCCAAATAAATCTTCTTAGATTGTGGTTCATCCTGGTTTAATAAGAATCATGAAGATAATGGCATATGTCCGAACAGGCTAATCTGGAATCATCTGGATAGAACGTGGGATATCTTCTTGCTCACAACACTTATGAGATTTATTTAACTTCCTGGTTATTCTCCACTGATTAGTGGTTCCAAATAAAGCTTCTTAGATCGTGGTTCATCCTGATTTGATAAGAATCATGAAGATATTGCCATATGTCCGAACAGGCTAATCTTGAATCATCTGGATAGAAAGTGGGATATCTTCTTACTCACAACTCCTATAAGATTTATTTAACTTCCTGGTTATTCTCCACTGATTAGTGGTTCCAAATAAAGCTTCTTAGATCGTGGTTCATCCTGGTTTGATAAGAATCACGAAGATAATGGCATATGTTCGAACAGGCTAATCTGGAATCATCTGGATAGAAAGGGGGATATCTTCTTACTCACAACTCCTATGAGATTTATTCAACTTCCTGGTTATTCTCCACTGATTGGTGGTTCCCAATCAAGCTTCTTACATATTGGTTCGTCCTGGTTTGATAAGAATCATGAAGATATTGCCATATGTCCGAACAGGCTAATCTGGAATCATCTGGATAGAAAGTGGGATATCTTCTTACTCACAACTCCTATGAGATTAATTCAACTTCCTGGTTATTCTCCACTGATTAGTGGTTCCAAATAAAGCTTCTTAGATCGTGGTTCATCCTGGTTTGATAATAATCATGAAGATATTGCCATATTTCCGAACAGGCTAATCTGTAATCATCTGGATAGAAAGTGGGATATCTTCTTGCTCACAACACTTATGAGATTTATTCAACTTCCTGGTTATTATCCACTGATTAGTGGTTCAAAATAAAGCTTCTTAGATCGTGGTTCATCCTGGTTTGATAAGAATCATGAAGATATTGCCATATGTCCGAACTGGCTAATCTGGAATCATCGGTATAGAAAGTGGGATATCTTCTTACTCACAACTCCTATAAGATTTATTTAACTTCCTGGTTATTCTCCACTGATTAGTGGTTCCAAATAAAGCTTCTTAGATCGTGGTTCATCCTGGTTTAATAAGAATCATGAAGATAATGGCATATGTTCGAACAGGCTAATCTGGAATCATCTGGATAGAAAGTGGGATATCTTCTTACTCACAACTCCTATGAGATTTATTCAACTTCCTGGTTATTCTCCACTGATTATTGGTTCCCAATCAAGCTTCTTACATATTGGTTCGTCCTGGTTTGATAAGAATCATGAAGATATTGCCATATGTCCGAACAGGCTAATCTGGAATCATCTGGATAGAAAGTGGGATATCTTCTTACTCACAACTCCTATGAGATTTATTCAACTTCCTGGTTATTATCCACTGATTAGTGGTTCCAAATAAAGCTTCTTAGATCGTGGTTCATCCTGGTTTGATAATAATCATTAAGATATTAATATCATGTCCGAACATGCTAATCTGGAATCATCTGGATAGAAAGTGGGATATCTTCTTGCTCACAACACTTATGAGATTTAGTCAACTTCCTGGTTATTCTCCACTTATTAGTGGTTCCAAATAAAGCGTCTTAGATCGTGGTTCATCCTGGTTTGATAAGAATCATGAAGATATTGCCATATGTCCGAACATGCTAATCTGGAATCATCTGGATAAAAAGTGGGATATCTTCTTAGTCACAACTCCTATGAGATTTATTCAACTTCCTGGTTATTCTCCACTGATTAGTGGTTCCAAATAAAGCTTCTTAGATCGTGGTTCATCCTGGTTTGATTAGAATCATGAAGATAATGGCATGTGTCCGAACAGACTAATCTGTTATCATCTGGATAGAAGGTGGGATATCTTCTTACTCACAACTCCTATGAGATTTATTAAACTTCCTGGTTATTCTCCACTGAATAGTGGTTCCAAACAAAGCTTCTTAGATCATGGTTCATCCTGGTTTGATAAGAATCATGAAGATAATGGCATACGTTCGAACAGGCTAATTTGGAATCATCTGGATAGAAAGTGGGATATCTTCTTACTCACAACTCCTATGTGATTTATTCAACTTCCTGGTTATTCTCCACTGATTAGTGGTTCCAAATAAAGCTTCTTAGATCGTGGTTTATCCTGGTTTGATAAGAATCATGAAGATAATGGCATATGTCCGAACAGGCTAATCTGGAATCATCTAGATAGAAGATGGGATATCTTCTTGCTCACAACACTTATGAGATTTATTCAACTTCCTGGTTATTCTCCACTGATTAGTGGTTCCAAATAAAGCTTCTTAGATCGTGGTACATCCTGGTTTGATAAGAATCATGAAGATATTGCCATATGTCCGAACAGACTAATCTGGAATCATCTGGATAGAAAGTGGGATATCTTCTTTCTCACAACTCCTATGAGATTTATTCAACTTCCTGGTTATTCTCCACTGATTAGTGGTTCCCAATCAAGCTTCTTACATATTGGTTCATCCTGGTTTGATAAGAAACATGAAGATATTGCCGTATGTCCGAACAAGCTAATCTGGAATCATCTTGATAGAAGGTGGGATATCATCTTGCTCACAACACTTATGAGATTTATTCAACTTCCTGGTTATTATCCACTGATTAGTGGTTCCAAATAAAGCTTCTTAGATCGTGGTTCATCCTGGTTTGATAAGAATCATGAAGATATTGCCATATGTCCGAACAGGCTAATCTGGAATCATCTGGATAGAAAGTGGGATATCTTCTTACTCACAACTCCTATGAGATTTATTCAAGTTCCTGGTTATTCTCCACTGATTAGTGGTTCCAAATAAAGCTTCTTAGATCGTGGTTCATCCTGGTTTAATAGGAATCATGAAGATAATGACATATGTCCGAACAGGCTAATCTGGAATTATCTAGATAGAACGTGGGATATCTTCTTGCTCACAACACTTACGAGATTTATTCAACTTGTTGGGATAAGCTTGAAGCTCAAGAAAGCCTAAGCTAGAAGATTCATCCTAATCCTACCGAGTTATGGATAAAGATACATAATAGATTTAGGAGTTATCTAAAGTTATGATATCTATTAGGACTAGGAGAAGTTCAAACCTATATAAGTAGTTGTCGAGTTGTGACAAAGCTTAATAGAGTTTTGGAGATTGAGAACTTGAGTTGTTGAGTTATTTTTCTCAGGTTAATAAAAGTGAGTTATACTTATTTGATCTTTGATCTCTAGATTTGGTATCAGAGCTTATAGAATCATGGGAGAAATCGTAGCTGCATCAAACAGCATGAAGGGAGGACAATCGAGCATAAAGTGTCCGATGCTAACTGGTGCAAACTACACGGTCTGGTCAATGCGAATGCAAGTAGCGTTAGAAGTTCATAAGGTATGGGAGGCTATCGATCCAGGAGAAGACACAGGAGAAAAGAACAGCATGGCAAAGGCGCTATTGTTTCAATCAGTACCTGAGACAATGATATTACAGATAGGAAACGTAAAAACAGCCAAAGAGATGTGGGAGGCTATAAATACAAGACACGAAGGGGCTGATCGAGTCAAAGAAGCGCGTCTGCAGACCCTTATGAGTGAGTTTAATCGTTTAAAGATGAAGGAAGCAGATACCATCGATGCTTTTGTCGGTAAACTTGGAGAGACATCATCAAAATCTGCTGCACTTGGTGAGACCATAGAGGAAACTAAGCTGGTCAAGAAGTTTCTTGATTCCCTGCCAAGAAAGAAATTCATACACATGGTGGCAGCACTTGAACAGATGCTTGACTTAAAAACAGCAAAGTTCGAAGAAGTAGTAGGAAGATTAAAGACCTATGAAGAAAGAATACATGAGGAGGAAGAATCACAAGGGGATCAGTCAAAGCTCATGTACGCAAGCTCTGAGTCACAGGCAAATCAACAGTATGATCAAAACAGAGGTTATAGAGGCAGAGGACGTGGTGGACGATCTCAAAACAGAGGACGCGGGCGTGGTCGTTACAACGGAGCAGCAGATACGTCGAGAATAACCTGTTATAGATGTGATAAGCTTGGTCATTACGCCTCTGATTGTCCTGACCGTCTTCTCAAGTTGCAGGAAGCACAAGAAAACAATAATGCAGATACAGAGAATGCAGATGAGTTGATGATGCATGATGTAGTTTATCTTAATGAGAAGAATTGCAACCCTGAGAAGTAAGAGACTAATAATGATAATGATGATATCTGGTACTTGGATAATGGGGCTAGCAATCATATGACAGGAGATAGACGACACTTCTCGAGTATAGATAATACAATCACAGGAAAAGTATGGTTTGGTGATGATTCTAGGATTGATATCAAAGGAAAGGGAACCATATCGTTTGTTGACATGAATGGTGAGTCAAGGAAGATGACAGATGTGTACTTTATTCCTGAGTTAAGGAGCAATATCATCAGCCTAGGTCAAGCAACAGAGTCCGGTTGCGACATAAGATTGAGAGGAGAAAGCTTGACGATGCATGATCAGAATGGAAAACTCCTTGTCAAAGCAGAACGGTCGAAGAACAGGCTCTACAAAGTTCGCATGGGAGTCAAAGATACATCACAGCTGCACCTGAGTGAGATAAGCGAATCAAACCGATGGCACTCGAGACTCGGACATGTTAACATAAGAACCATGAAAGCTATGATTGACAAAGGACTTGTCATAGGAGTTCCAAACATCGATGTTGCAAAAGAAGTGTGTCCATCGTGCTTACTTGGGAAACAGGCAAGACAGAAGTTCCCTCAAGCTACACTATACAGAGCAGATAGACCACTTGAGCTCATTCATGGAGACTTGTGTGGTCCGATAACTCCGAGCACTTCAGGAGGGAGTCGATACATATTTGTCATTATCGATGATTATTCTAGGTACATGTGGACAATCTTACTTAAAGAAAAGAGTGAGGCGTTTCACAAATTCAGAAAACTGAAAAGAATTGTGGAACAAGAGACGAAAGAGAAAGTGGGAACCTTCAGAACTGATCGAGGTGGAGAGTTCGTATCAAACGAGTTCAACAACTACTGTGAAGAGGAAGGCATCACTAGGCACCTCACAGCTCCATACACTCCGCAGCAAAACGGAGTGGTAGAGAGGAGGAATAGAACGTTAATGGAGATGGCGAGGAGTCTACTCAAACACATGCATATGCCTAACTACTTGTGGGGTGAAGCAATACGACACGCAACGTATCTCATTAACAGAATAACCACGAGATCTCTGAATGACCAGACACCTATGAGGCTGTACGAGGAAGAAAACCAAACATAGGTCACATTCGAGTTTTTGGATGCATCTGTTACGCTAAGGTTGATAAGGTTCACCTAAGAAAACTTGATGACAGGACAAGAATACTTGTTCATCTCGGAACAGAGCCGGGATCTAAAGCTTACAGATTGCTTGACGGTAATACAAAGAAGATAGTGGTAAGCCGTGATGTCGTGTTTGACGAGACAAAAGGTCTGAACTGGAAGAAACATGATGCGAAACCGGAGAGTTATGGTGAATTTATGATCACAATGGGTGAGTTTGGAAACCATGGGGTCACAGTGGCGACAAGTCAAGAGAACAACGAAGCTGTGGAGATACAGAAAACTGGGGAAGAAGAAGTCAAGAGTGAAAAGGATGAGACAGAAGTTACAGAAACAGAGATATCTAACGAAGAAGAAGAGGAAAACAGAGTACTAAGACGAAGTGAGAGACAAACAAGTAGACCAAAGTACCTTGAGGACTACGTTATGATATGTGAAGAAGAAGGAGAGCTATTACTTCTGTGTTTGATTGATGAGCAAGGGAACTTCATAGAGGCAAGCACATTAAAAGAATGGATTGATGCGTGCAAGGATGAGATACAGTCAATTGAGAAGAATGATGTATGGACATTGGTTGATTTGCCGTGTGGAGCTAAGCCTATTGGTCTCAGATGGATCTTTAAGATCAAACGTAACTCTGATGGCACAATCAACAAATATAAAGCTAGACTAGTGGCTAAAGGGTATGTTCAGCAACAAGGGATTGACTTTGATGAAGCATTCGCCCCTGTAGCTCGTCTCGAGACTATTAGACTACTGGTTAGTATTGCAGCTACAAACGGATGGGAGGTACACCACCTTGACGTCAAAACAGCTTTCCTACACGGCGAGCTAAAAGAAACAGTTTACGTTTCTCAGCCTGAGGGATTTGAGGTGAAAGGGAATGAGAAGAAGGTATACAAGCTCAGTAAAGCGTTGTACGGATTGCGACAGGCACCGAGAGCTTGGAACAACAAGTTAAACACGATACTACTCGAGCTCGGTTTTGAGAAGTGTTCAAAAGAACATTCAGTACACAGGAAAATCGTGGGAAAAGATTTACTTGTTGTGGCGGTCTATGTAGATGACTTGTTTGTGTGTGGAGCAAGTCTAAAGGTAATTAAAGACTTTAAGAAAGAGATGTCATCAAAGTTTGACATGAGTGACTTGGGAAAGCTAAGCTACTATCTTGGAATTGAGGTACATCAAGGGGAAGGCTACATAAGTTTAAATCAACAGAGATATGCTTTGAAGATCTTGGAAGAAAGCGGAATGGAGAACTGCAACATGTCTCACACGCCTATGGAGAACGGACTGAAGCTTTCAAAGTCTGTTGATGAAGAAGATGCAGATGCCACAAGGTACAGACGGATCATCGGATGTCTAAGATATATGTTGCACACAAGACCTGATCTCAGCTATACAGTGGGAGTTCTGAGCCGATATATGACAGCTCCAAAGACGTCTCATGAAGCGGCAATGAAACACTGCCTCAGGTATATTCATGGAACTACATCACTTGGGCTTAAGTTCACGCAGTCAAGACAAGGAATCCCTAAGCTCATAGGATATAGCGACAGTAGCCACAACGTGGATGTTGACGACGGAAGGAGCACTGCAGGACACATCTTTTACTTTGGTGAAAGCTTGATCACATGGTGCTCAAGCAACAAGACACAGTCGCTCTCTCGTCGTGTGAGGCAGAGTTTATGGCAGGAACAGAGGCGTCTAAGCAAGCTATATGGTTACAGGAGTTACTGAGTGAAGTCACGTTTCAACCCATCGAGAAAGTGCTCATTAAGATCGACAATCAGTCCGCAATTTTCTCTCACCAGGAACCCTGTTTTTCACGGAAGAAGCAAACACATACACCGTCGCTATCACTTCATAAGGGAGTGTATTGAGAAGGGTCAAGTCGATGTTGAGCACGTTTCGAGTGAGTTGCAGAAAGCTGACATTCTAACCAAAGCTCTTGGAAGAATCAAGTTCAGAGAGATGCGAGACCTCATTGGGATGCATGACATATCAAATGGAGACTTCAAGCTTAAGGGAGAGACTGTTTGGATAAGCTTGAAGCTCAAGAAAGCCTAAGCTAGAAGATTCATCCTAATCCTACCGAGTTATGGATAAAGATACATAATAGATTAAGGAGTTATCTAAAGTTATGATATCTATTAGGATTAGGAGAAGTTCAAACCTATATAAGTAGTTGTCGAGTTGTGACAAAGCTTAATAGAGTTTTGGAGATTGAGAACTTGAGTTGTTGAGTTATTTTCTCAGGTTAATAAATGTGAGTTATACTTATTTGATCTTTGATCTCTAGACAACTTCCTGGTTATTCTCCACTGATTAGTGGTTCCAAATAAAGCTTCTTAGATCGTGGTTCATCCTGGTTTGATAAGAATCATGAAGATATTGCCATATGTCCGAACAGGCTAATCTGGAATCATTTGGATAGAAACTGGGATATCTTCTTACTCACAACTCCTATGAGATTTATTCAACTTCCTGGTTATTCTCCACTGATTAGTGGTTCCAAATAAAGCTTCTTAGTTCGTGGTTCTTCCTGGTTTGTTAAGAATCATGAAGATAATGGCATATGTCCGAACAGGCTAATCTGGAATCATCTGGATAGAAGGTGAGATATCTTCTTGCTCACAACACTTATGAGATTTATTCAACTTCCTGGTTATTCTCCACTGATTAGTGGTTCCAAATAAAGCTTCTTAGATCGTGGTTCATCCTGGTTTGATAAGAATCATGAAGATATTGCCATATGTCCGAACAGTCTAATCTGGAATCATCTGGATAGAAAGTGGGATATCTTCTTACTCACAACTCCTATGAGATTTATTCAACTTCCTGGTTATTCTCCACTGATTAGTGGTTCCCAATCAAGCTTCTTACATATTGGTTCATCCTGGTTTGATAAGAAACATGAAGATATTGCCATATGTCCGAACAGGCTAATCTGGAATCATCTTGATAGAAGGTGGGATATCTTCTTGCTCACAACACTTATGAGATTTATTCAACTTCTTGTTTATTCTCCACTGATTAGTGGTTCCAAATAAAGCTTTTTAGATCGTGGTTCATCCTGGTTTGATAAGAATCATGAAGATATTGCCATGTCCGAACAGGCTAATCTGGAATCATCTGGATAGAAAGTGGGATATCTTCTTACTCACAACTCCTATGAGATTTATTCAACTTCCTGGTTATTCTCCACTGATTAGTGGTTCCCAATCAAGCTTCTTACATATTGGTTCATCCTGGTTTGATAAGAATCATGAAGATATTGCCATATGTCCGAAGAGGCTAATCTGGAATCATCTTGATAGAAGGTGGGATATCTTCTTTCTCACAACACTTATGAGATTTATTCAACTTCCTGGTTATTATCCACTGATTAGTGGTTCCAAATAAAGCTTCTTAGATCGTGGTTCATCCTGGTTTGATAAGAATCATGAAGATATTGCCATATGTCCGAACATGCTAATCTGGAATCATCTGGATAGAAAGTGGGATATCTTCTTACTCTCAACGCCTATGAGATTTTTTCAACTTCCTGGTTATTCTCCACTGATTAGTGGTTCCAAATAAAGCTTCTTAGATCGTGGTTCATCCTGGTTTGATAAGAATCATGAAGATAATGACATATGTCCAAACAGGCTAATCTGGAATCATCTAGATAGAAGGTGGGATATCTTCTTGCTCACAACACTTATGAGATTTATTCAACTTACTGGTTATTCTCCACTGATTAGTGGTTCCAAATAAAGCTTCTTAGATCGTGGTTCATCCTGGTTTGATAAGAATCATGAAGATATTGCCATATGTCCGAACAGGCTAATCTGGAATCATCTGGATAGAAAGTGGGATATCTTCTTACTCACAACTCCTATGAGATTTATACAACTTCCTGGTTATTCTCCACTGATTAGTGGTTCCCAATAAAGCTTCTTACATATTGGTTCATCCTGGTTTGATAAGAAACATGAAGATATTGCCGTATGTCCGAACAAGCTAATCTGGAATCATCTTGATAGAAGGTGGGATATCATCTTGCTCACAACACTTATGAGATTTATTCAACTTCCTGGTTATTATCCACTGATTAGTGGTTCCAAATAAAGCTTCTTAGATCGTGGTTCATCCTGGTTTGATAAGAATCATGAAGATATTGCCATATGTCCGAACAGGCTAATCTGGAATCATCTGGATAGAAAGTGGGATATCTTCTTACTCACAACTCCTATGAGATTTATTCAACTTCCTGGTTATTCTCCACTGATTAGTGGTTCCAAATAAAGCTTCTTAGATCGTGGTTCATCCTGGTTTAATAGGAATCATGAAGATAATGACAAATGTTCGAACAGGCTAATCTGGAACCATCTAGATAGAACGTGGGATATCTTCTTGCTCACAACACTTACGAGATTTATTCAACTTCCTGGTTATTCTCCACTGATTATTGGTTCCAAATAAAGCTTCTTAGATCGTGTTTCATCCTGGTTTGATAAGAATCATGAAGATATTGCCATATGTCCGAACAGGCTAATCTGGAATCATTTTTGGATAGAAACAGGGATATCTTCTTACTCACAACTCCTATGAAATTTATTCAACTTCCTGGTTATTCTCCACTGATTAGTGGTTCCAAATAAAGCTTCTTAGTTCGTGGTTCTTCCTGGTTTGTTAAGAATCATGAAGATAATAGCATATGTCCGAACAGGCTAATCTGGAATCATCTGGATAGAAGGGGAGATATCTTCTTGCTCACAACACTTATGAGATTTATTCAACTTCCTGGTTATTCTCCACTGATTAGTGGTTCCAAATAAAGCTTCTTAGTTCGTGGTTCTTCCTGGTTTGTTAAGAATCATGAAGATAATAGCATATGTCCGAACAGGCTAATCTGGAATCATCTGGATAGAAGGTGAGATATCTTCTTGCTCACAACACTTATGAGATTTATTCAACTTCCTGGTTATTCTCCACTGATTAGTGGTTCCAAATAAAGCTTCTTAGATCGTGGTTCGTCCTGGTTTGATAAGAATCATGAAGATAATGGAATATATCCGAACAGGCTAATCTGGAATCATGTGGATAAAAGGTGGGATATCTTCTTGCTCACAACACTTATGAGATTTATTTAACTTCCTGGTTATTCTCCACTGATTAGTGGTTCCAAATAAAGCTTCTTAGATCGTGGTTCATCCTGATTTGATAAGAATCATGAAGATATTGCCATATGTCCGAACATGCTAATCTGGAATCATCTGGATAGAAAGTGGGATATCTTCTTACTCACAACTCCTATGAGATTTATTAAACTTCCTGGTTATTCTCCACTGATTAATGGTTCCAAATAAAGCTTCTTAGATCGTGGTTCATCCTGGTTTGATAAGAATCATGAAGATATTGTCATATGTCCGAACAGGCTAATCTGGAATCATCTGGATAGAAAATGGGATATCTTCTTACTCACAACTCCTATGAGATTTATTCAACTTCCTGGTTATTCTCCACTGATTAGTGGTTCCCAATCAAGCTTCTTACATATTGGTTCATCCTGGTTTGATAAGAAACATGAAGATATTGCCATATGTCCGAACATGCTAATCTGGAATTATCTTGATAGAAGGTGGGATATCTTCTTGCTCACAACACTTATGAGATTTATTCAACTTCCTGTTTATTCTCCACTGATTAGTGGTTCCAAATAAAGCTTCTTAGATCGTGGTTCATCCTGGTTTGATAAGAATCATGAAGATATTGCCATATGTCCGAACAGGCTAATCTGGAATCATCTGGATAGAAAGTGGGATATCTTCTTTCTCACAACTCCTATGAGATTTATTCAACTTCCTGGTTATTCTCCACTGATTAGTGGTTCCCAATCAAGCTTATTACATATTGGTTCATCCTGGTTTGATAAGAATCATGAAGATATTGCCATATGTCCGAACAGGCTAATCTGGAATCATCTTGATAGAAGGTGGGATATCTTCTTGCTCACAACACTTATGAGATTTATTCAACTTCCTGGTTATTATCCACTGATTAGTGGTTCCGAATAAAGCGTCTTAGATCGTGGTTCATTCTGGTTTGATAAGAATCATGAAGATATTGCCATATGTCCGAACAGGCTAATCTGGAATCATCTGGATAGAAAGTGGGATATCTTCTTACTCTCAACTCCTATGAGATTTATTCAACTTCCTGGTTATTCTCCACTGATTAGTGGTTCCAAATAAAGCTTCTTAGATCGTGGTTCATCCTGGTTTGATAAGAATCATGAAGATAATGACATATGTCCAAACAGGCTAATCTGGAATCATCTAGATAGAAGGTGGGATATCTTCTTGCTCACAACACTTATGAGATTTATTCAACTTCCTGGTTATTCTCTACTGATTAGTGGTTCCAAATAAAGCTTCTTAGATCGTGGTTCATCCTGGTTTGATAAGAATCATGAAGATATTGCCATATGTCCGAACAGGCTAATCTGGAATCATCTGGATAGAAAGTGGGATATCTTCTTACTCACAACTCCTATGAGATTTATTCAACTTCCTGGTTATTCTCCACTGATTAGTGGTTCCCAATCAAGCTTCTTACATATTGGTTCATCCTGGTTTGATAAGAAACATGAAGATATTGCCGTATGTCCGAACAAGCTAATCTGGAATCATCTTGATAGAAGGTGGGATATCATCTTGCTCACAACACTTATGAGATTTATTCAACTTCCTGGTTATTATCCACTGATTAGTGGTTCCAAATAAAGCTTCTTAGATCGTGGTTCATCCTGGTTTGATAAGAATCATGAAGAAATTGCCATATGTCCGAACAGGCTAATCTGGAATCATCTGGATAGAAAGTGGGATATCTTCTTACTCACAACTCCTATGAGATTTATTCAACTTCCTGGTTATTCTCCACTGATTAGTGGTTCCAAATAAAGCTTCTTAGATCGTGGTTCATCCTGGTTTAATAGGAATCATGAAGATAATGACAAATGTTCGAACATGCTAATCTGGAATCATCTAGATAGAACGTGGGATATCTTCTTGCTCACAACACTTATGAGATTTATTTAACTTCCTGGTTATTCACCACTGATTAGTGGTTCCAAATAAAGCTTCTTAGATCGTGGTTCATCCTGATTTGATAAGAATCATGAAGATATTGCCATATGTCCGAACATGCTAATCTGGAATCATCTGGATAGAAAGTGGGATATCTTCTTACTCACAACTCCTATGAGATTTATTCAACTTCCTGGTTATTCTCCACTGATTAGTAGTTCCCAATAAAGCTTCTTACATATTGGTTCATCCTGGTTTGATAAGAAACATGAAGATATCGCCGTATGTCCGAACAAGCTAATCTGGAATCATCTTGATAGAAGGTGGGATATCATCTTGCTCACAACACTTATGAGATTTATTCAACTTCATGGTTATTATCCACTGATTAGTGGTTCCAAATAAAGCTTCTTAGATCGTGGTTCATCCTGGTTTGATAAGAATCATGAAGATATTGCCATATGTCCGAACAGGCTAATCTGGAATCATCTGGATAGAAAGTGGGATATCTTCTTACTCACAACTCCTATGAGATTTATTCAACTTCCTGGTTATTCTCCACTGATTAGTGGTTCCAAATAAAGCTTCTTAGATCGTGGTTCATCCTGGTTTAATAGGAATCATGAAGATAATGACAAATGTTTGAACAAGCTAATCTGGAACCATCTAGATAGAACGTGGGATATCTTCTTGCTCACAACACTTACGAGATTTATTCAACTTCCTGGTTATTCTCCACTGATTATTGGTTCCAAATAAAGCTTCTTAGATCGTGGTTCATCCTGGTTTGATAAGAATCATGAAGATATTGCCATATGTCCGAACAGGCTAATCTGGAATCATTTTTGGATAGAAACTGGGATATCTTCTTACTCACAACTCCTATGAGATTTATTCAACTTCCTGGTTATTCTCCACTGATTAGTGGTTCCAAATAAAGCTTCTTAGTTCGTGGTTCTTCCTGGTTTGTTAAGAATCATGAAGATAATAGCATATGTCCGAACAGGCTAATCTGGAATCATCTGGATAGAAGGGGAGATATCTTCTTGCTCACAACACTTATGAGATTTATTCAACTTCCTGGTTATTCTCCACTGATTAGTGGTTCCAAATAAAGCTTCTTAGTTCGTGGTTCTTCCTGGTTTGTTAAGAATCATGAAGATAATAGCATATGTCCGAAAAGGCTAATCTGGAATCATCTGGATAGAAGGTGAGATATCTTCTTGTTCACAACACTTATGAGATTTATTCAACTTCCTGGTTATTCTCCACTGATTAGTGGTTCCAAATAAAGCTTCTTAGATCGTGGTTCGTCCTGGTTTGATAAGAATCATGAAGATAATGGAATATATCCGAACAGGCTAATCTGGAATCATGTGGATAAAAGGTGGGATATCTTCTTGCTCACAACACTTATGAGATTTATTTAACTTCCTGGTTATTCTCCACTGATTAGTGGTTCCAAATAAAGCTTCTTAGATCGTGGTTCATCCTGATTTGATAAGAATCATGAAGATATTGCCATATGTCCGAACATGCTAATCTGGAATCATCTAGATAGAAAGTGGGATATCTTCTTACTCACAACTCCTATGAGATTTATTCAACTTCCTGGTTATTCTCCACTGATTAATGGTTCCAAATAAAGCTTCTTAGATCGTGGTTCATCCTGGTTTGATAAGAATCATGAAGATATTGCCATATGTCCGAACAGGCTAATCTGGAATCATCTGGATAGAAAGTGGGATATCTTCTTACTCACAACTCCTATGAGATTTATTCAACTTCCTGGTTATTCTCCACTGATTAGTGGTTCCCAATCAAGCTTCTTACATATTGGTTCATCCTGGTTTGATAAGAAACATGAAGATATTGCCATATGTCCGAACATGCTAATCTGGAATTATCTTGATAGAAGGTGGGATATCTTCTTGCTCACAACACTTATGAGATTTATTCAACTTCCTGTTTATTCTCCACTGATTAGTGGTTCCAAATAAAGCTTCTTAGATCGTGGTTCATCCTGGTTTGATAAGAATCATGAAGATATTGCCATATGTCCGAACAGGCTAATCTGGAATCATCTGGATAGAAAGTGGGATATCTTCTTACTCACAACTCCTATGAGATTTATTCAACTTCCTGGTTATTCTCCACTGATTAGTGGTTCCCAATCAAGCTTCTTACATATTGGTTCATCCTGGTTTGATAAGAATCATGAAGATATTGCCATATGTCCGAACAGGCTAATCTGGAATCATCTTGATAGAAGGTGGGATATCTTCTTGCTCACAACACTTATGAGATTTATTCAACTTCCTGGTTATTATCCACTGATTAGTGGTTCCAAATAAAGCGTCTTAGATCGTGGTTCATTCTGGTTTGATAAGAATCTTGAAGATATTGCCATATGTCCGAACATGCTAATCTGGAATCATCTGGATAGAAAGTGGGATATCTTCTTACTCTCAACTCCTATGAGATTTATTCAACTTCCTGGTTATTCTCCACTGATTAGTGGTTCCAAATAAAGCTTCTTAGATCGTGGTTCATCCTGGTTTGATAAGAATCATGAAGATAATGACATATGTCCAAACAGGCTAATCTGGAATCATCTAGATAGAAGGTGGGATATCTTCTTGCTCACAACACTTATGAGATTTATTCAACTTCATGGTTATTCTCCACTGATTAGTGGTTCCAAATAAAGCTTCTTAGATCGTGGTTCATCCTGGTTTGATAAGAATCATGAAGATATTGTCATATGTCCGAACAGGCTAATCTGGAATCATCTGGATAGAAAGTGGGATATCTTCTTACTCACAACTCCTATGAGATTTATTCAACTTCCTGGTTATTCTCCACTGATTAGTGGTTCCCAATCAAGCTTCTTACATATTGGTTCATCCTGGTTTGATAAGAAACATGAAGATATTGCCGTATGTCCGAACAAGCTAATCTGGAATCATCTTGATAGAAGGTGGGATATCATCTTGCTCACAACACTTATGAGATTTATTCAACTTCCTGGTTATTATCCACTGATTAGTGGTTCCAAATAAAGCTTCTTAGATCGTGGTTCATCCTGGTTTGATAAGAATCATGAAGATATTGCCATATGTCCGAACAGGCTAATCTGGAATCATCTGGATAGAAAGTGGGATATCTTCTTACTCACAACACTTATGAGATTTATTCAACTTCCTTGTTATTCTCCACTGATTAGTGGTTCCAAATAAAGCTTCTTAGATCGTGGTTCATCCTGGTTTGATAAGAATCATGAAGATATTGCCATATCTCCGAACAGGCTAATCTGGAATCATCTGGATAGAAAGTGGGATATCTTCTTACTCACAACTCCTATGAGATTTATTCAACTTCCTGGTTATTCTCCACTGATTAGTGGTTCCCAATCAAGCTTCTTACATATTGGTTTATCCTGGTTTGATAAGAAACATGAAGATATTGCCGTATGTCCGAACAAGCTAATCTGGAATCATCTTGATAGAAGGTGGGATATCATCTTGCTCACAACACTTATGAGATTTATTCAACTTCCTGGTTATTATCCACTGATTAGTGGTTCCAAATAAAGCTTCTTAGATCGTGGTTCATCCTGGTTTGATAAGAATCATGAAGATATTGCCATATGTCCGAACAGGCTAATCTGGAATCATCTGGATAGAAAGTGGGATATCTTCTTACTCACAACTCCTATGAGATTTATTAAACTTCCTGGTTATTCTCCACTGATTAGTGGTTCCAAATAAAGCTTTTTAGATCGTGGTTCATCCTGGTTTAATAGGAATCATGAAGATAATGACAAATGTTCGAACAGGCTAATCTGGAATCATCTAGATAGAACGTGGAATATCTTCTTGCTCACAACACTTTCGAGATTTATTCAACTTCCTGGTTATTCTCCACTGATTAGTGGTTCCAAATAAAGCTTCTTAGATCGTGGTTCATCCTGGTTTGATAAGAATCATGAAGATATTGCCATATGTCCGAACAGGCTAATCTGGAATCATTTTTGGATAGAAACTGGGATATCTTCTTACTCACAACTCCTATGAGATTTATTCAACTTCCTGGTTATTCTCCACTGATTAGTGGTTCCAAATAAAGCTTCTTAGTTCGTGGTTCTTCCTGGTTTGTTAAGAATCATGAAGATAATAGCATATGTCCGAACAGGCTAATCTGGAATCATCTGGATAGAAGGTGAGATATCTTCTTGCTCACAACACTTATGAGATTTATTCAACTTCCTGGTTATTCTCCACTGATTAGTGGTTCCAAATAAAGCTTCTTAGATCGTGGTTCGTCCTGGTTTGATAAGAATCATGAAGATAATGGAATAAATCCGAACAGGCTAATCTGGAATCATGTGGATAAAAGGTGGGATATCTTCTTGCTCACAACACTTATGAGATTTATTTAACTTCCTGGTTATTCTCGACTGATTAGTGGTTCCAAATAAAGCTTCTTAGATCGTGGTTCATCCTGATTTGATAAGAATCATGAAGATATTGCCATATGTCCGAACATGCTAATCTGGAATCATCTGGATAGAAAGTGGGATATCTTCTTACTCACAACTCCTATGAGATTTATTAAACTTCCTGGTTATTCTCCACTGATTAATGGTTCCAAATAAAGCTTCTTAGATCGTGGTTCATCCTGGTTTGATAAGAATCATGAAGATATTGCCATATGTCCGAACAGGCTAATCTGGAATCATCTGGATAGAAAGTGGGATATCTTCTTACTCACAACTCCTATGAGATCTATTCAACTTCCTGGTTATTCTCCACTGATTAGTGGTTCCCAATCAAGCTTCTTACATATTGGTTCATCCTGGTTTGATAAGAATCATGAAGATATTGCCATATGTCCGAACAGGCTAATCTGAAATCATCTTGATAGAAGGTGGGATATCTTCTTGCTCACAACACTTATGAGATTTATTCAACTTCCTGGTTATTATCCACTGATTAGTGGTTCCAAATAAAGCTTCTTAGATCTTGGTTCATCCTGGTTTGATAAGAATCATGAAGATATTTCCATATGTCCGAACAGGCTAATCTGGAATCATCTGGATAGAAAGTGGGATATCTTCTTACTCTCAACTCCTATGAGATTTATTCAACTTCCTGGTTATTCTCCACTGATTAGTGGTTCCAAATAAAGCTTCTTAGATCGTGGTTCATCCTGGTTTGATAAGAATCATGAAGATAATGACATATGTCCAAACAGGCTAATCTGGAATCATCTAGATAGAAGGTGGGATATCTTCTTGCTCACAACACTTATGAGATTTATTCAACTTCCTGGTTATTCTACACTGATTAGTGGTTCCAAATAAAGCTTCTTAGATCGTGGTTCATCCTGGTTTGATAAGAATCATGAAGATATTGCCATATGTCCGAACATGATAATCTGGAATCATCTGGATAGAAAGTGGGATATCTTCTTACTCACAACTCCTATGAGATTTATTCAACTTCCTGGTTATTCTCCACTGATTAGTGGTTCCCAATCAAGCTTCTTACATATTGGTTCATCCTGGTTTGATAAGAAACATGAAGATATTGCCGTATGTCCGAACAAGCTAATCTGGAATCATCTTGATAGAAGGTGGGATATCATCTTGCTCACAACACTTTTGAGATTTATTCAACTTCCTGTTATTATCCACTGATTAGTGGTTCCAAATAAAGCTTCTTAGATCGTGGTTCATCCTGGTTTGATAAGAATCATGAAGATATTGCCATATGTCCGAACAGGCTAATCTGGAATCATCTGGATAGAAAGTGGGATATCTTCTTACTCACAACTCCTATGAGATTTATTCAACTTCCTGGTTATTCTCCACTGATTAGTGGTTCCAAATAAAGCTTCTTAGATCGTGGTTCATCCTGGTTTAATAGGAATCATGAAGATAATGACAAATGTTCGAACAGGCTAATCTGGAATCATCTAGATAGAACGTGGGATATCTTCTTGCTCACAACACTTTCGAGATTTATTCAACTTCCTGGTTATTCTCCACTGATTAGTGGTTCCAATAAAGCTTCTTAGATCGTGGTTCATCCTGGTTTGATAAGAATCATGAAGATATTGCCATATGTCCGAACAGGCTAATCTGGAATCATTTTTGGATAGAAACTGGGATATCTTCTTACTCACAACTCCTATGAGATTTATTCAACTTCCTGGTTATTCTCCACTGATTAGTGGTTCAAATAAAGCTTCTTAGTTCGTGGTTCTTCCTGGTTTGTTAAGAATCATGAAGATAATAGCATATGACCGAACAGGCTAATCTGGAATCATCTGGATAGAAGGTGAGATATCTTCTTGCTCACAACACTTATGAGATTTATTCAACTTCCTGGTTATTATCCACTGATTAGTGGTTCCAAATAAAGCTTCTTAGATCGTGGTTCATCCTGGTTTGATAAGAATCATGAAGATATTGCCATATGTCCGAACAGGCTAATCTGGAATCAGCTGGATAGAAAGTGGGATATCTTCTTACTCTCAACTCCTATGAGATTTATTCAACTTCCTGGTTATTATCCACTGATTAGTGGTTCCAAATAAAGCTTCTTAGATCGTGGTTCATCCTGGTTTGATAAGAATCATGAAGATAATGACATATGTCCAAACATGCTAATCTGGAATCATCTAGATAGAAGGTGGGATATCTTCTTGCTCACAACACTTATGAGATTTATTCAACTTCCTGGTTATTCTCCACTGATTAGTGGTTCCAAATAAAGCTTCTTAGATCGTGGTTCATCCTGGTTTGATAAGAATCATGAAGATATTGTCATATGTCCGAACAGGATAATCTGGAATCATCTGGATAGAAAGTGGGATATCTTCTTACTCACAACTCCTATGAGATTTATTCAACCTCCTGGTTATTCTCCACTGGTTAGTGGTTCCCAATCAAGCTTCTTAGATATTGGTTCATCCTGGTTTGATAAGAAACATGAAGATATTGCCGTATGTCCGAACAGGCTAATCTGGAATCATCTTGATAGAAGGTGGGATATCTTCTTGCTCACAACACTTATGAGATTTATTCAACCTCCTGGTTATTATCCACTGATTAGTGGTTCCAAATAAAGCTTCTTAGATCGTGGTTCATCATGGTTTGATAAGAATCATGAAGATATTGCCATATGTCCGAACAGGCTAATCTGGAATCAGCTGGATAGAAAGTGGGATATCTTATTACTCTCAACTCCTATGAGATTTATTCAACTTCCTGGTTATTATCCACTGATTAGTGGTTCCAAATAAAGCTTCTTAGATCGTGGTTCATCCTGGTTTGATAAGAATCATGAAGATAATGACATATGTCCAAACATGCTAATCTGGAATCATCTAGATAGAAGGTGGGATATCTTCTTGCTCACAACACTTATGAGATTTATTCAACTTCCTGGTTATTCTCCACTGATTAGTGGTTCCAAATAAAGCTTCTTAGATCGTGGTTCATCCTGGTTTGATAAGAATCATGAAGATATTGTCATATGTCCGAACAGGATAATCTGGAATCATCTGGATAGAAAGTGGGATATCTTCTTACTCACAACTCCTATGAGATTTATTCAACTTCCTGGTTATTCTCCACTGATTAATGGTTCCAAATAAAGCTTCTTAGATCGTGGTTCATCCTGGTTTGATAAGAATCATGAAGATATTGCCATATGTCCGAACAGGCTAATCTGGAATCATCTGGATAGAAAGTGGGATATCTTCTTACTCACAACTCCTATGAGATTTATTCAACTTCCTGGTTATTCTCCACTGATTAGTGGTTCCCAATCAAGCTTCTTACATATTGGTTCATCCTGGTTTGATAAGAAACATGAAGATATTGCCATATGTCCGAACATGCTAATCTGGAATTATCTTGATAGAAGGTGGGATATCTTCTTGCTCACAACACTTATGAGATTTATTCAACTTCCTGTTTATTATCCACTGATTAGTGGTTCCAAATAAAGCTTCTTAGATCGTGGTTCATCCTGGTTTGATAAGAATCATGAAGATATTGCCATATGTCCGAACAGGCTAATCTGGAATCATCTGGATAGAAAGTGGGATATCTTCTTACTCACAACTCCTATGAGATTTATTCAACTTCCTGGTTATTCTCCACTGATTAGTGGTTCCCAATCAAGCTTCTTACATATTGGTTCATCCTGGTTTGATAAGAATCATGAAGATATTGCCATATGTCCGAACAGGCTAATCTGGAATCATCTTGATAGAAGGTGGGATATCTTCTTGCTCACAACACTTATGAGATTTATTCAACTTCCTGGTTATTATCCACTGATTAGTGGTTCCAAATAAAGCGTCTTAGATCGTGGTTCATTCTGGTTTGATAAGAATCATGAAGATATTGCCATATGTCCGAACATGCTAATCTGAAATCATCTGGATAGAAAGTGGGATATCTTCTTACTCTCAACTCCTATGAGATTTATTCAACTTCCTGGTTATTCTCCACTGATTAGTGGTTCCAAATAAAGCTTCTTAGATCGTGGTTCATCCTGGTTTGATAAGAATCATGAAGATAATGACATATGTCCAAACATGCTAATCTGGAATCATCTAGATAGAAGGTGGGATATCTTCTTGCTCACAACACTTATGAGATTTATTCAACTTCCTGGTTATTCTCCACTGATTAGTGGTTCCAAATAAAGCTTCTTAGATCGTGGTTCATCCTGGTTTGATAAGAATCATGAAGATATTGTCATATGTCCGAACAGGCTAATCTGGAATCATCTGGATAGAAAGTGGGATATCTTCTTACTCACAACTCCTATGAGATTTATTCAACTTCCTGGTTATTCTCCACTGATTAGTGGTTCCCAATCAAGCTTCTTACATATTGGTTCATCCTGGTTTGATAAGAAACATGAAGATATTGCCATATGTCCGAACATGCTAATCTGGAATTATCTTGATAGAAGGTGGGATATCTTCTTGCTCACAACACTTATGAGATTTATTCAACTTCCTGTTTATTCTCCACTGATTAGTGGTTCCAAATAAAGCTTCTTAGATCGTGGTTCATCCTGGTTTGATAAGAATCATGAAGATATTGCCATATGTCCGAACAGGCTAATCTGGAATCATCTGGATAGAAAGTGGGATATCTTCTTACTCACAACTCCTATGAGATTTATTCAACTTCCTGGTTATTCTCCACTGATTAGTGGTTCCCAATCAAGCTTCTTACATATTGGTTCATCCTGGTTTGATAAGAATCATGAAGATATTGCCATATGTCCGAACAGGCTAATCTGGAATCATCTTGATAGAAGGTGGGATATCTTCTTGCTCACAACACTTATGAGATTTATTCAACTTCCTGGTTATTATCCACTGATTAGTGGTTCCAAATAAAGCGTCTTAGATCGTGGTTCATTCTGGTTTGATAAGAATCATGAAGATATTGCCATATGTCCGAACATGCTAATCTGAAATCATCTGGATAGAAAGTGGGATATCTTCTTACTCTCAACTCCTATGAGATTTATTCAACTTCCTGGTTATTCTCCACTGATTAGTGGTTCCAAATAAAGCTTCTTAGATCGTGGTTCATCCTGGTTTGATAAGAATCATGAAGATAATGACATATGTCCAAACATGCTAATCTGGAATCATCTAGATAGAAGGTGGGATATCTTCTTGCTCACAACACTTATGAGATTTATTCAACTTCCTGGTTATTCTCCACTGATTAGTGGTTCCAAATAAAGCTTCTTAGATCGTGGTTCATCCTGGTTTGATAAGAATCATGAAGATATTGTCATATGTCCGAACAGGCTAATCTGGAATCATCTGGATAGAAAGTGGGATATCTTCTTACTCACAACTCCTATGAGATTTATTCAACTTCCTGGTTATTCTCCACTGATTAGTGGTTCCCAATCAAGCTTCTTACATATTGGTTCATCCTGGTTTGATAAGAAACATGAAGATATTGCCATATGTCCGAACATGCTAATCTGGAATTATCTTGATAGAAGGTGGGATATCATCTTGCTCACAACACTTATGAGATTTATTCAACTTCCTGGTTATTATCCACTGATTAGTGGTTCCAAATAAAGCTTCTTAGATCGTGGTTCATCCTGGTTTGATAAGAATCATGAAGATATTGCCATATGTCCGAACAGGCTAATCTGGAATCATCTGGATAGAAAGTGGGATATCTTCTTACTCACAACACTTATGAGATTTATTCAACTTCCTTGTTATTCTCCACTGATTAGTGGTTCCAAATAAAGCTTCTTAGATCGTGGTTCATCCTGGTTTGATAAGAATCATGAAGATATTGCCATATCTCCGAACAGGCTAATCTGGAATCATCTGGATAGAAAGTGGGATATCTTCTTACTCACAACTCCTATGAGATTTATTCAACTTCCTGGTTATTCTCCACTGATTAGTGGTTCCCAATCAAGCTTCTTACATATTGGTTTATCCTGGTTTGATAAGAAACATGAAGATATTGCCGTATGTCCGAACAAGCTAATCTGGAATCATCTTGATAGAAGGTGGGATATCATCTTGCTCACAACACTTATGAGATTTATTCAACTTCCTGGTTATTATCCACTGATTAGTGGTTCCAAATAAAGCTTCTTAGATCGTGGTTCATCCTGGTTTGATAAGAATCATGAAGATATTGCCATATGTCCGAACAGGCTAATCTGGAATCATCTGGATAGAAAGTGGGATATCTTCTTACTCACAACTCCTATGAGATTTATTAAACTTCCTGGTTATTCTCCACTGATTAGTGGTTCCAAATAAAGCTTTTTAGATCGTGGTTCATCCTGGTTTAATAGGAATCATGAAGATAATGACAAATGTTCGAACAGGCTAATCTGGAATCATCTAGATAGAACGTGGAATATCTTCTTGCTCACAACACTTTCGAGATTTATTCAACTTCCTGGTTATTCTCCACTGATTAGTGGTTCCAAATAAAGCTTCTTAGATCGTGGTTCATCCTGGTTTGATAAGAATCATGAAGATATTGCCATATGTCCGAACAGGCTAATCTGGAATCATTTTTGGATAGAAACTGGGATATCTTCTTACTCACAACTCCTATGAGATTTATTCAACTTCCTGGTTATTCTCCACTGATTAGTGGTTCCAAATAAAGCTTCTTAGTTCGTGGTTCTTCCTGGTTTGTTAAGAATCATGAAGATAATAGCATATGTCCGAACAGGCTAATCTGGAATCATCTGGATAGAAGGTGAGATATCTTCTTGCTCACAACACTTATGAGATTTATTCAACTTCCTGGTTATTCTCCACTGATTAGTGGTTCCAAATAAAGCTTCTTAGATCGTGGTTCGTCCTGGTTTGATAAGAATCATGAAGATAATGGAATAAATCCGAACAGGCTAATCTGGAATCATGTGGATAAAAGGTGGGATATCTTCTTGCTCACAACACTTATGAGATTTATTTAACTTCCTGGTTATTCTCGACTGATTAGTGGTTCCAAATAAAGCTTCTTAGATCGTGGTTCATCCTGATTTGATAAGAATCATGAAGATATTGCCATATGTCCGAACATGCTAATCTGGAATCATCTGGATAGAAAGTGGGATATCTTCTTACTCACAACTCCTATGAGATTTATTAAACTTCCTGGTTATTCTCCACTGATTAATGGTTCCAAATAAAGCTTCTTAGATCGTGGTTCATCCTGGTTTGATAAGAATCATGAAGATATTGCCATATGTCCGAACAGGCTAATCTGGAATCATCTGGATAGAAAGTGGGATATCTTCTTACTCACAACTCCTATGAGATCTATTCAACTTCCTGGTTATTCTCCACTGATTAGTGGTTCCCAATCAAGCTTCTTACATATTGGTTCATCCTGGTTTGATAAGAATCATGAAGATATTTCCATATGTCCGAACAGGCTAATCTGAAATCATCTTGATAGAAGGTGGGATATCTTCTTGCTCACAACACTTATGAGATTTATTCAACTTCCTGGTTATTATCCACTGATTAGTGGTTCCAAATAAAGCTTCTTAGATCGTGGTTCATCCTGGTTTGATAAGAATCATGAAGATATTGCCATATGTCCGAACAGGCTAATCTGGAATCAGCTGGATAGAAAGTGGGATATCTTCTTACTCTCAACTCCTATGAGATTTATTCAACTTCCTGGTTATTATCCACTGATTAGTGGTTCCAAATAAAGCTTCTTAGATCGTGGTTCATCCTGGTTTGATAAGAATCATGAAGATAATGACATATGTCCAAACATGCTAATCTGGAATCATCTAGATAGAAGGTGGGATATCTTCTTGCTCACAACACTTATGAGATTTATTCAACTTCCTGGTTATTCTCCACTGATTAGTGGTTCCAAATAAAGCTTCTTAGATCGTGGTTCATCCTGGTTTGATAAGAATCATGAAGATATTGTCATATGTCCGAACAGGATAATCTGGAATCATCTGGATAGAAAGTGGGATATCTTCTTACTCACAACTCCTATGAGATTTATTCAACCTCCTGGTTATTCTCCACTGGTTAGTGGTTCCCAATCAAGCTTCTTAGATATTGGTTCATCCTGGTTTGATAAGAAACATGAAGATATTGCCGTATGTCCGAACAGGCTAATCTGGAATCATCTTGATAGAAGGTGGGATATCTTCTTGCTCACAACACTTATGAGATTTATTCAACCTCCTGGTTATTATCCACTGATTAGTGGTTCCAAATAAAGCTTCTTAGATCGTGGTTCATCATGGTTTGATAAGAATCATGAAGATATTGCCATATGTCCGAACAGGCTAATCTGGAATCAGCTGGATAGAAAGTGGGATATCTTATTACTCTCAACTCCTATGAGATTTATTCAACTTCCTGGTTATTATCCACTGATTAGTGGTTCCAAATAAAGCTTCTTAGATCGTGGTTCATCCTGGTTTGATAAGAATCATGAAGATAATGACATATGTCCAAACATGCTAATCTGGAATCATCTAGATAGAAGGTGGGATATCTTCTTGCTCACAACACTTATGAGATTTATTCAACTTCCTGGTTATTCTCCACTGATTAGTGGTTCCAAATAAAGCTTCTTAGATCGTGGTTCATCCTGGTTTGATAAGAATCATGAAGATATTGTCATATGTCCGAACAGGATAATCTGGAATCATCTGGATAGAAAGTGGGATATCTTCTTACTCACAACTCCTATGAGATTTATTCAACTTCCTGGTTATTCTCCACTGATTAATGGTTCCAAATAAAGCTTCTTAGATCGTGGTTCATCCTGGTTTGATAAGAATCATGAAGATATTGCCATATGTCCGAACAGGCTAATCTGGAATCATCTGGATAGAAAGTGGGATATCTTCTTACTCACAACTCCTATGAGATTTATTCAACTTCCTGGTTATTCTCCACTGATTAGTGGTTCCCAATCAAGCTTCTTACATATTGGTTCATCCTGGTTTGATAAGAAACATGAAGATATTGCCATATGTCCGAACATGCTAATCTGGAATTATCTTGATAGAAGGTGGGATATCTTCTTGCTCACAACACTTATGAGATTTATTCAACTTCCTGTTTATTATCCACTGATTAGTGGTTCCAAATAAAGCTTCTTAGATCGTGGTTCATCCTGGTTTGATAAGAATCATGAAGATATTGCCATATGTCCGAACAGGCTAATCTGGAATCATCTGGATAGAAAGTGGGATATCTTCTTACTCACAACTCCTATGAGATTTATTCAACTTCCTGGTTATTCTCCACTGATTAGTGGTTCCCAATCAAGCTTCTTACATATTGGTTCATCCTGGTTTGATAAGAATCATGAAGATATTGCCATATGTCCGAACAGGCTAATCTGGAATCATCTTGATAGAAGGTGGGATATCTTCTTGCTCACAACACTTATGAGATTTATTCAACTTCCTGGTTATTATCCACTGATTAGTGGTTCCAAATAAAGCGTCTTAGATCGTGGTTCATTCTGGTTTGATAAGAATCATGAAGATATTGCCATATGTCCGAACATGCTAATCTGAAATCATCTGGATAGAAAGTGGGATATCTTCTTACTCTCAACTCCTATGAGATTTATTCAACTTCCTGGTTATTCTCCACTGATTAGTGGTTCCAAATAAAGCTTCTTAGATCGTGGTTCATCCTGGTTTGATAAGAATCATGAAGATAATGACATATGTCCAAACATGCTAATCTGGAATCATCTAGATAGAAGGTGGGATATCTTCTTGCTCACAACACTTATGAGATTTATTCAACTTCCTGGTTATTCTCCACTGATTAGTGGTTCCAAATAAAGCTTCTTAGATCGTGGTTCATCCTGGTTTGATAAGAATCATGAAGATATTGTCATATGTCCGAACAGGCTAATCTGGAATCATCTGGATAGAAAGTGGGATATCTTCTTACTCACAACTCCTATGAGATTTATTCAACTTCCTGGTTATTCTCCACTGATTAGTGGTTCCCAATCAAGCTTCTTACATATTGGTTCATCCTGGTTTGATAAGAAACATGAAGATATTGCCATATGTCCGAACATGCTAATCTGGAATTATCTTGATAGAAGGTGGGATATCTTCTTGCTCACAACACTTATGAGATTTATTCAACTTCCTGTTTATTCTCCACTGATTAGTGGTTCCAAATAAAGCTTCTTAGATCGTGGTTCATCCTGGTTTGATAAGAATCATGAAGATATTGCCATATGTCCGAACAGGCTAATCTGGAATCATCTGGATAGAAAGTGGGATATCTTCTTACTCACAACTCCTATGAGATTTATTCAACTTCCTGGTTATTCTCCACTGATTAGTGGTTCCCAATCAAGCTTCTTACATATTGGTTCATCCTGGTTTGATAAGAATCATGAAGATATTGCCATATGTCCGAACAGGCTAATCTGGAATCATCTTGATAGAAGGTGGGATATCTTCTTGCTCACAACACTTATGAGATTTATTCAACTTCCTGGTTATTATCCACTGATTAGTGGTTCCAAATAAAGCGTCTTAGATCGTGGTTCATTCTGGTTTGATAAGAATCATGAAGATATTGCCATATGTCCGAACATGCTAATCTGAAATCATCTGGATAGAAAGTGGGATATCTTCTTACTCTCAACTCCTATGAGATTTATTCAACTTCCTGGTTATTCTCCACTGATTAGTGGTTCCAAATAAAGCTTCTTAGATCGTGGTTCATCCTGGTTTGATAAGAATCATGAAGATAATGACATATGTCCAAACATGCTAATCTGGAATCATCTAGATAGAAGGTGGGATATCTTCTTGCTCACAACACTTATGAGATTTATTCAACTTCCTGGTTATTCTCCACTGATTAGTGGTTCCAAATAAAGCTTCTTAGATCGTGGTTCATCCTGGTTTGATAAGAATCATGAAGATATTGTCATATGTCCGAACAGGCTAATCTGGAATCATCTGGATAGAAAGTGGGATATCTTCTTACTCACAACTCCTATGAGATTTATTCAACTTCCTGGTTATTCTCCACTGATTAGTGGTTCCCAATCAAGCTTCTTACATATTGGTTCATCCTGGTTTGATAAGAAACATGAAGATATTGCCATATGTCCGAACATGCTAATCTGGAATTATCTTGATAGAAGGTGGGATATCATCTTGCTCACAACACTTATGAGATTTATTCAACTTCCTGGTTATTATCCACTGATTAGTGGTTCCAAATAAAGCTTCTTAGATCGTGGTTCATCCTGGTTTGATAAGAATCATGAAGATATTGCCATATGTCCGAACAGGCTAATCTGGAATCATCTGGATAGAAAGTGGGATATCTTCTTACTCACAACACTTATGAGATTTATTCAACTTCCTTGTTATTCTCCACTGATTAGTGGTTCCAAATAAAGCTTCTTAGATCGTGGTTCATCCTGGTTTGATAAGAATCATGAAGATATTGCCATATCTCCGAACAGGCTAATCTGGAATCATCTGGATAGAAAGTGGGATATCTTCTTACTCACAACTCCTATGAGATTTATTCAACTTCCTGGTTATTCTCCACTGATTAGTGGTTCCCAATCAAGCTTCTTACATATTGGTTTATCCTGGTTTGATAAGAAACATGAAGATATTGCCGTATGTCCGAACAAGCTAATCTGGAATCATCTTGATAGAAGGTGGGATATCATCTTGCTCACAACACTTATGAGATTTATTCAACTTCCTGGTTATTATCCACTGATTAGTGGTTCCAAATAAAGCTTCTTAGATCGTGGTTCATCCTGGTTTGATAAGAATCATGAAGATATTGCCATATGTCCGAACAGGCTAATCTGGAATCATCTGGATAGAAAGTGGGATATCTTCTTACTCACAACTCCTATGAGATTTATTAAACTTCCTGGTTATTCTCCACTGATTAGTGGTTCCAAATAAAGCTTTTTAGATCGTGGTTCATCCTGGTTTAATAGGAATCATGAAGATAATGACAAATGTTCGAACAGGCTAATCTGGAATCATCTAGATAGAACGTGGAATATCTTCTTGCTCACAACACTTTCGAGATTTATTCAACTTCCTGGTTATTCTCCACTGATTAGTGGTTCCAAATAAAGCTTCTTAGATCGTGGTTCATCCTGGTTTGATAAGAATCATGAAGATATTGCCATATGTCCGAACAGGCTAATCTGGAATCATTTTTGGATAGAAACTGGGATATCTTCTTACTCACAACTCCTATGAGATTTATTCAACTTCCTGGTTATTCTCCACTGATTAGTGGTTCCAAATAAAGCTTCTTAGTTCGTGGTTCTTCCTGGTTTGTTAAGAATCATGAAGATAATAGCATATGTCCGAACAGGCTAATCTGGAATCATCTGGATAGAAGGTGAGATATCTTCTTGCTCACAACACTTATGAGATTTATTCAACTTCCTGGTTATTCTCCACTGATTAGTGGTTCCAAATAAAGCTTCTTAGATCGTGGTTCGTCCTGGTTTGATAAGAATCATGAAGATAATGGAATAAATCCGAACAGGCTAATCTGGAATCATGTGGATAAAAGGTGGGATATCTTCTTGCTCACAACACTTATGAGATTTATTTAACTTCCTGGTTATTCTCGACTGATTAGTGGTTCCAAATAAAGCTTCTTAGATCGTGGTTCATCCTGATTTGATAAGAATCATGAAGATATTGCCATATGTCCGAACATGCTAATCTGGAATCATCTGGATAGAAAGTGGGATATCTTCTTACTCACAACTCCTATGAGATTTATTAAACTTCCTGGTTATTCTCCACTGATTAATGGTTCCAAATAAAGCTTCTTAGATCGTGGTTCATCCTGGTTTGATAAGAATCATGAAGATATTGCCATATGTCCGAACAGGCTAATCTGGAATCATCTGGATAGAAAGTGGGATATCTTCTTACTCACAACTCCTATGAGATCTATTCAACTTCCTGGTTATTCTCCACTGATTAGTGGTTCCCAATCAAGCTTCTTACATATTGGTTCATCCTGGTTTGATAAGAATCATGAAGATATTTCCATATGTCCGAACAGGCTAATCTGAAATCATCTTGATAGAAGGTGGGATATCTTCTTGCTCACAACACTTATGAGATTTATTCAACTTCCTGGTTATTATCCACTGATTAGTGGTTCCAAATAAAGCTTCTTAGATCGTGGTTCATCCTGGTTTGATAAGAATCATGAAGATATTTCCATATGTCCGAACAGGCTAATCTGGAATCATCTGGATAGAAAGTGGGATATCTTCTTACTCTCAACTCCTATGAGATTTATTCAACTTCCTGGTTATTCTCCACTGATTAGTGGTTCCAAATAAAGCTTCTTAGATCGTGGTTCATCCTGGTTTGATAAGAATCATGAAGATAATGACATATGTCCAAACAGGCTAATCTGGAATATCCTAGATAGAAGGTGGGATATCTTCTTGCTCACAACACTTATGAGATTTATTCAACTTCCTGGTTATTCTACACTGATTAGTGGTTCCAAATAAAGCTTCTTAGATCGTGGTTCATCCTGGTTTGATAAGAATCATGAAGATATTGCCATATGTCCGAACATGATAATCTGGAATCATCTGGATAGAAAGTGGGATATCTTCTTACTCACAACTCCTATGAGATTTATTCAACTTCCTGGTTATTCTCCACTGATTAGTGGTTCCCAATCAAGCTTCTTACATATTGGTTCATCCTGGTTTGATAAGAAACATGAAGATATTGCCGTATGTCCGAACAAGCTAATCTGGAATCATCTTGATAGAAGGTGGGATATCATCTTGCTCACAACACTTTTGAGATTTATTCAACTTCCTGTTATTATCCACTGATTAGTGGTTCCAAATAAAGCTTCTTAGATCGTGGTTCATCCTGGTTTGATAAGAATCATGAAGATATTGCCATATGTCCGAACAGGCTAATCTGGAATCATCTGGATAGAAAGTGGGATATCTTCTTACTCACAACTCCTATGAGATTTATTCAACTTCCTGGTTATTCTCCACTGATTAGTGGTTCCAAATAAAGCTTCTTAGATCGTGGTTCATCCTGGTTTAATAGGAATCATGAAGATAATGACAAATGTTCGAACAGGCTAATCTGGAATCATCTAGATAGAACGTGGGATATCTTCTTGCTCACAACACTTTCGAGATTTATTCAACTTCCTGGTTATTCTCCACTGATTAGTGGTTCCAATAAAGCTTCTTAGATCGTGGTTCATCCTGGTTTGATAAGAATCATGAAGATATTGCCATATGTCCGAACAGGCTAATCTGGAATCATTTTTGGATAGAAACTGAGATATCTTCTTACTCACAACTCCTATGAGATTTATTCAACTTCCTGGTTATTCTCCACTGATTAGTGGTTCAAATAAAGCTTCTTAGTTCGTGGTTCTTCCTGGTTTGTTAAGAATCATGAAGATAATAGCATATGTCCGAACAGGCTAATCTGGAATCATCTGGATAGAAGGTGAGATATCTTCTTGCTCACAACACTTATGAGATTTATTCAACTTCCTGGTTATTATCCACTGATTAGTGGTTCCAAATAAAGCTTCTTAGATCGTGGTTCATCATGGTTTGATAAGAATCATGAAGATATTGCCATATGTCCGAACAGGCTAATCTGGAATCAGCTGGATAGAAAGTGGGATATCTTCTTACTCTCAACTCCTATGAGATTTATTCAACTTCCTGGTTATTATCCACTGATTAGTGGTTCCAAATAAAGCTTCTTAGATCGTGGTTCATCCTGGTTTGATAAGAATCATGAAGATAATGACATATGTCCAAACATGCTAATCTGGAATCATCTAGATAGAAGGTGGGATATCTTCTTGCTCACAACACTTATGAGATTTATTCAACTTCCTGGTTATTCTCCACTGATTAGTGGTTCCAAATAAAGCTTCTTAGATCGTGGTTCATCCTGGTTTGATAAGAATCATGAAGATATTGTCATATGTCCGAACAGGATAATCTGGAATCATCTGGATAGAAAGTGGGATATCTTCTTACTCACAACTCCTATGAGATTTATTCAACCTCCTGGTTATTCTCCACTGGTTAGTGGTTCCCAATCAAGCTTCTTAGATATTGGTTCATCCTGGTTTGATAAGAAACATGAAGATATTGCCGTATGTCCGAACAGGCTAATCTGGAATCATCTTGATAGAAGGTGGGATATCTTCTTGCTCACAACACTTATGAGATTTATTCAACCTCCTGGTTATTATCCACTGATTAGTGGTTCCAAATAAAGCTTCTTAGATCGTGGTTCATCATGGTTTGATAAGAATCATGAAGATATTGCCATATGTCCGAACAGGCTAATCTGGAATCAGCTGGATAGAAAGTGGGATATCTTATTACTCTCAACTCCTATGAGATTTATTCAACTTCCTGGTTATTATCCACTGATTAGTGGTTCCAAATAAAGCTTCTTAGATCGTGGTTCATCCTGGTTTGATAAGAATCATGAAGATAATGACATATGTCCAAACATGCTAATCTGGAATCATCTAGATAGAAGGTGGGATATCTTCTTGCTCACAACACTTATGAGATTTATTCAACTTCCTGGTTATTCTCCACTGATTAGTGGTTCCAAATAAAGCTTCTTAGATCGTGGTTCATCCTGGTTTGATAAGAATCATGAAGATATTGTCATATGTCCGAACAGGATAATCTGGAATCATCTGGATAGAAAGTGGGATATCTTCTTACTCACAACTCCTATGAGATTTATTCAACTTCCTGGTTATTTTCCACTGGTTAGTGGTTCCCAATCAAGCTTCTTACATATTGGTTCATCTTGGTTTGATAAGAAACATGAAGATATTGCCGTATGTCCGAACAAGCTAATCTGGAATCATCTTGATAGAAGGTGGGATATCATCTTGCTCACAACACTTATGAGATTTATTCAACTTCCTGGTTATTATCCACTGATTAGTGGTTCCAAATAAAGCTTCTTAGATCGTGGTTCATCCTGGTTTGATAAGAATCATGAAGATATTGCCATATGTCCGAACAGGCTAATCTAGAATCATCTGGATAGAAAGTGGGATATATTCTTACTCACAACTCCTATGAGATTAATTCAACTTCCTGGTTATTCTCCACTGATTAGTGGTTCCAAATAAAGCTTCTTAGATTGTGGTTCATCCTGGTTTGATAAGAATCATGAAGATATTGCCATATGTCCGAAAGGGCTAATCTGGAATCATCTGGATAGAAAGTGGGATATCTTCTTGCTCACAACACTTATGAGATTTATTCAACTTCCTGGTTATTCTCCACTGATTATTGGTTCCAAATAAAGCTTCTTAGATCGTGGTTCATCCTGGTTTGATAAGAATCATGAAAATATTGCCATATGTCCGAACAGGCTAATCTGGAATCATCTGGATAGAAAGTGGGATATCTTCTTACTCACAACTCCTATGAGATTTATTCAACATCCTGGTTATTCTCCACTGATTAGTCGTTCCAAATAAAGCTTCTTAGATCGTGGTTCATCCTTGTTTAATAGGAATCATGAAGATAATGGCATATGTCCGAAAAGGTTAATCTGGAATCATCTGGATAGAAGGTGGATATCTTCTTACTCAAAACTCCTATGAGATTTATTCAACTTCCTGGTTAATCTCCACTGATTAGTGGTTCCAAATAAAGCTTCTTAGATCTTGGTTCATCCTGGTTTGATAAGAATCATGAAGATAATGGCATATGTCCGAACAGGCTAATCTGGAATCATCTGGATAGAAGGTGGGATATCTTCTTACTCACAACTCCTATGAGATTTATTAAACTTCCTGGTTATTCTCCACTGAATAGTGGTTCCAAATAAAGCTTCTTAGATCGTGGTTCATCCTGGTTTGATAAGAATCATGAAGATAATGGCATATGTTCGAACAGGCTAATCTGGAATCATCTGGATAGAAAGTGGGATATCTTCTTACTCACAACTCCTATGAGATTAATTCAACTTCCTGGTTATTCTCCACTGATTAGTGGTTCCAAATAAAGCTTCTTATATCGTGGTTCATCCTGGTTTGATAAGAATCATGAAGATATTGCCATATGTCCGAATAGGCTAATCTGGAATCATCTGGATAGAAAGTGGGATATCTTCTTGCTTACAACACTTATGAGATTTATTCAACTTCCTGGTTATTCTCCACTGATTATTGGTTCCAAATAAAGCTTCTTAGATCGTGGTTCATCCTGGTTTGATAAGAATCATGAAAATATTGCCATATGTCCGAACAGGCTAATCTGGAATCATCTGGATAGAAAGTGGGATATCTTCTTACTCACAACTCCTATGAGATTTATTCAACATCCTGGTTATTCTCCACTGATTAGTCGTTCCAAATAAAGCTTCTTAGATCGTGGTTCATCCTTGTTTAATAGGAATCATGAAGATAATGGCATATGTCCGAAAAGGTTAATCTGGAATCATCTGGATAGAAGGTGGGATATATTCTTGCTCACAACACTTACGATATTTATTCAACTTCCTGGTTATTCTCCACTGATTAGTGGTTCCAAATAAAGCTTCTTAGATCCTGGTTCATCCTGGATTGATAAGAATCATGAAGATATTGCCATATGTCCGAACAGGCTAATCTGGAATCATTTGGATAGAAAGTGGGATATCTTCTTTCTCACAACTCCTATGAGATTTATTCAACTTCCTGGTTATTCTCCACTGACTAGTGGTTCCAAATAAAGCTTCTTAGTTCGTGGTTCTTCCTGGTTTGATAAGAATCATGAAGATAATGGCATATGTACGAAAAGGCTAATCTGGAATCATCTGGATAGAAGGTGGGATATCTTCTTGCTCACAACAGTTAAAAGATTTATTCAACTTCCTAGTTATTCTTCACTGATTAGTGGTTCCAAATAAAGCTTCTTAGATTATGGTTCATCCTGGTTTAATAAGAATCATGAAGATAATGGCATATATCCGAACAGGCTAATCTGGAATCATCTGGATAGAAGGTGGGATATCTTCTTGCTCACAACACTTATGAGATTTACTCAACTTCCTAGTTATTCTCCACTGATTAGTGGTTCCAAAAAAAGCTTCTTATATGGTGGTTCATTCGGATTTGATAAGAATCATGAAGATATTGCCATATGTCCGAACATGCTAATGTGGAATCATCTGGATAGAAAGTGGGATATCTTCTTACTCACAACTCCTATGAGATTTATTCAACTTCCTGGTTGTTCTCCACAGATTAGTGGTTCCAAATAAAGCTTCTTAGATCGTGGTTCATCCTGGTTTGATAAGAATCATGAAGATATTGCCATATGCCCGAACAGGCTAATCTGGAATCATCTGGATAGAAAGTGGGATATCTTCTTACTCACAACTCCAATAAGATTTATTCAACTTCCTGGTTATTCCCCACTGATTAGTGGTTCCGAAAAAAGCTTCTTAGATCGTGGTTCATCCTGGTTTGATTAGAATCATGAAGATAATGGCATATGTTCGAACAGGCTAATCTGGAATCATCTGGATAGAAAGTGGGATATCTTCTTACTCACAACTCCTATGAGATTTATTCAACTTCCTGGTTATTCTCCACTGATTAGTGGTTCCAAATAAAGCTTCTTAGATCTTGGTTCATCCTGGTTTGATAAGAATCATGAAGATATTGCCATATGTCCGAACAGGCTAATTTGGAATCATCTGGATAGAAAGTTGGATATCTTCTTACTCAAAACTCCTATGAGATTTATTCAACTTCCTGGTTATTCTACACTGATTAGTGGTTCCAAATAAAGCTTCTTAGATCTTGGTTCATCCTGGTTTAATAAGAATCATGAAGATAATGGCATATGTCCGAACAGGCTAATCTGGAATCATCTGGATAGAAGGTGGGATATCTTCTTACTCACAACTCCTATGAGATTTATTAAACTTCCTGGTTATTCTCCACTGAATAGTGGTTCCAAATAAAGCTTCTTAGATCGTGGTTCATCCTGGTTTGATAAGAATCATGAAGATAATGGCATATGTTCGAACAGGCTAATCTGGAATCATCTGGATAGAAAGTGGGATATCTTCTTACTCACAACTCCTATGAGATTAATTCAACTTCCTGGTTATTCTCCACTGATTAGTGGTTCCAAATAAAGCTTCTTATATCGTGGTTCATCCTGGTTTGATAAGAATCATGAAGATATTGCCATATGTCCGAATAGGCTAATCTGGAATCATCTGGATAGAAAGTGGGATATCTTCTTGCTTACAACACTTATGAGATTTATTCAACTTCCTGGTTATTCTCCACTGATTATTGGTTCCAAATAAAGCTTCTTAGATCATGGTTCATCCTGGTTTGATAAGAATCATGAAAATATTGCCATATGTCCGAACAGGCTAATCTGGAATCATCTGGATAGAAAGTGGGATATCTTCTTACTCACAACTCCTATGAGATTTATTCAACATCCTGGTTATTCTCCACTGATTAGTCGTTCCAAATAAAGCTTCTTAGATCGTGGTTCATCCTTGTTTAATAGGAATCATGAAGATAATGGCATATGTCCGAAAAGGCTAATCTGGAATCATCTGGATAGAAGGTGGGATATATTCTTGCTCACAACACTTACGATATTTATTCAACTTCCTGGTTATTCTCCACTGATTAGTGGTTCCAAATAAAGCTTCTTAGATCCTGGTTCATCCTGGATTGATAAGAATCATGAAGATATTGCCATATGTCCGAACAGGCTAATCTGGAATCATTTGGATAGAAAGTGGGATATCTTCTTACTCACAACTCCTATGAGATTTATTCAACTTCCTGGTTATTCTCCACTAACTAGTGGTTCCAAATAAAGCTTCTTAGTTCGTGGTTCTTCCTGGTTTGATAAGAATCATGAAGATAATGGCATATGTACGAAAAGGCTAATCTGGAATCATCTGGATAGAAGGTGGGATATCTTCTTGCTCACAACACTTAAAAGATTTATTCAACTTCCTGGTTATTCTTCACTGATTAGTGGTTCCAAATAAAGCTTCTTAGATTATGGTTCATCCTGGTTTAATAAGAATCATGAAGATAATGGCATATATACGAACAGGCTAATCTGGAATCATCTGGATAGAAGGTGGGATATCTTCTTGCTCACAACACTTATGAGATTTATTCAACTTCCTAGTTATTCTCCACTGATTAGTGGTTCCAAAAAAAGCTTCTTAGATGGTGGTTCATTCGGATTTGATAAGAATCATGAAGATATTGCCATATGTCCGAACATGCTAATGTGGAATCATCTGGATAGAAAGTGGGATATCTTCTTACTCACAACTCCTATGAGATTTATTCAACTTCCTGGTTGTTCTCCACAGATTAGTGGTTCCAAATAAAGCTTCTTCGTGGTTCATCCTGGTTTGATAAGAATCATGAAGATATTGCCATATGCCCGAACAGGCTAATCTGGAATCATCTGGATAGAAAGTGGGATATCTTCTTACTCACAACTCCAATAAGATTTATTCAACTTCCTGGTTATTCCCCACTGATTAGTGGTTCCAAATAAAGTTTCTCAGATCGTGGTTCATCCTGGTTTGATAAGAATCATGAAGATAATGGCATATGTCCGAACAGGCTAATCTGGAATCATCTAGATAGAAGGTGGGATATCTTCTTGCTCACAACACTTATGAGATTTATTCAACTTCCTGGTTATTCTCCACTGTTTAGTGGTTCCAAATAAATCTTCTTAGATCGTGGTTCATCCTTGTTTGATAAGAATCATGAAGATATTTCCATATGTCCGAACAGGCTAATCTGGAATCATCTGGATAGAAAGTGGGATATCTTCTTACTCACAACTCCTATGAGATTTATTCAACTTCCTGGTTATTCTCCACTGATTAGTGGTTCCATATAAAACTTCTTAGATCGTGGTTCATCCTGGTTTGATAAGAATCATGAAGATATTGTCATATGTCCGAACAGGCTAATCTGGAATCATCTGGATAGAAAGTGGGATATCTTCTTACTCACAACTCCTATGAGATTTATTCAACTTCCTGGTTATTCTCCACTGATTAGGTGGTTCCCAATCAAGCTTCTTACATATTGGTTCGTCCTGGTTTGATAAGAATCATGAAGATATTGCCATATGACCGAACAGGCTAATCTGGAATCATCTGGATAGAAAGTGAGATATCTTCTTACTCACAACTCCTATGACATTAATTCAACTTCCTGGTTATTCTCCACTGATTAGTGGTTCCAAATAAAGCTTCTTAGATCGTGGTTCATCCTGGTTTGATAAGAATCATGAAGATATTGCCATATGTCCGAACAGGCTAATCTGGAATCATCTGGATAGAAAGTGGGATATCTTCTTACTCACAACTCCTATGAGATTTATTCAACTTCCTGGTTATTCTCCACTGATTAGTGGTTCCCAATCAAGCTTTTTACATATTGGTTCATCCTGGTTTGATAAGAATCATGAAGATATTGCCATATGTCCGAACAGGCTAATCTGGAATGATCTTGATAGAAGGTGGATATCTTCTTGCTCACAACACTTATGAGATTTATTCAACTTCCTGGTTATCATCCATTGATTAGTGGTTCCAAATAAAGCTTCTTAGATCGTGGTTCATCCTGGTTTGATAAGAATCATGAAGATATTGCCATATGTCCGAATAGGCTAATCTAGAATCATCTGGATAGAAAGTGGGATATCATCTTACTCACAACTCCTATGAGATTTATTCAACTTCTTGGTTATTTTCCACTGATTATTGGTTCCAAATAAATCTTCTTAGATCGTGGTTCATCCTGGTTTAATAAGAATCATGAAGATAATGGCATATGTCCGAACAGGCTAATCTGGAATCATCTGGATATAAAGTCGGATATTTTCTTGCTCACAACACTTATGAGATTTATTCAACTTCCTGGTTATTCTCCACTGATTAGTGGTTTCAAATAAAGCTTCTTAGATCTTGGTTCCAAATAAAGTTTCTTAGATTGTGGTTCATCCTGATTTGATAAGAATCATGAAGATATTGCCATATGTCCGAAAAGGCTAATCTGGAATCATCTGGATAGAAAGTTGGATATCTTCTTACTCACAACTCCTATAAGATTTATTTAACTTCCTGGTTATTCTCCACTGATTAGTGGTTCCAAATAAAGCTTCTTAGATCGTGGTTCATCCTGGTTTGATAAGAATCATGAAGATATTGGCATATGTTCGAACATGCTAATCTGGAATCATCTGGATAGAAAGTGGGATATCTTCTTACTCACAACTCCTATGAGATTTATTCAACTTCCTGGTTATTGTCCACTGATTAATGGTTCCCAATCAAGCTACTTACATATAGGTTCGTCCTGGTTTGATAAGAATCATGAAGATATTGCCATATGTCCGAACAGGCTAATCTGGAATCATCTGGATAGAAAGTGGGATATCTTCTTACTCACAACTCCTATGAGATTAATTCAACTTCCTGGTTATTCTCCACTGATTAGTGGTTCCAAATAAAGCTTCTTAGATCGTGGTTCATCCTGGTTTGATAAGAATCATGAAGATATTGTCATATGTCCGAACAGGCTAATCTGGAATCATCTGGATAGAAAGTGGGATATCTTCTTACTCACAACTCCTATGAGATTAATTCAACTTCCTGGTTATTCTCCACTGATTAGTGGTTCCCAATCAAGCTTCTTACATATTGGTTCATCCTGGTTTGATAAGAATCATGAAGATATTGCCATATGTCCGAAGAGGCTAATCTGGAATCATCTTGATAGAAGGTGGGATATCTTCTTACTCACAACACTTATGAGATTTATTCAACTTACTGGTTATTCTCCACTGATTAGTGGTTCCAAATAAAGCTTCTTAGATCGTGGTTCATCCTGGTTTGATAAGAATCATGAGA